>JAWNNH010000723.1:0-402175 GCA_035043045.1 Hirtodrosophila alboralis | reverse complement strand
GCTTTTTAAAATAGAGATAATAAGTATATGATTATATATTTATACCGCGCATCTTTTTTTTTCTATAACGTATAATTAATTCAATCGTTTTCAACTAGCAATACTAAATAAATATATATATGTACTTTAAGCAAATTTCATCTTAGTGCTTTCTGTGCATCATAAATTCAATTCTTAAATTCTAATAATTATTAACTAAAACTCGTTAATTAAATTCAGCACTCGATTCTATGCTGATTCTTCTCTTTTGTAGAATTTTTTATTAAAGCAATAAACCTCCGTCTATTTAAGGACATAGAATTAGAAGCCTTTCGCCACTTTGGCAGCAACCCCCCCGAAAGGGGTTTCGTTTGCCATTTGGCACACCATTTCACATTGCATTGCATTTCAATTACACTATTTTTTTTTTTCAATTTTTATTTTGCCCAGTGAGCCGTAACGGGTTGGCTCTTGCCTGGGCTTATCATTTGGTGGCCACGTTGCCAAACGTTTCGTTGAAGCGTTGCCAAGATGTCACAGTGCCACACACACAAATACACACACACACACACACACACAGATATATACATATGCAATACGACAGCACCGGAATGGAAAACTTAACTTTAACAATTTTGTGAGAAGAGAAGATTCGGAATATTATTTCAATTTGGCATCCTGGTCACATTAATTGTTATCGAAATGGGAGCCTTGAAATATAACCGTTATTTTAAACCTAGAGTATATGACCTCTTCCTCTCGCAGTATTCTTTCTATATCAAGTCTATCCTCTAGCTCTATATCCTCGTTTTCGCCTTCATCTTCGATACTATTGAGAATCATGGCGCTTCGAGATTGAGGAAAGAATATGTCCAAACTGAAAAAGCCGGCAAATTCACCCTGCATATCCGCAATGAACGTCAAATGCAAAACAACACTGCCCCAGAGATCCCACATTTTGCTAAAGCAATAGAGCAGCCTTGCGGGAAATCTCAGATTTTCATCGTCACTATCAAGCGACGGTTCCATATTTGGCCAAAATTTGAATTCACAAGTTTCGAATGAATGAATGCTGACACGATTGTTAATGCTTATGTAACTAAGTTTAAACTTTGTCCTCTTACAGGTAATTTGGGTGTGTATTCTGTGCCGCAAGAAACAGGAGCTGCTGTCCAAGACGGGCCAGTGGATAAATAAAACAGCGGCCCAACAAGATGGTTTCATCAGACGCATTGAGCCTGATGGCAGCAGCGTAAGTTGAATCACAAACAATGTCAAATCATGCTGCAACTAACAGGTTATTGTTTCTCTTTCTAGGACATCTCGCAGCAGGCCATTGTGGATCCGCATGATACCACGGACAAGCGACCAAAGCTGGAGCGGACACGTAGTGCTGCCGAGAAGGAGAACCTGCCCATGCAACGTGCCGGCAGCATGTTGCGTCGCCAATACTCGCAACAGGAACAGCCCACAAATCGTCGTCTCTCCGTTTCGGAGAATGGCATGGATTCCATGAGTCCTGGCCAGCAACAGCAACAACGTCCACGCATGCAGCCCATGACTCCACAGCAAGCTCAACAGTACCAACAGCAGCAACAGGGTTACGGACAGCAGCATTCACAGAGATCGGGTGCCTATCCTGAGGATGATCCACGCTATTATCAGGTGAAGGTCAATACCAATACTTACAAGCTATAAAGACTACTATAATATAAAGCAAACGATTGAACAAAAGGGATATAGGTCTTAAATCTGCAATAGATAGTATTATTTTTCATAAATAAAATAATATTGTAGTTCCTAAATTAATATATAGTCACAGCGAGAGAATTGGGTTACAGGATATATAAATATATTTTAGGAGATATTTAACAAACTAAGGTCACCAAAAAATCATAACAATTAAATATATTTTATTTTAATTATTTAATTTATTTTAATGTAAAAATTAATAGGCAAAAATTAGTTAAAATAAATCAAAAAAAAATATTTATAATGCCGAAGATTTAAACGCCCACAGATACTTACTTATTTGAAAAAAAATTGTTAAATGTCAACACAAACTGAAATCGGGGTAAAATAAAATGGATTTTCTCCTTAGTCTATAGCTGTATCCTATGTGAATATTTATATTAAATGAAAATTGAGCTTTAGCTCACGGGAAAAAACCGATAAAGTTAAAAAAAAAGTAATGTCTCATCCGGCATAAACATTTAATCGTCCTCTGTTTTATTATAGATTTAAAAAATATATTTTTTTGTTGAAAATTATGGCTTTTTGGTTTTGCCATGTAAAGAAACATCTCAAACTATATCTGAATTCACAGAAAATAGCAAAATGATTTTTTGTCCCTAAGCTTCCTTGTCATAGACTTGTATAGTGGCATCCATAAAATCTTGCATTACTTATAATTATAATTCAATTATACTTTATACTTCAATTATACTTCATAATTTTTAAGAATAGCTATAAATCTATATTATTTAAATCATTGTTATTTAAATAATATAAATCTTTATTATTTAAATCATATCATACTATAAATCTATATTATTAAAATCATATATTTAAGCCTTCTGCTTAATATTTTATCTCTGAAAGATTAATTCATGTAGCTACGCAGTAAGTACATAAATTAATTAGTTTTCACGTGTTTATAAATATTTAGATAGGGTTTAAAAGTCCAAATAAAGAAGTAGAAGAAAAATATTTAAGAATTAAGTTAAATACGTTATTTAAGGAAAAAAAAAATAACTGTTCCATCGTGCTTTGTTTGGGTACAGTAGAGGTGCTATAAGGTGCCATTTTTTTAAAATTATTTTTTATTTTAGGGCGAACTTGATGGCCTTATGCGACAACATCCACATCTGGCGCATCCCAGCCAAGTGCAGCCGCAGCCACATCAACAGCAGCAACAGCACCAACAGCAGCTGCAACAGCAACAACAACAGCATCTAATGCCGCAGCAGCAGCGGCAGCAGCAACAGCAATTTGCACCACGTCAACAGCAGCAGCAGCAGCAACAACAACAGCAACAGCACCAATACCCACAGCAGCAACAACAACAACGTCAGCAACATCCACAGCAACATCCACAGCAACAGCAGCGAATACCACAGCAACCTTACCAAGTAACATCCACGCACGCCCAGATCCATCAGCAGCCTCAGCAGATGGGCAGCCCCGGCCAATTGGTGGGTGGCTACCAGAAGCCACCACCGCTGACCCGCAATCTGACGATCAGCGGTGGACATGCAATGGACGCCACCTCCTACAATCAGCAGCAACAGCAGCAGCAGCAGCGTAGATCACTGGCTGGCGCTCAATACGCATCGCAGCAGCAGCGATCCTTTAGCAGCTCCGAGGAGGAGTTTCAAAGTCATCTGATGGCCGCGCAGGCGCAGGCGCAGATGAGCGGTGTGAACACTATAAGTGCGGGTTCAGACTACGACGGTGAGTTAATTCGTTTTCTCCAATTTGCACTCGAATGTCTCTTTTACTCTCTGTCTCTCTCTCTGTATCTCTCTCTCTCTGTCGCTCTGTCTCTCTCCTATTATATATGTAATCGAGTAATCGCTCGCTCTTCTGTGACACAAATATCTGTCTATATTTTCCTACCCCGCTTTCAATTTATTGCTCTAAGTGTCCAGCATAGGAGAATTAAAATTCGTTTTCTGTTTTGATAAAACTCTTGATTGTTTTTTGTCTCTCTGTCTCTCTCATTCACTCAAATTCTCTTTTGACTCGCTCGCTCAAAAAAAACTAAAAAAAAAACAAATAAAATATTAAAAAAAAAATAATAATTTGTATATAATAACTTTCCAAAAGTAACACACTGCTGTCTCTCATTGGTGCGTTGTCTTTCCTTTAGCTCTTTTGGCTTTCCACTAACAAGCTCTTAAATGTTTTTGAAAACCATTATTTTATAATCTATAATTTTTCCCACAAATTTTTATTAAAAGTATTTTTTTCCTATACTCGTTAATATATATGTATATTTTTTTGCTGTTTACCCTAAGATACTGCTCTGAATTATTTAGTTTTAAGTACAGAATTAGTTTAAATCTAAGTTAAATTAGTTATAAGATCATGTTCTAAGTTTCCACTGACAATTGTCCAATTGACCAGTTCAAATTCCATTTCAGAATCAATTTTACTTTTACGCTTATCTATAAACTACACAATTATTTTCAATTGATTCATAAGTCTTAGTTGAAAGAGAAATATGGGGCTTTAAAGTAAGTTCTCTTCAAGTGCTTGCCAAGGGGCAAAACTTCTATCTTTTTGCCAACTTAAAGCCCCAAATCGAATTGCAATTTAGCCCATCTAAAATAGCCACATTTACTGACCTCGTTGCCAGTGTAATCTGCCTCAACTAACGGCATGCAGTTCGCGTTAGAAAGGAAGTCTTAAATTTGCACATAATTTTTCACTGTGAAAATTGTTTGGCAAACTGTAAAGAAAAGTTTTCAAATGCCTTAGAGCCACAAAGGGAAACGCAAGTTGCATGTGGACTGCATTGCAAAAATAGAAAGTAAAAAGAACCTCAAACCACACACACATATGTATCTATATAGGTGTATATATGTACGTATGTTTGTATATACATTCCTTTTTTTAAGGGAAACATTTCGAAACGCTTATCTTTCGGCCACTTGACTCTCAACAACAGTCGTGGCAGCAACAGAAGCAGCAACCGCAATGGTAAAATAAGCGAAATAAAAAATAAAAACAGGATGGAAAAAAAGAACGAAAAAATTAATAATTAATAATTAATTTTTAAGTCAGACTTTAACTTTCGACTGATCTTAATAAAATAAAATTGAAGCTACAATTGCTTAAAAATTTTTGGATTTTTGATCGACTTTTTCCATAAGGTTTAGTGGCTCGATTTTTATTAAATTTTAGTCAACTCTTGAAGATCATAGCATAACTTTAAACTGAGGATTTTGAGCAAGATATAATGTGTAAATAAATATTTACATAGGATTACAATTGAATTTTTGACCAATCGTTTTTGTAATTAGGCATATCCCTTGATTTGGCCCATCATTCCTAGATCAAGGCAACTCAAGAATGCACTATATACTTTATAGACTTCCTTAATGTGTATAACATATTTCTTGACAACATAATAATAACCTCTGTAAGGGTATTCAAAAATTGTTGACTACTTGGAGGGCAGTAGTATCGGATGGGTCACCGCGACAAGTGCGCATTTCTGGACACTGCATGCTTTTATTTTCCTTTGAAACTGGCCGTTAAATGCAATCAGCATAAATTATATGCAACAGCGGGGCAGTTGAAGAGCTGGGGGAATGTTGCTGAGGCACAGCTGACCCGAAAACACATTTTCCAACAACAACAAAAGTAGGCAAAGTCCTTCTTTTCCTTTTGGCAGCAACCGCAAGAAATCAGTTGATGGCTGTTTGGGCAGGGGGAGGTGACAGGGATGGCAATGTTGCAACTTGCAATGCTTCCCTTTATGTTTTGCTGAGCGACACTGTCAAGTGCGTTGCCTGGCAAATTTATTATCCTAATTAGAAAGTTTCTTGTTGGCACTTGGCTGCAAGTAAGCCTCCATCTCTTCTGCATCGTCTCACCTAGTTGCTGCTGCTGCAAGCCGCATGCAACATGGCGGCTGATGCTTTTAATTTTTTTATTGCTACACATTAGCGTGCAAAGTTTCTGGCGAGCATGTTGCACTTGCCACGCCCCGGCACCATCTCCGCCATCCCGCCACACAGCCATATCTTCTTCTACAAACTCAATAGCAAACTAGCATATAATAATTATTGATTTCAACTTTGGCCCCCAAAAAACTGAGTGCGAGTTTTTGCTGGCTGCCAAGTTTTCTGCGGCCTGCTGCAAGAAAGTGTGGCATAAAATTAGCCGCAAACTTTTGGTCCACCCAACAGTGTCGATAAGCAAGCAGAAACTTGAGCGAAACTCTGGCCCTGCAACGATACCTTAGACGATAGGGGACGGGACTCCCTCGATGCCTCCCAATCAACCCAACAACCCAACCCAGTGTTCACCCGGTGCAGCTGCACTGGCGTGTACCTTCACTTTTCACCATAGTATGCCACGCGTTCTTTGAATTCACCACAGTAACTGGTAACTCACCATATGGCTAGTTCACAATAGAGCCGCACGCAATGCATCCCCAGACGTCATGCGTTGGAATTTTCCCAAAAAACACAAACTGGAAAATTCCCACACAAACACAAATGGAATGCCAGACGCATGCGCCTGCCACAACATGCCATTTGCCATTCCTCATGCCCTTTCCCCAGACATTCCATGGCCTCAGCAGCAGCTGATGATATTGTGAAGAACGCGTAATGTCAATTTTATTTGATTTAAGCCCGAAAATATATTTCCCTTTAAGAGTTACTGAAACAACGAGCTTCCGATTGGCAGTTAAGTTTTGGGGATTGCGAATTAAATGGTGTCGAATAACAATAAGCACTACGAATCGGGACTTAAGCGATATAGTTATGTTTGATTTTATTATCTGAGAAAAAAATGTATTCTAAAAATTATAATTATTTCTTAGCAATAGTCTGTTATAAACGTTTTGGTTGCTCATATTTCAAAAACAAATTCATTAAGACTTGTTATTAAGAAGATTTCAGTCATTATTTGTTAATTTTTTTTTAAATATTTAATATAAATTATGGACAATTACGATCACTTAATACTAGATTCCTCTTTGGTATTTTATCAAACTTTGTGGTCATTTTATTTGTGTTAAATCGAAAAATATTGTTATTTGCTTGATATTAGAAGATAAAAAAGGTATTAAACATAATGTAATGTATTTTAGAAATTTGGGAAAAGCCTTAATGGCTTATATACTGAATACTAAGACCGTTTGGCAATTACAGGCGCACAAGCAGCACCTAAAAGTATGCAACATTATGCATATTCCTTCAGTGGGGTATTGCAACTATAAATTATGGTAATATTTGGGACTTTATTTAATACTTAGTAACTTTTGGGAAATGTTTTGAATAATTAACTTTATTTCAATAAAATCAAAAATTTCAATATTAAATAATGGTCGAAAGACTTTTTCCTATTAAGATAATATGGTAGCATTCTGGATTACTCGTAATATAATTTGAATATATTTGTAACTAAAGAACTATACCGATATTTATGTATTTTATGTATCTCTTAAAGCTATTTTAAAATTCCATTTAAAGCAAAAAAGTTGCTGTTAACTTGAATTTAGCCCAAAATTCAGACTGTTAAGACTTTTGGTTTTTTTATATTGAAGTCACGTATCTAGTTTCGCTGACGCCATAGATTGTACTCCCACGCATAGATCATTTTTGGTTGTTTGACTCTGCGTCACGCTCCTAAATAGTTATCTCCACAACCCTCCAGTGCATTTCAATATTCTCCACTTTATTGAAGCGACGTCATTTCATTCACTGCATTTTATTTCATGCATCGTCATGCTCTTTACTACGAATTCGCTAAACAACAACAGCAAAAACAACAATAACAAAAAGTAGAGAAAGAGGAAGACCAAGAACTAATGCACTTGCAATCCAGTTAGACAGAACAGTTAGTCAAGCATCCAACACGCGCGCGCCTACGCGTTGAGGGGGTTTGGGCTGGTTTCGGGGCTGAGGGCTGGGGCTGCCATCACAAAACTGGAAAGCAAAGACAAACACGTTGAATTTGCAATTCGCCTTGGAGGTGGAAATGGCACAAAAACACAAACACAACAGAGACAGCCCCAACATGGCACAGTGGTAGCTCCCAAACCCCTGGCAGAGGGCCAACCCGCTGACCCCAGCATGAGGCAGCAGCTGTCAATGTTATCGCAGTCAACGTCGCAGCCAGCGTCGCAGCCAGCGTTGCCGTCGCTGTCGATGTGGCCACGCTTAACTTTATTTTTAGTTGTGCATTGGAAGCGCCATGGGAAAGTACTGTTACAGCAACAACAATATGGCAAACTTGTAACATTGTTATTGGAAATGTTGTAGGCTCCCAGCAGCAAAAACAACTACAACAACAATAATAACAACAACAATAATAACAACAACTAAGGGTAGGCACTGAAAGGAAAGCGAAAACGTAAAGCAAAATTCCATTGAGGTTTTTTATGAAATCGAAACGAAATTAGTTTTCGATGAACTTTAAACGCGAGTAAACAGCCGCTGCGGTCCATGACAAAAATTCGTGCACGTGTCCGCAGGATTCAAATATAACAAATTTAAAAACAAACCATAAACAAAATAATAATAAAATAAACAAAGTTAAATTATGGAATACAACGCAAAAATCATAAATTGCAGCGATTTCCCGGAGAGCGCAAAACACGTCAAAAATATTGCGAGAAATCGAAAGTGAAAGTTTTCAAAGTGTGCGAAATTTAAGGCTAAGGTTAAGTTAAAAAAACAACCTTGGCAAGAAATTGTGCAAAGCAAAAAATAAAAATAACGCTGTTTGAATGTGTATATCGCATAAAGCCAACTACTTATTAAATTAATTGGCATTAATAAATAAATAATTGCAAAAATCTGTGCGGTGAAGGTTAAACGTGTCACAAAGAAAGTTTAATAAACAACTCCTAAAATGGAGATGAAATAAATGCCCTAAAAAGGCTGTAAAAAAAAATAAAAATAATTTGAAATATAATGATTTAAAATCAAGCAGTTAAAATTTATTTTATATCTGTCGCATATGTCGGTATAAATATAATAATAAATAATAATACGCTGTTTATAATTTGAATGTAAGGCTGCCAGCTAAAGTATATATTTATATAAATATTTAATTTATATGGTTGTCAACGGCTAACAAAAAATACCAACAAAGCATATCGAATCAAGGCATAAATCAAATTTTGGCCAGCCTAAAACTGCGCCAATTGTGGCAACCATTGCGGCGCCTTTGCATATGGCCGCCCACACACACACACTTACACACACTCACACACACCCACACACACACAGAGAGTCCTTTAGACAATTTTCTTGCGTTGGCAAAAGTAGCTCAAAAAAATTATTTTTATTATTGTTTTAATTCAATTTTTTCTACGGCATAACCAAAAATAAATATATAAAAATTAATTTACGATTTGTTTACACCACTTTCTGTGTGTGTGTGTGTCTTACAATTTTGTGCAAATTAGGCGACGGAAGCAATTCAAATAACGCAAAAGTGAAAAACACATTATTTTTTAAATAAAAAAAAGTTACTTAATTTAATAAATAATTCAACAATCGTTATTATAAATTTGAACTAAATCAAAATCAACTACAACAAGGTGAGTGTCGATCACAACTCGTGCATCTACAACAACAATTACCAACAGCAAAGCATTCAGCAACAACAACAACTATATCAACCCACACACACACATATAACAACACTAATAATGCTTAGACAGGCAACAAAACAAAAAAAACTGTTAAAAGCCCCAGCAACGGCAAAAATGTTTAATGCAAAATGCAAATAGATTAGCAAACAACACAGCCCAAAAAAACAAAAAAAACAATTGCTTACTAAGTACCAAAAAATTGCAGACTTTGCAAAAAAAAATATAACCCTAAACTGCCAGTTAAAAGAAAGAAATATAAACAAAGACCCTAAAGCCCCAAAACGCCAAAAATCGCTTAGATATACACTGTTAAAAATCAGCATTAATGGGTGAAAAATGTTTTCGGCAAACCGAAAAAGAATTTAAACCATTGCGGATAAAGTTTTCGAGATTGATAATTTTAAATGAAAATCGAAGGATTTAAAAAGAGTCACAACAGATCATAACAAAAAAAAATATAATTCTATTATACCCATATACAAAATAGAAGAGTCCAAACCTTATAAAAAGATTTAAATAAAATTATGTTTTCATACTGCTATAAAATATATATTTTGAAATTCCCAAATTAAAATAAAATTTATAAATTATTTAATGAAAATTGCAATTTTGAATTTTAACTAATATATTTATTATTTTCAATATTTTTGCCAACTTTTAACGAATTGATCGAGTTTGGAATTTCTTATTTAATATCGTTTAGATCGTTGTCTGTACTTTAATCCCTAAGCTCGTGTTTAATTCGTTTTATAAAAATAGCCCCATAAAAATATATAAATAAATGTATCTAAATATACATACATATATGATCAATCTCTGCAATGGAATAAATAAATCAAAGGCAGCTTTTGCAACAGCATTTTCATTCCGCCTTCCGCATCATTTGCCATCATCAGCTGCCCTGTATTGAAAAAGGACCTTTGTGTGTGTGTTTGTGTTTGTGTGGGTGTGTTTTTTATATCCTTAAACATTTTTTTCCCCACAAATTTTAATTCATGAATAAAGCAAAATCAATAGCCAAATGGCGACCGCAAATAAGTAAATAAATATAGACCACATACTTTATATCCTGGGTGTAGTTTTGCGGGCGTTCGGGTGGCCCTTGCGGCCTATTTTAAAATGTGAGCCAATGCAACCGTGGTAACGAGACGAATTTAATTAAAATGTTGACCAGCAGGCCAACACAAAATGGCGTATGCGTATGCGTGTGTGTATGTGCATGTGCAACTGTGCGTATGAGTGACATTAATGTTAACATTGAGGCTGGCCAGCCAAAGGGATAACGCGACCATTTGTGCGTATTTGTTGTTTTTGTTTGTTTGCGCTATTTATGCGCACGCGTCTGGCCTTGCAACAGTGTGTGTGTGAGTGTGTGAGTGTGTGTGTGTGTGTGTGTTTGTGTCCTGTTTGTTTGTTTGTGTGCGTTGCTTGCTGGTTTATAAATAGAACAAGCTGTTCTCGCCTGCTGTGCTTTTGCCAGCCCCAGCCGCAATGCCCAAACACCTCGCCAACGCAAAGGCAAATGCCGCACGTCGCACGTTGCCCCCCTCCCCCCAACTCTGCCAACTGTCAGGCAGCTAGAATTTATGGACAAAAATATATATGAAGCAGGAAGCAACTGTGGCACACACACACACACACACTGACACTTACACACAGACACACGCACACAACAAAAAAGAAAACAAGCAAACACAAACTAAGGCAAAGTTTATTTGATTTTAGCATTTCTTGTTGTGCGTTTGGCACATACACACGCACACCACACACACACAACACACAGAAACACACACAAGCACACACACACACACACAAACACACTCACAACAAAGGGCAGTTAGAAACCACCGACCATCCGTGTTTTTGTATATTTTATTGATTTTTGCCTTCTTTTGCGCCTTCTTTTCTCGTTCGCCTTGGTCGTCGACTCCCCAGCTGCCCTCTCCACCTGCTGCAATTATGCGTGCGTTTCGGCATTTGCCTTTCAGACAACACTGTCCTACACAGCAAATTGTGAAATTTTTAACAATACTTCAAAACACAAAATTTGACTGCCAAAAAGTATATATAAAGAAATATGTTAGCTTTTAAATTTTTATTGTTCATCTTAGATTTATCTTAAATAATATATATTTTTTTAAATTGTATAATTATTTTATTCCCAATTTCTTACAAATTTCCATATATTTTTGTATTGTTATTGTAAGCTTCCATTATTAGAGTTTCTGAATTTTATATAAATTCACTTTTCACTTTCCCTAAAATGTGCTCCAAAAATATTTATGGTCGACTATATATATATAGACATATAGTCAAAGTCATAGTCATATATTATTACTACAAAATGTACCTTGGAAATTTATGTCACGTAACGCCCTGTCACGTAACACTTTTTACTAAGGCTTTGTAAAAAAAAAAAAGCAGAAATAGATTTTCAAATGAAATAGCCGGCAAAATTAACTGATATTATTCATTACAATACTAAAAAAAAGTTCTATACAAAAAGGCTTACACACTTCGCAGAGTTTTGCCATTTTACAACTTAAAGTCGAAACTGACTTCTATTCTTGTCACGTAACGACACACCTGTTTTTTGCTTAAAACTTTTAATCGGAATGTACGAATATTGTCAACTCTTTTACTAAATATAGTCCAGCTGAATTGCTACTCAGATATAATTTTTTTAAAAAAAATTTACTTTATTATAGCTTTTTTCACATTTGGGCGTAAGATTGTCACGTAACGCAACAATAAAAATGCCAAATTTACATATCTTAATGTAATGTAATTCCATATTAAATAAAAATAATTGCTTTGTTTTGTTATTCAGTCTATTTAAAATTTAAGGAATATTTTTCTTTTCTTAATTCTTCGTAATTTGTAGTACAGTGTAATTTACTTTAGTTTTCCTTGGTTTTGTTTTTGTGAGTTCTTTTGTTTACACTAAAACGTTGTCGTCGTTGTTGTTATCGTTGCTGTTTTATGTAATTTTTAAAATTCTTTTTTTTCTTCTCTTTTTTTTTGTTGTTTTTGTGTTATTTTGTCGTCGTTACGGGCACAATAAACGTTTTATATCGTGACCAAAGTCAAAAGAAACTGTGCCAGGGGTATGGCTCGCAATAGGAGGACAACTAAACACACACAAACACACTCACATATGTGTGAGTAAGTATGTGTTTCTCAGTCTGTGTGTGTGTGTGCGTATGTATGTTTGTGGGGCATAAAACTATAGTTTTTAGTCGAGCCATGTTGCATACATATGTGTGTCAAGTTTGCAAGTTTAAAAAAAAAATGAAGCCATTCAGATTTTGCCCACAGCTTGTAGTAAAAAGAAATTAAATTGTAGTTAAAGTTGTATTTAATATTAAAACATAGAATTAACAAGAGCTTGACTACACCAAGCACATATTAAATAAAATTGCTAAACCAATTAGGCATATATATACGAACTATACTATTGTATACTTAGTTGCCAGATTTTCTTAAATTGATACATTAATAATTAATTCTAACATATTTTAAGCCGTAAGCTAGTAACTTAAGCTGTATGTATTTTTTAAGGCATTCACAATTACCTTATGCCAATTAATTTCACCTATTTTTCATTTATATTAAATATATTTTCTCCACTCTCTTTTTCTATTTATAACTCTAATGTGCTCCCCAAAAAAACAAAAACCAAAAACCCAAAAAAAAACTTGCCCACTCAAAAATGCCCGCCACAAACTATTATGCAAAATGAAATTTTCACAAAATTGTCGTAACAACAACAAAAATTAAATATTGCAATCATTCAACTACAACAACAACAACAGCAGGTAATTTTGGCGGCGTGCAAAGTGTCCAAACAAATCTCTCGCCCGGCGATCTACAGATTCATGCAAATGTAAGCAAAATAATAAAACCAAAATGGACAAAAAACCAAAAAAAAAAAACATAAAAAAAAAGATTTGTTTTAACAAATTTCAAAAGCATTTTTACTGCGTGTGTCATTTAATGTTATTATATATTTTATTTTTATAATTTTTATGAAAGCCACAAAATGGAATGTACCACAATTAATGTCGTCTCTTTCCTTCCTTTAAATCCTTCGTTTTGAGCACTTTCTCCACAGTCCATACACGATTTAGACTTAATCCTTTCTTCGCATTATTTCCATTCGATGTTTGTGTGCGTGAGTGTGTGCCTAGACCCAAATGAGAAGCGCATAGAAGAGCTCCTCCAGGGTCTTTCTTAATGTTTTTTCTTTTTCTGTTTGCTTAATTCAATTTTCACTCCACATGTTTTGGAATCCTCACTCCTTAACACTTTGGCTCGCTGCGCTGTGTACACTTTTACAATTTTTGTATTTCTTTTTACGTTAATTTTCTTTAAAAATTGTTTTCTTACTTTATTACTTTATCAAATTACTTGTAAATGTAAATCTAAAGATTAAAGAACACCAAAAAAAAAAAAAAACTATGTGAAGAATTTGCATGGATATCGTAACGCTGTTTCCTGTTTCCTTCTTACTTCAACAACCACAACAACAACAACATAAGCCACAACACAACCCTTAACACGCCAAAAAGCTCACCGACCAGAAATACACTTACACCAAGTAGTTATTTCTAGGCCCAAAAAATCAAAATCAAAAACTCATTATGTGTGGCCATAAACAACATTTTCTTAGCCACAAAAGTTAAGTATTTTAGTATTTCGATATATTTAATTATATCTAAAAGTCCCCAGGCACAATTTCCAACAAATATGTTACCCAAACAGCCTTCTCTGGCATGTTTTACACACCTAGCACCTCCGAAAATGTATTTTAAAGCTACACACTTATTAATAATTGCCAGGTCTTAAGCCTCTTATGATCTATATATATGCTTTGCAAACCTTGGCACCGTCTACAGCTATTATATCGATCGTAGGTCTATTTATGATATGTATACCCATAACTAGTTAACATACACATGATACGACTTCAATTCGATACATTTACAGCTCTCTAAGGTCACTTTTTCAGCATTTATTGAGGACTGTGTGAGTTAAAGTACCAGTTAGTTAAATATTCATTTATTAACTGGCAGTTCTATGCTCATATGGTTCCAGTGAATGCTGAGAATAGATATTACATATATACACATAAGTCTTATGCCCATACGTATTTATTTAAATAATATATATATTAATTCTTTTGCTTAATAAATAACAACAACAACAACAAGCATTATTTTTAAATATTTGCACTTGTTAACATTTCGCGATAACATCCTTAAAGGACAACAAACTAATGTCAGGCAAGCAGCATTAACAGCGAATGCGAATGCCAAAAAAGCAATTCGAGCAATTGAGTACCCAAAATAAAAAACGAACCCTTTAGAGCCTTTACCACCCAACCCTATTTAAGTACTACCCCTAGACACCCTAGCCAAGAGTAAATGCCAACCATTACTAGTACATCCTACATCTACAGGAGGCCGTCTACAGGTGCGCACGGATCCTTGGCGCCAACAGCGCAGCCTTAACGAGCGCGATCTTCTGACTGTCGGTGGCTCGTACGGGTCAAGTGACTATCGGCTATTGGGCCAGGCGAACCAGCGGCTCTACTCTTCGGCGGATCAGCGTGATCGCTACGAGCTGCAGCTGCAGCATCGCGACCGCTTGGAACAGTATCCTTTGACCAGGACTGCACGCCTGGATGTGCAACAGCGCAACTCGCTAAATCGCAGCAATCACGAGCGACAGTTTGGAACGGGCGGTACGGTTGGAGCTGGCGGTGCTGGTGTGGGTCCAGGTGTAGGTGTTTCTGGTGTTGGTGCGTGCGGTGGTGCCTACCGGCGTGCGCCGCCCTTGGCCGCGGCCAGCGGCTGCGGTGGCAGCAGTAGCAGCAGCACCAGCAGCAGCTACTATCCACAGAGCCAAAGCAAGCCGCAGATTGTAATCGGTGCGGGTGCGAGCACGGGTGGTGGTGCGGGTGTGAGCATTGCCTTCGATCGTGCCGCCATGTCAACAACTGCTGACAGGGGCAGCCTAAGCCGAGAGCGCGGCCTGCTGGGCGCTGGTGGTGGTGGCGGCAGCAGCTCCCTCAGCTCCACGGAGGCAGCCTATTGGGACGAGCCAACGGGCAGCACGTCCTCATCATCGGCGGCACAGGATTCGCGCCGTTTCACCGAACGGAGAATAAAGAAGACCGTACGCTTTGATGCGCACGATGATGAATCAATCATGGTGCCTTCCGGCACTGCTTCAGCCGCTGGCACTGGCCATCTGCCACCGGTGACAACAATACTGCCCTCGACGGCAGTGGATGTGGGCACGGCCACACTGTTGACAAGCGCAAAGCTGACACAGCCGCAGGACGGTGACTGGGCGCGCTGGGATGCCGAACGACAGGGTAGCCAGGACTCGGCAACCAAGGATTCTGGCATTGATACGAGCAGCACCTTCACTAGCAGCGAGGACTCGAACCGCGGCGATGGTCCCAAGGTACACCAGCAGCACCAGATGAAGGCATCCAAAGCGCTCCCAAAAAAAAAAACAAAAAAAAAATTAAGACCCAAAACTTCTCCCAATTGCATTGTATCTGTGTAGAGTCTGAGTGTTCTCTATGTGGTCCCGAGGATTGTCTGTCTGTCTGTCAACCTGTGTATAATATATCATACTGTACCCAGCAGCCAACAAAGTTTTTCTGTAACTCTCTCTCTATCTCTCTGTATCTCTAACTTTCTCTATCTCTCCTCTCTCTATTATACTCTGTTTGTTGTTCTTGTCATGTCTTCAGATCGTACGTCTTATCGAAATCTCCCCTCACATATTAATCGCCCGATTAGCGCTCTAAGCCTCTTGACTTTTTCAGTTTAAGTTCTACGTAGGTCACACTCTTAAATCTCTTCCAAATCTATGAAATTCAACCAATTTCAACCATTTACAGTACGAAAACCTAACAACTACTAACTTATCAATACAATTGCATGCCTGTAATTCCCTTTGCATGTAAGGTGTAGACCTCAAACCAAGTACCTAACAGAAATCACCTACAGTCCTATATAAAGCACGAATATAGTCCCAGTTCCAGTCCCAGCTCACACCGCAAATCCTAGATATGTATTCAATGTAGCCTTGCCTACTCCAATTTTGATCGCACGTCTTTTATCGCATGATATCTTAATGTTGTAACAATTCATCCCAAAAACACTTTATTTCATAATAATCAAAATTGAATTTAAAATGGTTTTGATAATAAAATTAAAACGTGTGTGTTCTCAAAGTAGGCCTAATGCTAAACTCAAGCAAAATGTGAATGAAAACTACTCTAACTATACTATCTACAATATCCAAAGAGTTTATCTTAACTTAAACTTGGTAGAAACTGTTTCTAGCTCGTAAGGAAAAAAAAGACTAAAATGAATGTAAAAACAATAATTGTACAAAATGTTTTTGAAAATTATTTATTAACTGTTTTTATATATTTTTTTTTTTTGTTCGTTTGACTAATTATCTAATTGTAAGAAAATAATTCTAAGCTATCAATAACATATTGTATGGTGCAAATCTAAAACTATAAACCATTTTACTTCCTGCATACGATCATCGACATCCCGCAACACCAAAATACCAAAAAAAAAACCAAAAAAAAAAAACAAAACTATGCAAAATTAACATCCACGATCTCATACGATCTCACCCGATACACGTCCAACACCCACCCAATACCACCACCACCACTTATCAACCCAACCACCAACCACTCGGCGTGTGGCATACATATCCACATGTATCTATAGAATCCGGTGAATTGGCAAACATCCGCGGATAATACTCGCATGATCGGTCACATGATTTTACGTAAATACTATGATGGGGAAGATATATTAGGCTTAAAGGTGAACGGCGGCCAGCCCATTGGTATCGGAGGTCCATGCGGTGCCATCGTGGATAAGGTGAAGCGCGGTTCGGTGGCCGATCTGGAAGGCTGCATACGACCAGGTAACGATCATACACAGACACCTCCATATCAATTCATATAACTAACTCATATGCTCTGTCTCTGTCTCTCTCGCTCTGTCTCTCTTTCGTCATCGATCGCTTTCAAAAACAAATCCAATATTCACAATTCCAAAAACCACACGAAAAACCACATCAGGCGACGAGATTATCGAGTGGAACGGACGCAGCCTGCACAACAAGAGTTCCGATGAGGTCTACGACATTATAGACGAGAGTAGACTGGACGCACAAGTGGAATTGGTTGTATGCCGATCTCTGCTGTTGCCTACTGGCGCCAGCAGCGCCGAAAGCGGCGGCAGCAGCAGCAACGTCAGCCCCATCAGCGCCTGTTCCGGTTCCGGCAGCAGTGTTACGCGTCGTTCCTCAGCAAACTTTCCCCACAGCGGTCTACTGAGCGGTATGGCTGGCAGTGCGGTGGTCAGCAGCGGAGGGCGCTACCTTCAGCGTAAAGGTACATAGAATACTACCTTTTGGTCGTAAGGGAGGGTGGGGTTATACTGTGTGTATGTGTGTGTGTGTGTGTGTGTGACTATATAAAGCAGGGGCGCCCAGCGCATAAACACTTCTGCACTTTTGTCTGGGTAACGAAATACAAGCACAATTTGATTTTTATGTCATTTCGTCGACCGTACGACTGCGTCAAATATTTTTCGACGACCGAATCGATTCACATGCTTAGCTTATGTATTGGTGTACAATTACACATGAATAAATTATGTATTGGTGTGTTCATTTAGACGCCAGCGATGTAAATCTTCAGTTGCAATTAAATATGTCCTTAATTGGCATATTTTTAATAGCTTGGTCACAACCTTTGATCAGTCATAAAACACTTCATTTTTACATTTGGCAAACACGGTGTATGTCTAAGCAACACAAAGACACAAAACAAATGCCCAAAATTAGCAAAAATTAATTATCAATAAATTTAATTCATTTTATTCTCATCTCTATTCAATGCAGCGCCCGCTGTTGAAGCGCTTGAGCTACAGCGTGAGAAGCCCAGTGTGCTGATAACTTCGCCCGGCTCACCGGATATACATATAAGTGGATCGGGACTGCGGCAACGTGGCGGTGCCACAAGGCAGACACAGCGTCTGGGAGCCAATCAGAATCACAGCAATAGCCACACACACCTCAACAACAACAGCCACAGTCACAGCAGCAGCGGCAGCAATAGCGGCAGCAGCAGCAACAGCAGCGCCACACGACAAGTTGCTGCCGCCTCGGGCGGTCTGCAAGGCACAACGACGGCGGACCATCATCATCATTGCCATCCGGCAGCGGCATCACCGCCATCGCACGCGCATTCGCATCCGCATTCGCACGCTCACACCCACTCGCACGCCCACTCGCATGTGCCGCATCATGGAATGGGCATAACCACACAGCCGATACCCATTGAGGGCCGGTTACAGCTGAAACTGGGCTACGATCAGAATACCCTGCAATTTATTGTAACGCTGGTGTGCGCGACGGGTTTGTCGCTGCGCCAGAGCGGCGCCGGCCGCAATCCATATGCAAAAGTAAGTGGCCTAAGGCCTAAGACCATCAAATTGAGAGCTGAGCTAACGAGTCTAATGATTGCAGGTGTTCCTTCTGCCCGATCGCAGCCACAAGTCCAAAAGACGAACGAAAACGGTGGGCACCACTTGCGAACCCCGCTGGGGTCAAACCTTCCTCTATTCGGGCTTGCGACGTTCTGATCTCAATGGTCGACTCTTGGAGGTGCGATTACGATTTAGATCCCTATGGCAATTGATTTTTTTTATTAATCGATATATTTGTTTTTCCTGTACAGGTCACACTTTGGGACTATGTGCGGTATGGGGCCAACGATTTTATCGGCGAGGTGGTCATTGATCTGGCCCATCACATACTCGACGACGAGGCCGAGTGGTATCAGCTGCAACCACATCAGGACACTTCCCATCTCGTATGTCTTGTCCAGGAGTTCGAAAATGTTTTATTTCCTTGAATTTTATTGTTTCATTCCGTTCGTTCTTATGTTTCATACCATTGCGTTTCATTTCGTTGCGTTGGTTCTTGACTAAATGTTGGTGTTGGTAAACGCGAAAAACCCAGCTGAGGTTTTCTGTGCCCGCAACAAAGTTTGTTGAGCGAAAAACTTAACACATTACTGTAAAGCAGAAAATCTATGACAAAAAAAAAGAACAATTATTTTGTTTTTGTTTATGATTTGTGTTTAAGGATTTTTTGTTTTGTATTTTAGATGTAATGTTCCCTGCAGCTGTCCAAAGAAAAACTAACTAAATTATTAACCGAGCATTGTCATATATATTTTTTGTTTTTGTCGTGCACCCCGCCAAAACACCACCCCAAAAAAAAAATCCACTCAACAACCACAACACCAACAATACAACGACACAACTGTAACAACACGTGCTCGCTTTCTCCGTATTTCGACGCTAAATTTATGACAACAACAACAACAACGATGTACAGTTACGTGACGAGGGCAGCGATGTGGACGGCCTGATACTGACACCGACAGATCATTTATCACCGCCCAGCACAATGTCGCGTCTTAGCGATTCGGACACAACGTCCGAATGCGACATCGATGGAATGACGCCCGGTGCCAGCATATCATCCATGGGCAGCTCGACCAGTCCGCCCCTGCTTGAGGTAACAACAACAAAACAACAACAAACAACAACAACAATCATATATTGAGAGATACTCAACAACAACAATAACAACAACAACAACAATTACAACACTACTAACAGCAAGAAAATTAAATCAAAAAATATATTATGTATATACAAAGAGTATGTACGTATGTGTAATATTTTATGCGACCCAAACAAAAAACATGCAACAACAACTGACAGCAACAAGAGTGAGGACACACATAAAGGGTCACACACACACAAATACACACACACACACATACATTCATATATACACATTTGTGTATAGTATATATATGTATATGTCGACAGACATTCCCAGCTTGCCACTTTAAGCGGCACTTCAACAATCTGACACCGTTTCTCACACACCATTATTCCGATTTCTTCCTTATTTTTATATACTTTCTCAGCGAATTAGAACATTAAACTTTAATCAAGTACAGTTACATATATTCGGTGTGCTGAAGTTTAAATATCCTTGCAGATATCCTAATTAAATAGCTTCAATAAGTGGTACACAATATAAGCTGATCTGATTTAAAACTTTTTTGGTCTTGTTAAAAAAAAACATTATAGTATATTAAACTTAATATCTTCTATTGAATTTATTAAACTTTGAGATAAATTTCTTATATCCTTCATATTCAATTGCACTTCCAAGCAATATTTTTATCGTAAAACTCAAGCACTTTCGAGAGACTTTTTGGTCCACTTATTAAACTTAAATCGAAAAATTTCATAATAAAATTAAATTTTAAAAAAATATTTATATTTTAATCGTGATGCTTTGCAGTTTCACAATACGTTTAATATCTCAGCAAATGTTTTTGAACTTCGGCAGCTGAATATATGCTATATGTTCCACTTTAGACTCAGTTTTGAACGTCTTCTTAATGTGTGCGTGTGCATTATTCTCCTATATGCATCTAACATTTCACAATCAGAGCATCGTTAATCAGTTAGTCAGCTTTTTAGTTGGCTAATTGGTTTCCCCTTCATATGCACACATCATGCATACGCCCCGTTGTCGAATTAAAGAATCGAATTCATGTCATTTCCCTAACGAATTCATTGCTGTTCCTGTCAGTTTGTTTTGCATGCAGGCGAAATCTAACTTCGAAAAAGTCATTTCTACATCCTAAATCATTCAGTGTATATTGTTCACATTTCAAAAATTTTTTAATGT
Organism: Hirtodrosophila alboralis; assembly: GCA_035043045.1. Lineage (NCBI taxonomy): Eukaryota > Metazoa > Arthropoda > Insecta > Diptera > Drosophilidae > Hirtodrosophila > Hirtodrosophila alboralis. The sequence continues at coordinate 381,012 of JAWNNH010000723.1, read as the reverse complement.
AATTTTAATGTTATTTTGATTTAATTTTATGAACTAATTGGTGTCGTTATTCGTTATTTCGTTATGTGTGTTAAATTTTTCACTCTCTAAGCTCTATACTCTCAGCTCTTTCTACGCTCTACTAGTTCTATACTAAACCAAATCAACAAAAAGAAAACCTACTTTAACAACAGCGCAGGATCTGAAGAATCTCTGATAAAGAGCATTCAATACTGTCCTCTCTTTTCTTAATCATCAAGTTTCAGCTATCAATAATATTTGCATTTAAGATGAAAGAAATAATAGTTTAAGTCTTGTAAACAAAATATGCTTAGGTTAAGATTCAGTGTAAACTTAAAAACTTGAGAACACATACTAAATACTTAAGAGTGATACAAAAAAAACCAAAGAAAAAAAAAATAGACAGCCAATATGCTGTCATATCTAAACAAAACAATAATCCTGAGTCTCAACTTTGCATCAAATCACCCAATGCCAAAATATTTAGCTGCAATTTGGGTCTATATAATCTTTAAGACAGCTTCTGCATGCTTATATATCGCTTCTGCCTATCCACAGAGACCTTATGCTTATCTATGTAGCTTTAAGTGTGTAGCATTAATATATGTACTTGTGTTAATCTTTTGATTTTCGTTGAATTAATATACAAGTCAATGTAGTAATATTCCCAGTAATTAGCCAGAGAAACACACAGTTTACCCTAAGTGAACCACTTGAATCATTAACCTGTCAGAGTACACTATATTCATATATATATATACAAAGACTCTCACACACTCCAGTGCAATGTAAGATGAGTTACCATAACACATTTGATTTACTTTCTCTCATTTTGATCATATATGTATGTACATTTCTCTTTTCTACTCCTCTTGTTTTCTCAATATATATTATTATATATATATACACATCCATATACAAACCTCGTTAATTATGTGCTGGATCAATTATTGATTGCGAAATAATTTGCCCTATTTCCACAACCCACAAATAAATCACATAATTCAGCTCGATCTAAACGAGCGTCGCTCGAGACGTGACATGTCACCCCAGGGCCGTAAACGGGTGGCCGGAATGGTGGCCCGAGATTATCGCACTGTATCTGGCATTGGACAAAGTTATCACAATCAGGTTTGCACCTAGACTAAATTAACGTAACATTCCAAAATTGTACAACAATCAGAACAGACAGCACAACAAGTAGGTAAACACTTGCAGGTTACATAAATATATAGGTTCATAAATCAAGATCAATGAGGATTTCAGCAGGAAGTTCATTGAGACCTCAGCTACCTAGTCTCATTCCAGTGTATAGTCTTTATTTCTCCAGTGTATACATCTTTCCTCATAACTTTTCCATTTATTTAGCTATTGCCAGTTAGCAAGGCCCACTGCCACTTTACTGCACTTTCAATTCAGAATTTTGCTACTCTCTTTAATCTACTATATCAAATAATATTAACCTACTACTACTCTTAATAACATTGTAAAAAAAAACCAAAAAGCCACGCTTTCATCAGCTGCCAAACAGAAGGGCTTGCTCTGTTCCATCTGATCGGGGCGTAGCTTCTTCCAATATTGTTTAATTGATTTTGTTTCGAAGTTGTATTAAACTCTTGCTAAGTTAACATAATCCGTATGCCTTTACTTGTACTTAACTTGTACTTATCTTTATACTCATTATCCGTGTTCCAGTAGAAGTTGCAGTAAAAGTTAACCAAAACTATACACACTCTAATTAACCTGAATGAAATTCTGAACCACTTCACTCACATATGCCTAGCCCGTAAGATCGCCAAAGCCAACAGCAACAACAACATGCTGTGTTGGACTCAGAAACACGGCTATGAAATGCCAGAGCATCTTCACTTGTAGATAGTTACCCAACTAAAGTATGCTCCCTTTTCTCTGCTCTTCCGCGGTCCCTGCAGGCTTCTGCCACGGGCTACTATCGACGTGGCGGAGGTAATGGTGTCGGCGCTGCCATCGGACCAGGTGGCATGAGCCTGAGCCAGCGTAGCCATTCCGCAGCTCCCAGTGACAACTATCATAGCGGAGGAGGAAGCGGCGGCGGACACCCAGGCGCTGGACATTCCGGCTCAGGCTACGGCTACAGAAGCAGCAGTCCACGTCGAGGATCGCTGTCGCCGCCCGACGATCGTTATATTGACTATCCAGTGCTTCCAATTCACGGCTCACCCAACGCCGCAGCCTTTTCGGGCGGAGGAGGTGCTGCTGCGGCGGCACAAGCGGCACAGCAACAGCGTTTCCAGTCACGCTCAGCGACTGCCACGCCCACGGGATCACCCAAGAAGCGACAACTGCCACAGGTGCGCAATCAATTGGATCAGAATGGGTTGACAAAAGCTACGTAGTCCCTACATAAAGTCGGTTCTTAAACTACAATAAATATATTTGAATTGAAAAATCTACTGACATCTCTAATATATATGCAGTAATAGAGCAGAAAATATATTTAATTATCCAATCCATGTTTCACAAACATTCTCTGTCATAAGACGATTTAAATCAGTATCAGATAAAACTTTCATAAATATTTCTTTTTACTAAACGACTCATCGAAATATTTTAAACTAAACTTGTGAATTAAAAATTTTTGCTTTGGAACCAGTTCACTTTCTCAATTTCTGTATCCCACCTCATTTATTTATTTCTCCTTCTACATTTTCCTTGCTGCAGGTGCCACAGACTTCCCGCAGCGCCATGTTGCGCGACCGACTGGGCCAGGACTTTGATGAGCGCCTGGCTTCGGGCAGCCGCTTTGGTCGGCATCGCACACGGCAGCCACACCATCAGGCCACATATCGTAGTACCGGTATGGGCGGCTGGGAGCGTCACTATACGGGCCTCTCCGACAGTGATCTCCAATCGATGGATTCGCGCATGCGGCCCCGGCACTCTCTGTCGCCGGACAAGGATTTTATGGGCGAATTCGGTGACTCGGACATGGAGTCGGTAGTGAGTGTGACATCCAGCGCCTTCTCCACGCAGTCGGAACGACCACGCACCTCACGCGGACTCAGGTGAGTAGGCCGAGAATGAACTTGGCACCTCGTGCTGCACCCGCGTCCGCTTCGTTATTGCCGCCAAGCCATGCCACGCAAAGTTGTCAAAATTACGCTGAAATTTCGTTGTGGGCTACACAAATTGAAACCACTTTTCGAGTAGAGGCTACAAAATCCAAAATTTTCCTGTCAATTAGGCTCTGAATCAGTTCCGAAACCGAATCAGATGAGCGCGCGCTTAACTCATAACTCTCGACACACAACACAGCGATACCGAACACAAACATACAATATTACAAACATCTGAACCACGACAACAATGTTGAACTAACAAAAGCAAGGCATTCCGAAAAACATAAAGTTTTCTTTTCTGCATTTATTTTTTGTGTTTACGAAACCAACAACAAAAATACTGAAAACCCAATAAACAAAAATTGCTCAACGCTCGACGCGCGTGCGCTGCTCTCTCTTTTGTGTTCACTGCTTCTCTTGCGTGCTCTCCACCTCACTCTCACACCACAAATACTCAACACACTAAAACTCACCACAAACAAAAACACTCTTTGACCTCGGACGCCAACCATCGCTTGCATATGCCAACGATCGTTCGATATTTGTCACAACAAAAAAAAAACCCATTTACCTGCAAACCACCAAACCATTTGCCACTCTCCACCCACTGGGCTGCCTTACGCACCTTGCATATGAACTGTACACAAACACGTGCCAACCACTTAACAACTGAACCACCAAACACCACATTGACCCAATCCCAAATGGCAACCGTTACAACAAATAACCGTCAGCTTTACCCGCAACTGGCGCAATCTCTTTGGCGCCCCTAACAGCTTATTGGGTGGCGCCGTGGGCGGTCCTGTGACTGGCCTAAAGGTTTATCCGACCGAGCACCACCGCGCCAACACTATCGAGGTCGATGACTGCGAATATCTATCGAGTGGTGGCACACATCAGCTGTTGCTGCTGGAGCAGCTCGATCAATTGCAACAGCTGGCGACCCTGGCGGCCGCCGATTCGCCACCCAATACGGCCCTCCTAATGGGACCAAGTGGAACAGGAGGAAGCACAGCAAACACAACACTGCCATTGCCACAGCATGTGCTCGTGACGGACCACAACAGCGGCGAGCTGGTCGAACAGTTTTTTGTGGAGCCTGCCCTTATGGCAGAGGAGACACCACCAATTGAACCACACGAATCACACTTGCATTCGCATTGCGTTTACTATTCGCCTCATTTGACCAGCACATTCATACCGCCGCCTGACATTTATCAACGACGCCACAACGGACGCCAGCTCGCCCCCGCCACCATGACCAATCACAGCCACGCCCATGCGCTGCCTCTGCCGCTGCCGCTGCCCAGCTTTGAGCAATTCAAGCGAATTACCACGCCCGTCATGAATCTCTTTCGCAGCTCTAAAATGCCCGCCCACGATCACATCCATGCGCACACGGTATCCTCCTCGCCCAGCTCTTATGTGGGCTATGTGCGTGATCATCTGGATAAGAGCTGCAGCCACTGCCAGAATGGCAGCCAGCCCGTGGTACTCTCCACAAATACGGCCCTGGCCACGCCCGGCCTGGCAATTGGCGCCTGCGCCGATCCCTGTTGCCTGGCTGATGCACACCCTCATCCGCAGCACCAACCTATTGCGTATCCGTACAGCGCCGAACAGCTGCTGCGTCGCCCCTCACTCTCCATGTACCAGCCAAGCAGTTCGGAGCCCTCCCTGCCCACCATGGACCCGACAATGTGTGGTGAATGCGTTGACCAGCATTTCCTGGGTGGCCTTACCGGTCCGCAGGTTAATTTGGGCATTGTGCCCACCTACCATGTGCACACGCCAACGCCAACTGCCCATCGGCGTGGCAAGTCGCAGCTGGTACCGCCACCCTCGCTGCCAACACAATCCGTGCTGCGACTATCACGGCAGTTAAGCGAGGATGCTCTGGTTTCAGCCGTACCAATATCCGAGGCGACGGCGAGGGCTCAGCCCACATCCATTCTGAAGAAACCCAAACTAGAGCGACGACGCATGTTTCACGAGGGTCAGTCGCGATCCCTAGACTACGATGATCTGCATACTAAAAGCTGGGGCAGGCGACGCATACGCTACGAAGATGAGGTTGCCCGACAGGAAGCAGCAGCTGCCTATGCAAACGACGGGCAGTTGCCCAGCTCTCGGCGCTATGGCTCCGAAACGAACATTCGTCAGTCGTATATGGGTGCCAATGTGGATGCTGCCAATCCGCTAAGTCACTCTCATTTCCTAGTGACGGACGACAAGATCGTCACCATTACCTACGACTCAGATGTGGGTTGGACCCGTCGCGGCGTGGCACCCTCGCTCTTTCGGGGACCCCATCGCCGGGGCCCAGATGCTCGCAATCACATGTCCCTCGATCTGCAGCGGACTAGCCAACAGAAGATGTATGGACCAGCGGCACCCTATATGAAGCGGCGTCGCAATCTGCCCCATCCACCCAGTGCGCAGAATGCGCATAACTTTTCGCCCATGGAGACGATGGAACAGCGAGGCGGAGCGGGAGCGGGAGTGGGAATGGGAGTTGGAGTCGGTGTCGGTGTTGGTGTCGGGGGTGGTGCACAGAACAGTACACACAATCACAACAGTAACCACTACACACACATTAGCCAAGCAGCGAGTAGTGTTAGTGTTAGTCAAAGTCACAATAACAATCAACAACAACAACAACTACAACAACAACAACAATCAGCTAGGCAAAAAGGGAAAGAAGGCATCGCCATCAACGGATTGATGGCATCGGCATCGGAACAACTGACGAAATCTAGTAGTGGGAGCGGTGGTGCAACATCTGCTGCCGCTGCTGGTAATATCGTCGTCGATGGTAATAATGCTAATAATGCTTCTTCTTCCTCTTTTGCAAATCCCCCACAACAACATCATGGTGTCGCCAATCAACCAATAACAACAACAAATGCATCACCCAATAAACGTGCCCCATCATCAACACACAACACAACAACAACAAACGACGCTAACAACTTGACCCATGACGCAACAACAACTAATTCCATACAACAACAACAACAACAACCACCAAATACATGCACAAATCTCATTACAAATACAACAACAACAAACACATCGTCGATTCAAACGAATGCTGCGGCAACAACAACAACGACAACAACAACAACGACACCAATGGCAACGACTGCTACAACAACTGCCACAAATACAACAACAACAACCACAACAAATACAAATAACACGAATGAACCAAACGCAACAACAACAACAACAACTAATGCTGATGCGGATGCCGATGCGGATGCGGATGCTCCGCTCGATGCGATCGACTGGGATGCAATCGATGCAATGCTTGACGATGACTTTAGCGAGTACGACAAAGAGAAGAACGGCACCAATGAAGCTGGTGGTGCCAAATCCCTTGAAGGTGGTGTCGACACAGGAGAGAAAGCAGGTAAGTAAATGGCCAGAATATATAATTTTATTTAGACTATATTTCATTTTCGAGAAAACCGCAAATAGCTTGTTTTTTGGCAGTATTTGGACTAATTTATTCATATCTACATCAGATACTATTTGGTCTTAAAGCACAATTCGCATTTCAATAGATAATTGTATTCCCTTTCTAATTATTTGTATTCCCTTTGCCGTTTATTCAGATCGAATTAGAATTAAAGCCATTACAAATCCTCTAAATTGAAAAATGTGAACTTGTTTTGCATTTTTTAAAAATTGCTGAATTTCAATTGGTATTTTAAAAATTTTAAAAATTAATTTTAAGATTTCTTATGTTTGATAATTCTTTTACGAACGCTTCAATACAAAATATGATTAAAATCAGATAACTAGTATAACATATAGTCTTTATAAAAACTGTCGATCATAAACTCATTGATATTTTTCAAGATATCTTTACCAAACATGCAATCTTAACTTTTATTAAGTTTGGTGTAGTATAGCTTGAATAAAAAATCTCAGCAATATATATTTAAATTATAGGGATTGAAAATATTTACACACAAATAACATTGAGGTAATAAAGTCTATTTATTTTTTGCGACTTTTGTTCGTATTAAGCATCTACTAAAAATTACTTGTACCGCCGATTTAAAGAACTCCCGATCTAGATCTAGATCTAGATCTAGACTCTGTATATATATAATTTGAAGTTATATCAATTACTACCCAAAAAGATTTAGTTTCCATTCCAAAAATACTTAAGTCACACAGGATTTCCTCCTGTATATTAATCTAGTGTACCCGGCGTGTGTTGCTACACCCTTCCACCAATAAAAACAAAAACAAAGCAAAAAAAAACTAATTTTTTCTAGTCCACGCGGCAATCGATGTTCTGCCAAATAAATTATTTCTTGCTACGCTCCGTTCAAATAATATGTATAACCCAATTCGTTTTCATTTATTAATTTATTTACAAGATTAGCTTATAATTAAAATGGTAAAAAAAAAACCTGGGCTTGTAAGCCATAGCAACATAGGCCTTCAGCTTAACTAAATGTGAAAGGCTTGCAATAATTCAGGGAAAATAAAAATTATAGTGTGTATATCATCGTATTCCTTTTTTAAAAATACTGCCAACTGTGATTTTTGCTTTTCATTTGAAGAAAAACTCTTGTTATAACAGTGGTGTATACGTTAACAGTGCTGTATACGTTAACAGTGAGTACATCTGTTGAGGTGCTAATTTTGTTTCCGGACAACTAAAAAAAACTTTGAGCCCAGCCTTTCTCAATTGATGAATAACTATACATTTTTTTGTACCATTTTTAATATATATAGAAGTTTGTTCGTTTTTTACTTTCACTATAAAATATTGTCATCTTTTAACAACTAATATCTTCACCCACTTTCGTCATTCTCATCACAGATGGTAGCCTTTCAGACACCACAATAGATCGGAAAAAAGGCGGCACCGTGGATCAGGAACGGTCGCCCAAGGGTGGCAGCGGCATGGGCAAAAAATCCAATTCCACATCACAGCTATCGGCAACAGGTAAGCGATTTTTGTTGCCTTTTTTGTATGCCATTCGTTTACAGTTCTCGTTCAGTTGCCTTGTTGAAAATCAGATTATCAGATTACATACATACTTATTATGCCAGACTACAAATAACATTGTAAGCTCCATTATAATAGTAAATTATCACAATTTAGTCGAGCATCTTTGATTTTCCACACACATTTCGCCATGCTTAACGTAATTTGCGTTTCCTAACTTATCATAATCATAAATGCTAACCTTACTAACAATATGATATGGTATCGTAACAAAAAAAAAAAAAAACAAAAACAAACAAAAATGCTATATATATAAAATACCATACTCAAAGGTCGTAAAAGACGTATGGGCTTTGGAAAGAAGGGTAAGAACTCGTTCACGGTGCATCGCAGCGAAGAGGTGCTGCCTGGTGATATCACGCGAGAGATGCGCTCAGCCGGAGCCGGTGGTGGCCTCTCTCGTGGCTCGTCCTCGGAAGCGGACCCAGTTGAACAGTTTTTCGGCGATGGCGCTGGTGGGGAAAGGTGCGCACAAGTCCAACTTACTCTGTCTCTCTTTCTCTATCTCTATATCTCTCAATCTATCTCTATCTAGCTGTTTCTCTATTTTATGCTATGCTTTGAGTTTATAATTTTACTTTTGATTTTTAGTTTCTTTCACTTTGATTTTTAATTTGCCTATTTCGGAAAATGAAGCAAAGCAAAATTCGTTAAGCTAATGCTAATTAAAGATGATGACGATGATGATAAACATTAGTTAATCAACAACAAGAAAAACAGAAAACTATGAATTACACGACAAATCAATGGCAAAGCCCCTGAAAAAATATAACGGATGCCATTTATTTACTTACTTCTAGTTGTAAGAGCTTTTCAATTTGCAACACATAAACTTTTCGTGCTCTTCCGCTCTTTCTCTCTCGTGCTTTAAAACAAAAGCTTGCTAAAAGCTCGCTCTATGTACCTTTAATGCGCGCTGTCGCTGCCGCTGTTACTGTTGCTCTCTCTCTCTCTCACTTTCTGCCGCTTCAGCTGAGGCGAATACAAAAAAAAATAAAATAAAAAACTGTAAACCACTTGATTTACTTGATTTTTAATTTACCCACAAGCGCAATAAACCAACCAACCAACCAAATAAAAACAACCAAAACAACAACCCAACCAACCAATAAACAATCCAAAGTCGATACGTATTTTTAGGCTTATTTATACCAAGGAAATTGCCCAAGATGTCAGACACATCGAAAGCTTTGCCTGGTGGCAGTTGCCATTGCTGAAGCTTTTGCCAGGCAAATGTTTACCAACGCAAAGCTTTCGAATTGATGGCCGCACACTGTTGACGACGTACTATTAAAAAGCTCCTATCACAGTCCGTAAATGCATATTACTTTCGTAGCGACATTTGTTTATAATAAATACTAACTAACCCAAATGCCACTTGTTTTTTATACTTATTGTTAATGCCATTTGTTAATACTACTTATATTGATTTCTATTCAATCCAAAGTAAAAACCACATACACATTTTATTCTAGAACTTTGTTCAAATTGCATGCATTGAGTTACCTACTACTTATAACAACAACAATATGATATATACTCATACCTGACATACTACTTAGCAACCAATTTACTATTACAGCCTTATAAACAAGCTGAGCAAATTAAAAAAAAAAACAAAAAAAATATATAAACATTATTTGCAGTTATGCGGTAAGACATTTCCAATTAATTCCCAAACATCGCTTCTCATTCGAGCGACTTTTATAAAATATATTCCAACATTTTGCCACACAAGCCAAGCGATAACAGCATCGATGTCAACGATATCGATATCGTTACCGATAGATTTACCCCATGTGAATTTTGCATGCTAATGAAAACTGCGATCTCTGCTAACAAAATGAACTAATGTTTATCATCTGTTTTCTACAAGCTTTCTGTTTTTTGCGAAACAATTTGATATTATCATAATATGTATATACAGGGAGCTCTGTGTAAAGAAAGCCAAAACAGACACTAAACAACAAAAAACCAGAAACTACTCACACACAACAAGCTCACAACAATCATCTCTGAAAATTGGCATCTAAATAAACAAAAGAATAACTTTTTACATTGTAAGCCCGCAGATAAAAAACAAAAGTTTAGCATATCTGAAAATACTCTATAAATATCACATACAAATTGAAAATTTATAAAAAAAAAATGCGTACATACAAATAAAATAGTTAAAATAATTAATTGTTAGCCGGGTCACATATTACAGCTTATTTACATGTACTCTGAATACAAATCTTATAAAATAAACTACATACATACATAAATGTATTGACTTTATGTACTTATAATTATAATTATTACCATCATAATTTAATAATTATTTTGCATTATAAATACAATTTGTATATATGAGCTACTATTTATTCTTATGGTTTCATAATTTTCGATTATACTTTACTAAGAAATTTCATTTTGTTTGAGTTTCGTTTCACTCTCTGCGCAATAATATCTGTATAGTCGGGATTCTTTTATCCCAGAGCCCAAAAGCTACGTCGGGAGTCCGTCCCAGGAGCCAGCGTCGCACACAGTCCACTCTGAATACCAAATCGAAATACACATTGTTGCTGCTGTTTGTACTTTTGAGTTCTGACAAAAAAAACAAAAATCATATTGTATATTACTCGTATTGTACTATATGTATATCATATTCTCGACAGACCAATATCAGGCACAGTATTCAGGCAGCTCAAGCGCGAGTGCTTCCTCCACTAGTCACCATCATATCACACTACCACCACCACATCCATATTATCAACGGCAGTCGCGGGGCTCGGCTGGCAGCATCCAGAGATCGGTGGAGGTGCCGCCGGTGCCAGCGGTAACCCGTTACAGTGCGGGAAGCATACATTCAATCTCTAGCTCCGAGGGTTCATCGTAAGTTTCCGGCAAAAAACAAAAAAAAAAAAAAAAAATTAAAAAAAATATATAAAATACTATATAACATTCGAATTCTCTTTGAACTCTGCTCTCTGACTCTGTCTGTCTCCGCTACACACACTCTCTCTTTCTCTCTCTCTCTAAGTTCAATTTCCATTGCCTTTGTAAATGGCTATCTGTATCGATCTCTTCCCATCTTTTTCTCTCTCTCTCTCTCTGTCTCTCTGTCTCTGTCTCTGTCTCTCTATTCTACTCTATTTCTTGCATATTGTGCTCCTGATTGCAACACAACTCTTTCTCTGAACATGTTTTTTTTGATCTATTTGTGTCCAAAACTTTGCCAGCATTTTCCTTGTTATCTACGTATGTGCGCCTTGATATCGTTGAGCCAGTCTGCATTTTTGTATATTCATAAAATACTTATTGATAAATATAATTTACGTTCTATTCAATTTACTTCTTTGTGTATCTTTCTGTCTTATGATATTGTAAAAATTGTATTTACCTTTTGTTAATTGAATCATTGTTTAATTCGTATTATTTATATAAATATGTACATAAATACATATACTATAAAGTGTTTCTAACTCTTTGATGTGTGTGTATAACTAAACTGACAATAAGCTAAATTCTAAACAATTAGTACTAAAACCTAGGCACTTAAACTTAACATCTCCGGCACCTATGTTGTACCATATTCTAATCCAAAAAAATGACTATGAGAACTGTGGTATAAGTACAACACTTCTACACTCTTGACTTCAAATTAGTCTCAACTGGAGAATCTGAAACACATGCATGAAAATGAATTCTCCTCTGCACCTCCAGCCATAAAACACTAACCATAACCATAACTATACACAATCCAGTCATAAGACAACAATAAACAAACCACCAAAACTACTTACAACAATTTAACTGTCTTTCTACAACTCCCTGTGTATAATAATAGCCTAATTCCACAAACATAAGTCTGATCCTGGTACACACTCTTTTTAAGGGAAGGACTAATTTATATTATATATTTATATTTCTAATGGAATATCTTTCCTTCCTGTAAGAGATTTCTGTGGAACTAGGCTATAGAAATACCTTCTTTCTCAAAATTTTCCACTTTTTTTTTTCTTAATATTTTCAATGGTTTTTGTGTAACTACCATATAGTATCAAGTTGAAGCTTTACTAAAGTCTTTTACAATTCTGTCGACACCCACAAAAAAAAACCCGCACAACAATCTACAAAATCCTTTAGATTCTCTCCGTCACTTCGTAATGATGGCGCCCTGAATGAGTTTGTGGATGGCCTGGGACCCGGTCAATTGGTGGGTCGTCAGGTGCTAGGAGCACCATCATTGGGTGATATACAGCTATCGCTGTGCCATCAGAAAGGATTTCTTGAGGTGGAGGTCATACGTGCCAGAGGCTTGACAGTTAGTATTAAAGTAAATCCCAGTAAAGAATTCTTTGACTTTATATTTTAATTCATAGCAAAAGCCTTCGTCTAAAATGTTGCCCGCGCCCTATGTTAAGGTATATCTGGTTTCGGGAAAACGTTGCATAGACAAAATGAAAACATCGACAGCACGTCGAACTCTGGATCCCCTATATCAGCAGCAATTGGTATTCAAGCAGCCTTATAACGGTTGTGTGTTGCAGGTGAGTAATTAAATGAATATTATATTATTATATTATATAAAATAAATATTTATATCAATTGCATTTTTTTAAGGTGACCGTTTGGGGCGACTATGGCCGCATTGAAAAGAAAGTGTTCATGGGCGTGGCACAGATAATGCTTGATGATCTGAATCTATCGAATATCGTTATCGGCTGGTACAAACTTTTTGGCACCACCTCACTGGTCAGTTGTCCCACTAATATAGGTTTAGGCTCTAGGCGTTCATCAATAGCCTCACTCGACTCACTAAAACTATGAACTAAAACTCAGCCAAAGCAAACTTTCAACTCAATAAAACGTACAAAACTAAACTAAACTCAATAAGATCGATTTGCAAATCTCAACAATACAACACTTGCATAATTTACTTATATATACATACAAACATACTACATACAAACATTTATGTAGCTTAATTTTGTTTAGTATTCAGTAATATTATGATATACAATAATGCCAAAAGAAAAAAATCAAAAAAAAAAAAATATTTTAAATTTAAAAAAAGAAACGGAAAAAAATCTCTTTTTAAAAATAGTAAACTTTGTAGTATAGTCAGTCACAGAACATTTGTAAAAACACAATCAAACAAAATATCAGAGAATAGTTAAAAACAAAAACAATTAGATTGCATATATTATTTGCGTTTCTTTTTAATTAATTATACTATACTATAATAAAATACAAAATAGCACATATGCGCACACTCCTGTAAACATTAAATCGCTTGGTATAAAGCACACAATGATATTAATACATACATACCATACATATGTACATATACCTTGATCTGAGGCAGCAACAACCACATTATTGCATTTGATACTATTGTGAATAAAAGAAATGCAAAAAAAAATAAATTATAATTAACACAAATCAAAACGAAAAATTTCTGAAAACAAAAAACAAAAAAACAATTCTCGCAAGTCACCTTAAATCACCGTTACCGTTACGTTTTTGGCATAGCATACAACTTCAGCGTAGTTTTTTATAGACTCGTACAATACTCATATAGGTATGTTTCTCTATCCCAAACTACCTGAACCAATACTAAAACCACAATTAAATAAAATCACATTTTGCTACGTTAAGGGCCGTTCACGTGGTTGGTATTGCAAATTTGCAAAGTTACAACGTTGCTAGGCCACGTGAATACCCTAAATATAGTTTTATATTGCATGTGTAGTTAACATAGTCGTTATCGAATCGTAATCGTTATCGCTATCGTTACGTTTATCATTTATCATATGCAACTCTTTTTTAGACCTTTTTAATTATCGAAAATTTTAATCTTGCTTTATCAAACTCCCAACTTGACATATATACATACATACAACATAAAAACATATTAAATGGCAAATATTGGCTAGAAAATTATATACTCCATACACATGTATAATCGCATTGGTTAGCTAAACACTGAATTTTTTTAGAATTACAATTTTACAATACTCTATATGTAATTTCGAATGTGTACCCACATCAGGGTCGTCCGATTGTTTGGGCCGGTGAATCAATAATGGAGGAGCAGGGTGAATAACACTTTCCAGCAACAGTGAAAACACTTTAAACACCAAGCACAAACAAACAAACAAAATTCCAAACTTGCCCCCAAGCAAACGAACTGAATTGTAAGTGCACCACAATCTAATTATCGATAATACCTACACACATATATCGATTATCGATAATGCCTTATATCAGCTACCAGCTTTCTGTATAACTCGCTTTAAAGCCATTTTGCCATTTTATAACCCAAATTTAATAACAACACTAACATAACACTAAAACAACCAACTAACAACTAATTTGCCCGTTTACAAAACAATTCAGATAAATAATTTAAAAAAAAAAAAATACAATTCAATTCAATTCTTTGTCTAATCTTATATAATTACAATCTTGCAGTAACCTTTGCAAAGAGCTGCCAGCCAGGCAGCCAAATAGCAAAGGACCAAGGTCAGCCTGCAGGAACTGCTAAGATTTGGAAGAGGAATCTAGTACCTCTGGGATATCTGGAACCTCTGGAATCACTGGATGAGTCGTATTCCCGTTGTTCGGCACGTTGCTGGCCTAATCTATGTCCAATATATATTTTTTTTGTATTCTATGACCGGAGAGATTTCCATAAACGTATAAGGATATATAGTTAATTTTGTAAGTCATGAAAACAAATGCATTTAAAACCAAACCGAGAACACAAGCAGATCAGTTAATGATTAAACATAAACTATGAAAAATTCAAAATACATGATACAAGCTGCAAGATATATTCATATATATATATACTTAATACATAAATATAATTGATAATATTTGACAAAAAGGAAACATGTAAATTAATGCATATTTGAAAGAATTTTTATTACACGCCTA
Organism: Hirtodrosophila alboralis; assembly: GCA_035043045.1. Taxonomy (NCBI): domain Eukaryota; kingdom Metazoa; phylum Arthropoda; class Insecta; order Diptera; family Drosophilidae; genus Hirtodrosophila; species Hirtodrosophila alboralis. Next base: position 365,949 of record JAWNNH010000723.1, on the reverse strand, counting down.
ATATCACTATTATTTTTCGTAATACGATTATTATAAATTATTATTATTATTATATTATTATTAATAACTATTATTAATAAATACAAATATTAAGTAAATAAAACATGAAAAAAGTGCTAATGTCGTCGCTAAGTCAGTGAGATAGTAAAAATTAATAATGATGAACAAAAATGAAATGAAATGAATAAGATGCAAGTTGTTTAATAGCTAAATCTAAATCAATAAATTAATGTTATAGATTTTCAAGAGAGGCAAAATGTTTACGAGTATATACTATATACAATATATGTATACACATATATTTATAGTTATAAGCAAGCAAAAGAACCACTAACACTTAAATAAGCCTAACTTACGATAAACTTAAACTTAAACTTAAAGTAATCATAAAGTAACTAAAATGAGATATATGATATATGAGATACTTATGTGTTAATCCACAAAAATATTTATACAGCGTGATGATTGAGCAAAATTTAATTTAGTAATACACCCACACACACACACACACATTACATACATATACATGCAGCAAACATTAAATTTAATAATACAAATTGCCCTTAAAGCTGTACATAGAAACACACACACAAACACACACAAACTTACATACATTTATAGATCCCATTGAGAGGTAAATTTGTTAACCTTAGCAACTGTTTATACATTTTATATTTTAATTATTTTTAGCTCTACATAAGCGCAGAGAATAGATTAGATGCATTACATGGTCTCGCTTCTATGTACATATATACATAGTACATATATATATATGTACTTATACACACAAAAACATATAGACATACAAACTCGTATATCTTCTATCTAAATCAACTTGCCTACGTCAGATAATTCGTAATTCGAAAGATACAAGTATCAAGTACCTTCAAGTTAATAGTGTGAGCTGTAAAAATGTTACCTGCTTGCTAATGAACATAAAACAAAAACACATGCAACATGTTTAGCTTATAGAGAATTATTTGCAAAGTTTAAACAACAAAATATACTATATTGACAAATTTACATTATTATTTTTGGCGTTTCGGGTCAAGTTCTTCTTTTGGGCAACATTTTGCAATGCATTAGGACTGGAAGATGTGGAAAGGATTCAAAGTTTACAACTGCTACACTTGCGTTAACATATCACAAGCCAACCAAGAAATGGGCTATGTGGGATCAGTAAATATTAAGTACTAAGTACTCTATATATATAGCTATTGTATTGTTCCTACTCTGATCGTAAACATATGATATATATATTTGCTTTTTTCTCAATTCATAAGCAAACAACACACAACAGATACAGATTCACTTGGCCAAACTACAAAGATTAATTTCAACCTTGCCGTCCATTCATTAGCTTTTTGCACTCAGATACAAATACAGACAGATTCTATATAGAACAATTAATATTGTTGCAATTAAAAAATACGTAAGAAATGCCAAAATATATAACAGAGATAAATGCATTCAAAATGTTGCTGAAGAACAGTCAGATTATAACATCAGAGAAGAGAACGCGCTTTAAGAACTTCAATACTATCAGCGAGGTTTCCAGCAACTATTCAATTTGTACTTATATGATACACATGAATAAAACATACAGACATATAGCGATATGTAGATACAACACACAACATACATACTTACATACCCAAGTACATAAATAAATATAATAACCAGACTTTTACACTCTGCTCTTAAAGATTCCCATACAACATTTTTCTATAATAAAAAACTCTATTTTTTTTGGTAAACTGCTCTCTAATTAAAACATTTAAATGCTTTTATTAATCAGTCAATAACAGCAACAACAGTAATACAACAAAAAACTTAATGTCGGCATGCACCGGCATTTAAATGCTCTTACCAAAGGTCCTTCTATTAAATCAGCAAACCAGAATGCTGAGTGTTAGTATAATTCATATTATATAGGGCAAAATGTTTAATCTATTTGATTAAAATATAAACTTCAATAACAATACCAAAAGCTGTTTATTTTTTTATAAAATTGTCTGTTCTATTCTATATAAAATCTACACAAATACATATGGACTTTCGATTATTAATTTATAATTTAATTCAACCGACAAACCACATAAGAAACTATGAATGTAATTAGTTGACTTGTTATGAAGAGGTAATTTGCTGAATGCAGCTAAGTCTGAGTTATCTGAGATATTTCTTCTCATATTTGGAAAGAGTATTTGTGATGCATAGTACATTTCATAGTCGTACATATTTCTTATTAGAATTTCAATATGAATTCGTTACATAGAAGTCACACTAAAGGCGAAACACACATATAAAATATTTAATGAAACACAAGATATATTATGGCAAGTTATTTAAAAAGAACAACAAAAACCAAAAATGCTATTTACTAAGTTCAAACTGATAATACAACTTAAATACACAACAGCAACAACAACAAAGAGATATATCATTTATTGCAAAATGTTGACAAAAAAATAAATAAAAATAAAGCAAACGAATGCGTAAAATACGCTTCGAATATATTGTATTTTAATATCTCGACGAAAATTGAAAGTCGAGAAACGACAATAAACTGTGAAAATGAATATGTAAAAAACCAAAAAAAACAAAAAAATCCAAAAAAGTGAAAAGATGTTATATTATTAAAAGAAAAAAGAAAATTTGCAGAGATAAAGGCAGAAATATTGCAAAACGCAGACCTTGAAATTGTGTAAACTACAAATTTAACGAAAACCAACATTTAAATAATAAAACAAAGAAAAATATTCATTAAAAATTGTTTTCTAATAAAACAAACAAAATATCGTTTAATTTTTCATATTAATATTTGGCATATAATTGCAAAATGGGGCGAACTGAACATAAAGTAAGATAAGTTATATATTTTTGGAAAATATTGGTTTGGTCCACGATCCTTGGCCAATTAAATGTTTTTCCACTTTTTCTCTCTCTATTAGAAGCCAAAAGTGTACGAAAATTATTCTGCCCTAGTTTTATATTTAAGTCCAGTCAACTTTCGTTTTCTCATTTAAAAATATTACCTATGTCCTCTCCATAATCTGAAGTGCCGAATAACTTTTTATCCGAGAAAAAACAAAATGTTTTTATAAGGTTCTGTCGGAAGAAACTTCAGTCCAAGTCATAGGCTTGCCTTCTAAAAAAGTTACGTTTCGACAATGTGAAAGGAGCCCGGCTTTTGTCCTGCCAGTATCATCGGAAACCATCAGGACCATCAAGGTTTAATTTCTATTTGTTTCACAAAGTAACCTATGCACAATTTAATGAAATAATCTGAGCTTTGATTTCATTTTCTCTTACCTTATTCCAGTTGGTGTTAATGTTTTTCAAAGTGAAATATTCTAGCCATTTGTTACGGGGGCTATGGAAAAATCTTTTTATTTTAATAACCAAGGGTTTGTATACTTTTAATAGAGCAACAAAAAGTCGAATGGGAGAGTTTCACATTTGAAACCGATTGCAACCGTTTTAAGGACATAGAGGAATTAGACATAGCTCAAATGATATTCAGAACGTGCTTCCCAATTTTATTTTCCTCCCCAGCGTTTTTTAGTAGTACAATTTTTTTCAAAGCTCAAAAAATTCTAAAACATAGTCATTGAATGTTTTTCGCCATAAAGGACGAGAATTGCTCCGCTTCTGTACTGCTTAACATTTTTCTAGATGACATAATGAATATTATTAATTGGAATTTTGTAATTGATGCAAATGAAAATTAAATAACACCATTAACAAATAAATTAAATTTGTGTTTGATTTAATATTCATGAAACATGTGCATTTTACGCTATCTCCACACAAACGTTGCAAGTTCTTGTTTTTTTTAGGCAGTTAGTCATCATTTCAGTAAAACATTGTATTAGCATATGATTATTCTTTTATAAAATACTAGATCATTCCGGCGTGCATTGCTACTTCTCGTTGTCGTTCCCAAAAAAATAAATATAGGAAAAAATCAAACTAATTAAGTCCTACAATGTCACTATTATTGTAGCCTACTGCCGCCATCTGAAATGCTCCACCTGAGATTTTTATATGTAATTTTATAAACCATTTTTTCCCCCACTTTCCGATATATTTTCAAGTAAATTTTTCCAGAGTGTCAACTTGTGATAAAATAGAAAGCTATTACCACAAATTTGAGGTTTCTAGCTTCTACCATTTGGTCCTGCGGTGAGTCTCGAATCAGTCAGCCACTCAATCAGTCAGTAAGTCAGGTTGAACCGCTTTATATATATATAGATTTAAAATTTTCTCCTGATTTAATAAACATGAAACGTACTTTATATGTATTTATAAATATTTGAGTATTCTTACTTTGAAATTAGTTTCTTGCAATTTTAAAGCACAATTTTTTTAAGATTTTAAGATTGACCACAACTTTACAACAATGCTTTAAATTTGTTGCCGACAATTTAGCTTTCTGCGAATACATTCAAGTATCGATGTCTATTCTGAAGTGCTGTCTATTAAAAAATAAAAATCGTCTTACTTACAAGTAATCGGCTTTAAATTTTAATTCGATTGTTGTCTCAGTACTTTGGTCGAAATAGTACAATAACAAACAAAAAATGTTTTACAAGCAAAAATCAATTCGAGAATTAGTCATGCATCTCCCTAATATACATGTACTTACGAGTTTGAGATAGATCGAAAATAATTGTAGGACATTAGTTAAATCAATTAAATAAATATTTCCAACCAGTAGAAAGTACAAAACAAATATTGGGGTTTCACATAAAGCGGTGGTATTTCTTTATTTACCATTGATAAACCTTTAATCATATATGGTATATATATAAATAATTCAAACATTTAAGTATTTATTTTTGCTTATTTATGTGTGTTATAATAAATAGATTTATATATTTATATGTATGCGTGTATCATGTCGTACCGGGGTCATTGGCTGCATTATTATTCTCTTTAATCATTTACAATTTTCTCGCTTGGTTAATTAGACTTATAAAGAAATGGGATCATGATTATACATAATGTAATATTTGGATGAAAATGGGGATGGGGGTATACTTAGTACTTTTGTTAGATACTTCAATAACCTTAAATTGAATGGAAAGTATGTTACAAAAGGGTGATAAGTCAGATTTAAGAATCTTGCTAATAGTTAGCATTAGTGCGTTTCTTGAAGGAACCAATGTTATAGACGATGCCCCTATGGCAACATTAAAATATTGTATATGGCCTATATCTTTTCATACGACTCTTGAATCATATTATATAATTTATTTGACGGGAAGCTTGGGGGGAGAGAAGATTGTGCTTTTGGGATTTCTCATTGTATTATAATACTAATCAGTCTTTATAACAAAAATAAGTAAGGTCAAATTGTCAATAAATGTGTCGACTGTGCGAGTGCCATATACTTTATAGGAATTACATTAAGCTTTATCATTTATTTGCTACCAATTATCTTTATTATTTACTTTGAATCGCGTGTGTTTTTTTTTATTCCTTTTACCTAAAAGCCAATATAGAGTGCATCTAGAATAGCTTTGAGTAGAAAGTCTTCAGTGGAATTTTGTTTAGGAGATATGTATGGGAAGTGCTTTGTAGAGTCCGTGAGTTATTTTTTGCGTATGTGTGTTTAGATATTCCAGATGGTAGTATAAGTAGTAGCTAATTTAATACAATGTTTAATTAGTTTCCATTTTTATCATACATCAGATATTTTCATATTGTCGCTTTGTTACATTACATTTTACATTTATCTTATTCGATATTCGATAAGCATTTGGAGAGACCATAAAAATATGCTGAAGCTTAGATAAATTAACTCTACGACGACTAGCTGAAGCGTTGCTAATGCTCTTACTATATATAGAATACATTTGGGCTAGTTAGTTGCCATCAAATTGAAGTTCAATCAATTTACAATCTCTACGCTTACATGCTTATAAAACCATATAATTGCAGCTTAAATTCGTATGCATTGTTTTTTTTATTATGATTTAGAGAAATTTGTATAGGCGAAAAAAACTTTGAATGATGTCTTACTTGAGGCATATGTTAGATATTATGCTTAGAATTAGACATTACGAATAGTTTTTAGTTTATATATATTTTACCATAAATGATATGATAAACATACACACATATATTTCGTATATTTTCCTACACATTCTATACTAGCATGCGAGTATATAATAATGTATATATAATGCAAAGATATCGATCGTACAGTTTTTTTGAGGTTCTAACCTTAAACATATGCGTGGGTTGTCAGTTACAATTTATGTGTTAGTTTATTTATTTAGGCAAATTATAAGTTAAAAGTTAATGATATAAGAGAATTCACCAATGTTTATAAAGGATTCCAGATTTGATTCAAAGAATAAATTTGATTTCCAGTAAACTGTGCAGTGCATAGTGGAAGATATCAGATTTGAGGCTTCTATACACTTAAAAATAAAGTATATAGATATTGATTTATATAAATATATATGTATATGTTGGCTTTTATGCGATACTACAATACTAAATAGATATTTGGGCATTGGATCATCAGCTATATGTCACGAATAAAACATTTACATATAAGTATTTAGCAAATTCTATTCAACCACTTCTATATGATATTAAATGACAGTTTTCCTGGTTTTTGCTTTAGTGCAGCTGCGCTGTTACATAGAGAGCACAATCCTGATCCGAGGCCATGGAATAGTTGGCTGAATCCCGATCCTCGGGTATGGTTGGATGCGTCTCGTGTGGCAGCTTGCTAAAGGCATGATGTGCTGCACCATAGCCAAGGTGTCCATATGGCGACTCGGCCGCTTTGCTTACGTGCGGCAGACGGCGGAGAAAGTGCGGATTGGAATAGCGCACACCATTCGGCAACGTTGTGTGTGGACTGTGAGCTGTTGCTCCAGGGCCCAGAGCCACCGCTGCATTGGCATAGTGCATGCTGGGCGTCTTGAAGCTGGTCACCTGCGAGGGCGGCGGCGGCGGGCCCATGGAGCTGGTCATGGCCGATGTGGAGGCATAGCCGCCATTGTTGCCACTGCTGGCGAGCTGTTGGCTGTGGCAGCCAGCCGGCAGCGGCATTGTGCTGCAGTGGGCCGTATAGTCGAACTTCTGATCTGGCATAGTACGTTGCATTGGCAATGTGGCGCTATTGATGACATTGGCATTGGCCGCTGGGTCAGCATTGAAGCTGGACATGCGCATGTTGGTGCAGCGACCGTAGGGCTCCTCCTGTATGGGCGGCTGGGGTGGACGCGGTGGTGCCTTGCAGCTAACCCGTGGTCGGATGACAACTTCCAATTCACGTTCTTCGCCCGAATGCACACCACTGGAGGATTCGGAGGGAGCGCGCTCTGGTGGCGAGGTGGTGTTGCTGCTCTCTGTGATGGAATTAGTGTCGCTGCGTGGCGTGAGCGCTTCATTGGGCACGCCAGAGTCGGCGCGCCGCAGGCAGCGGGGTGTGGAACTGGAGGCGATCTGGTGGCAAGGATAACAGAAAGCGTGAGCCAGATAGAGATAGAGACAGTGTGAAGGGATATGTGAAAAGGGGCATATAGACAGGAAAATGTCGCTTAATGGCAGCTTCAGTTGGTCGCCTGCAAGTGAAAATGAAATTAAATCAGGCGAATGTCCTGTTTCCTGTCGACCAATGTCGGACGATGTTGTCAAACAGACAGCTGGACAGACAAAGCAACATGCAGACTGACAGCCCGACTATCCATCACTGCATGTGTCGAGGTCCTACACTAGGTCCTGTCACTGATTTATGCTGTCTCATAACGGCAAACATAAATCTCATAGTTGGTTGCAATGCACCCGCAGGCTTGACACGAGCCTCAAACACACACTTCATGCCCCCAAAGTGTGGCGAACGCAACGCATCAATCTAACTAAAATATTAATATTGATTTCTACAAGCCGAAGTCTCAATACACTTTGACCTACAATACAAATTGATAAATTGACACATGGGCGAAAGTGAAAGATTTTTTAATAGATTGTAGGTAAACGATTAATAAAACTAGTTTACCAATTTTGGCTGCATTGTGGAAGCTGGGTTCCTATTGACTTTTTAATATACTTTAAAAGATTGCTAACTATTTTCTGTTTTAAAGAATAGTCTTTTAGAAGTCAGCAAATTAAAGGTTCTTCTTGTTTGGTTATATCTACCTCAAATATTATCAAATCCTCAAACTTTTACATATTTAGATAGATATCTTCTTTCTAGTGATATGCTGGTTTTGCGAATCGTCTTAAATTTGATGGAACTACAAGATCTAAATCAAAAAATGTGACTATCGAAGTATTTTAAAAAGTGCTCGATAAAATATGACAAAAAATCTTTTAGGTGCTTTTTAAGATTTAATATAATAGATAATTCATTTAGGTGTAAATTTCTCGAAATTGAAAAGAAAATGTAGAAGTTATTAAACAATTCTTGATAAGAATCAATTATAATAGATAATTATCTAAATCGTATCCATGATTCTGATTGTTTTCCGGCTTACTCTTTTGTGTAACGTGAAATCTTCGCAAATTTGAGTGCAGCAATAACACTATGCAGCAGCATTTTGAATCTAAATATCTAAATAGTACTACAATAAACCAAGATTCTGGTTATAAAGAAAAAATTTCACAAAAAATAGCTTATTTTAAAATGGGCATATTTTTATGCAACATTTTCGTTTCATTCTCTAAGAACTGCTGAATAATAATCTAATTTAAAAATGTTGTATGACAGGTCAAAAAGATAACGATCTTTACAATGTTCAGAGTTATTTGCATTCAACCAAAGGCACCTTTTAGGAAAGTCAAAAGTCTAGATTTTTAGCTTTTTCGATTATCTTGGAACCGTTTTCGAGATAATTGAAAAAGCTAAACATATTTTTTGAATTTTATATTCGGAATCAGCGACTAACTTAACGTTTAAATTGATTGTAAAGAGTTCGGGGTACGAGAATTTTTTTTAATTGTTCAAAAGTATAATTATACATTCCTAACAAAAAACTTAAATAAACTTTAAATTTTTCTATATGCTTTGTTTAGAAAATGCTCTTCTCAGATCAAAATTTTTAGTAAAAAATTGTTATCTTCATTATTTTTGTTCTATTCAACAACATTTTAAAAGCGGTATGGAGACTTTCTTGAAACAATCTCTCAAGGAGGTAATTGGCAGTGCTTAAAATAAGTTTGTTGACTCCAGAAAATTTACTTGAAATATAGATTATGCTCATTTTTGATTGAATTTCTTAAAAAGGTCATGAGTAGCTGGACGGACTGGCAAATAAAACCAGCCTGTTTCATTGTCACTATTAGGAACTTATGTAATTCTTTCTTTACTATCCTTTTACTTAACTCAAGAAAATTTATAGGTTATTTTGATTTATGGGACAGCACTGTTTGTCATCCAAATAAATAAATTAATCAAATAGTAATTCCCATTTGAAAATATGTTGATGTTCGACGAACAGACACGCAGTCCACACACTACAAATATACTCTCTTGCGCTTTTGGGAACAGTGTTGTAAAACGTTTTGACTTTTCGGTACACCTCTGACAAGTTGATTCAAGTAAGTATGTGGGCGTCCCCTTTTGCTCCCTCCCTACTTACATGCGCCTCGTTGGTGTGCACGGCGACTGTAACCGGTGCCAATGGACTGACTAGATGATGCTGCTGCTGCTGTTGCTGAAGCGGATGCTGCGGTTGAAGTGGATGATGAAGCGCTTGGTGGAGTGGCTGATGCGAATGCTGCTGCTGTTGCTGTGACGATTTGTGATGATGTTCTGGAGAAATTTGCATGATCTCGGGCATAGCCTGGGGAGCGCGTCCATAGGTGACATGTGGATGATGCATAATTAACGGCTGGGGCATGGCAGCTCCTTTGACGGGCAACGGTGGCGGCGGCGGTGGCAGTGCCGACGACTGTGGCTGCGGTGGCTCCAGATCGCGTGTAGAGGCATAAGTGATGCTATCATCACGCACACAGGCCAACAGTTTGCCCTCCTCGGAGATGTTGTCATCACTTATGCCGCCCAGACCGCTTAGATTTGCATAGTCATGGGCATGGCCATGGGCGTGCTGCTGCTGTTGTTGTTGTTGGTGATTGATCGATGGTGGCGGTGGCAGCTCATCATATTCACTGAGATGCAACAAACCGTTTGTTACTCCAACTCCCACTGTAATGCTGCTCTTTAAATTGCCCATGGTGATGCCCACAACGGCGCCGGCATTTGCCGACCTTAATGTCGCGTACTCGCCGTCGTCAATTTCCCCCGTAGAACTGGCAAAACATAGCGAGGTTCCACGGCTCGTATGGCTGCAGGGGGGCAGAGAGCACAAAGGATCAAGAGTGAGTAAGGTAAGGTGTGGGCGGCATTTAGGGGGAAGGTCGGTACCCACATGACCTGGCCACATTGTGTTGCTCCGTTAGTTGGTTAGTTTTGTTAATTTGTTAAAGTTAATTCATTATGGTTTTCATCGCTAGTTAAACAATTGACCAACAACAATAGCAACAACAATAACAACAACAACACAAAATGTGCGATTAATTGATTAATTTAACTTTCGACAGATTCAATTATCTAGAGTTAGTAATTAACGTCTAATTCACGTCTAGTTAATCGACAAAAAAAAACATAAAACAATGAAAAATACCAAATTAATTTTTAAATAATAAAATTTTTTTGAAATTTTGTCTGTTTTTTAAATATTTGTTGTAATAAAACAGGCGACAAGCGGAACAAAAATAGTTTCCTTTCTTTCCTTTTTGTTTATTCACATATTTTGTACAAACTATTATTATTGGGTTGCAAATTGGGCAAAATTTGATTTTAGTTCACAAACAATAAATTAACAAAAAATAAATAAATGTTTGTAATTAAAAAACATAAAATACACAAACACACAACCAAAAAGTGAATATATAACAAACACAAAGTGCAATGGGTGTTGGTTAACGCTGTACTGATGTTAATGAACAGTGTTGGGTAGTAATTAATAAGTGTGCGGACGAAATTAAATGAAACGTGCAAACAAAATACAACAGAGAAATTTTAATTAAATTCTAGATCAACTCTAGAAAAATTATACATATATTTATTTTAAATTATTTTTGCTTTGTTTTTCTTGATTTATTGTGCAATGAATTTGATTGTGTAGATGGATTGGTGGGTGGTGTGAGAAATTAAATGAAACTAAGTAAACTAAGTACGTGTTTTTATGCAGGTTGCAATTTGTAAATAGAACGGACAATAGGGCGCTGCCTTTTAATTATTTTATTTTTTTTTTTTGCTATTGCTTTTTGTTTGTTTGTAACTAAAAAACGATTTTTTACCGCTTGCCATCAGTTTGTTCTTGGTCACCAATTAGTAGGACATCATCAGACGTACTCGTAACTTCGTTGAAGGTGACCTTTAGCTTTGGTGAGCTCGGTGTCAGCTTTGGCCAATATATATCCTCCTGTGCCACCATACCCATGCCACCCAGTTCCGTGCTGGTCGCCGTGCTCATCATATCCGGTTTGGAGGACGAGTCCGTACCATTTACAGTTGTACTGGTCGAATTGCCACCGCTACTCGAATTGCTGCCCGTTCTCTGTCCACTGGACATGAGCAGCGGCTGAGCGCTGGCCTTGTTCAATAGCCCGCCATAGGTGTGGTCCAGTGGGGGCAGCTTAAAGTGCCAACGCCTCTTGATGGTCAGGCACAGCCAGACGACAATCCAGAGCAACAGATGTGTGACTCCGACAAGCGCTGCAAAAAGTGAAAGATGATTAAGACACGTTAATTGAGTCAAAGCCAAGTCTGGACTTCGATGATTGACTATATTGGTCATTTAATACGCTGCCTTGACAGGGTCGATAATTGGCTTAATACTTGATAACAGACAAGGTTCAAGGTGTTATGATATGACGTTGTTGGCTTGTTTGTTATGGCTTGTGGCTGACACTTCAATTTAAGCTCATTTAAGTCAGGTATTTTCTGATTAACTTGGCTATTTCTCCTTGCTGCCATTGAATTTTGCATTTTACTTTAAGCCAATTAAGAGCATGTCTTACATTGACTGAACTATTAAGTAGAAGGCTTACATTGTCTTCAGATTTGAGTAGGAAACAAAAATTATGGTAATTTATCAACTAAACATTTGTACGTTGTAGTCCTACACGAGTATAATATTGCTACATAATTGAAATTTGCAAATGTATCACAAGTTTTGGTCAAAAATTTGTGATTTTAAAATTAGTTTATTAAATAATTTGCACAGGAAAAATTTTGAGTTATTAAAAAACCTATACTACATATTTGAAATTTTCAAATGCCTCACAAGTTTTGTTTGTTTTTGAGCTGTTGAAAAACTTATTTAATTTTTTTTTTTTTCAAAGTTGACTTTGAAAATGTCCAAGCGATATTTTAAAAGATTGAATGATATTATAGATACGCTATATGTTTCATGTAACACCAGTCTTAAAGGGAAAATTATTTAAAACAAAATAAAAAACGATTCATATATTTTTCAAAAAAGATTTAATGGACATTTAATTAAATTATAAATAAAATTTATTTTGTTGGCGACTTCTTAGAAGACATTAAAAGCGATAGGTAGTAGAGGTGGAAACCTATCGATAGTGGGCACTATCGATATTCGACGATAGGTTATTTTGAACCATCGATATTCGACGATAGTTAATTTTGAACCATCGATAGTGTTGATAGTGCCATCGATAGTTCTCCACGTCTAATAGGTTATGATCGTCCTGAATAATGTATATTTTAAGGGTTCCAAAATGACTATTTCAGATAAAAACTATCTAATAAATGCATGGAGTAATCCATCCTTAAAATAAAAGGTTCTTGCAGCTTTTATTTGAATGTAAGAAATCTCAAAGTAAATAAAGGAGGCGTTCTACGTACAGTCTTTTTTCTTTTTATCGCTTTGCTGTTTAAGTTGAGGAAAATTTAAAATTTTAAATAAACTTGATTTGTGTATGGTATACAGGAATCCACATACCAAATTTTGTGTCCAGCTCTTATAGTCTCCCAGATCTACTAGTTCATACAAACAGACGAACACACAGGGCTAAATACCGATCACAGCTATATGATTCATATGATCGAAGAATACATAATTTTATATATTGGGAGATGACTTCTTCTTTTGTTTTACTATTCCCTTTCATGCATATTTAATGGGTACAGGGTGTAAAAAGGACATTAACAATACTTAAAAAAAAAGAAAAACTAAATCTATAATTCATTGAACGAAAAAATTATAAATTTAAATGTTAAATCATTTCTTTATTGCAGGAAAACATAATCGCTGCTACTGTCGTTACAGCATTTCACAGCTCTAATATTAAATAATCTGTTATTAACTCACCTGCTAAAAATGTTGGACAGTGTAAATTATTTTTATACGTGGCGCTGAGATCGTTTAATAGTGGCGCCTTAACCACAGCCAGGGCCAGGACAAAGCACAAGGATGCACAATGAGCAAAGTAGATCCAAGTTTGGCTGGCCTTTAGCGTGATGATGGAACGATCTCTCATACGTGTGGCCAACCTGCCATGGCCGTATAAATACATGACCATCGAGGAGGCCAAAACCAAGGCCGTGGCCAGCAAATAGAGCGCCAAACTGACTGTGGCATTTAGAATGAGTCCCGGCTGATGCACGGGCATAATCTCCGCATAGATTTGCAGCTTGTACAGATTTGAGACGCCCACATAGCCCAATATAATGTCCAGTGCGGCGACAATCATTTGCAGACTAAAGACGCAGGCAAACGACTTGGAGGTGTTCCAAAATACGGCCGGATAACGCACTGACCAAACGAGCAGGGCACACATCAAGTTGACAAACTCGGCACTGGGTGGTTGTGTAAAGATTGCCACATCTATGGGCTTGTCAATGCCAAAGAACAATTGCAACATGCCCGCAAAGCCATCCAGACGGACAAACTCATTGTTGCTGCTGCTGCCGGCGGCAACTGTTGCCGGCGTGACAGCTGGAAGTGCCTGGAATTCGGCATCATCCAGATCCAAGTCCTGTTCATCGTTATCCTGATGATGCTGCTGCTGCTCACTGCTGGACTTGGCAATAAACTCACTGGAACTAATTGCCGCATCGCTCAGCATATATTCCGGTTCAATTTCAACGCCGGATTTGGCAATTGAACGCTTGGAAATGCGACGCTTCTGTGTCTTGGGCTTAATTGCAATGATCTTGGAGTTGCTGGAAACGGGCGTCGATGGTATTATTACCTCCGGCAGCATTTCGGTGCGCACACGGTGTATGCTACTATCCCGAGTGGTGGTCTCCTCCTGGTTTACATCCACGTAGCTCTCCAGCAATGCCTGCTCGTGAGAAGCCACATGATGGCGGCGTGTCTGTTGTTGTTGCTGTTGTCGCTGCTTGTGGTGGTGTTTGTGGTGTTTTCTGCTGTTCTTGTTGTGATTTTGGTGGTGCTGCTGCTTGGAGTTGCCAGTTGAAGTTGCGGGTGTGCTTGTAATTGCTGCTGCAGCTGCTGCTGTTGTTGTTGCTACTGTTGTTGTTGTTGTTGCTCTTGTGGTTGTTGTCGTGCTGCTAGTTGTTGCCGCTGTTGTCTGTCCGCCCGCCAAGCTGTTGCCCTTGTCCAAAGTGCCCAGCTTTTGCCAAATATCCGCACTCAAGCCGTTCTGATTGTTGTTCATGGTTGCTGCTGTCGCTGTGACAAGAGGCACAGATTCATTGCTTAAAATCCCAAAATAGGGAAACATGATAGTGCCCTCCTCATCAGCATCATCCACATCATCAACAGCCGCCTCTTCAAGCTCGTCCTTCGCATTCGCATTCGCATTCTCATTCCTCTCGTCGTCGACCTCGTCCGCATCATCATCATCCTCGTCAATATCTCGATTAATTAAATCGGGCACTTCAAAGTATCTTGTCTTGCCCATGGCAGACGCAGTTGCTTTTCTTGTTGTTGCCGTCGTCTTGGCCGCCTTTCGGCCATTACGCCCATCCTTATCACGTGTCAGCTCGAACAAATTATTATTGATGCCGTTGTTGCCACCGCCACGAATTGCTGTGAACATTGTATCGTTGTAGTAGTCCTCCTCATCGTGCTCCAAGCTGTTGGCGGTTACATTTGGCCTGGGCGGATCCCTCTGCTGTTGTTGTTGCTTTTGATATGGCGGTGTTGTTGGCCCAACCACCGACATGGCCATCAAATTGCGTCTATTGATAACAACAAAGTCCAATTCAGTGGCCCAAACTTGCTCTGTGAAACAAAGAGAAGGCAAAGAGTGAGATTTAGTTTGAGTTTGTGTTTTGCGTTTAATTAAAGTGAGCTATTTCAGCTTATGCCTGATTTGTTGGCAACAAAACAAAATTGCTTTGAATCATGCCGTAATATGTAAAGCAATTCCTGCTTAGAACATACGCAACCAAGCACAAACACTCAACCACACACACACACAGTCACACACACACACAACAACACATGTGTGTGTGAGTTTATGTTGCCTTAAATAAATATAAAAGCAGGTAATGAGCATTTGAATACATTGAAACACACTGAAAGGCGGCTCAAGCGGCTTGAACACGCTCTTAGCTATCCTTAATTAAATGAGGCGTTAATTGAAGAATCCTGTTTATGCTCATATACCCTTTAAAATTAATTAAAAGGGAATGCCAATGCAATGTAAGTGTATGTAGTATGGCATATGTATTGTTCAATATATTAATAATATCTAGCTTTATTACTAGATAAATGAGTTTTATTTTTAAAAAAATTCGAACTTTTTTTTTACATTAAAAATCTTGCTAATATTACTGCCAATTTTCTGTTAATTGCATTTGAGGTAGAGATGAGATCGGAATCGCAACGGAACAGGATCGTCGGGACAGATTTTATCAGAATTGTGCAATAACGAGAAAATTTCTGAAAAATTCGCGGTGTCCAATATCTATATTATTTACGTCGAAAATTTAAAAAAAAAAATTGTTTTTAAACAAAATACAAAAAAATAATGCTAAGCAATTTATGTTTGCAAATATTATGTAAGACTTTGTAATAATGTTATGTAAATTAAATGAACTGAAATACTTAAACATTTTTTTTTTAATTAAAAAGAATAAAATTGAAATTAAAACTCATTTATAACACTTGGTAAATTTTTATTTTTTTTAAGTTGAAAATTTCCGCAAAATTTGGGACCGCTGGGAAATTTTAAGAAGGTGTCAGGAGTGAAAGGAAAAATTTCTGAATGATAAAAAAATTGTTTGAATTGGGCATCACCAGGATCAATTTTGCTTCCCCATCCCAGCTCTAATATAAATAATAAGATTTATTCAAATGTCTTTTCAATTCTTCAATAAGATGTTGCAAACTTATGAACCTGATGATGCCAATGATTGTCTAAAAACTATATAGCCCAAGCCAAATACTTAAAGTTAAAAAAAAATATCATAAAATTGTGCAAATGTATTAAACAGACAGCAGGACATATCTTTCTCTTACAACACCATATTCGTAATTTAGATTTTTCCCCGCAACGAATTTGTATTCAGTTCCGGATACAGGGTAAATAGTAGACGAGTAATTTGGCTTAAAGTACGCCACATTCTTATGCATATATAGTATGTACTAAACAAGTTACGCCTAGTCAATATCAAGGACTTAACGATGCCATTTTGGCTGCCACACACAAAAAAAAAAGAAAAAAGTATTACCAACATTACGACTGTTGTACAACAAAGCTCGATGGCAAAGCCGAAGCCAATTCGAATATTTAGCAGTGGATAACAGGAAAGCCCCGTTGGGCTAATTAAGTGCACATTTAGAGCATATGTTGGGGATTTATATATTTCATTAAATGGCAACGATTTTCACTGTACTACCTTGGTAATCTCAAGGCTATATTTCTCATGGGTCGGTCACTTGTTTAACCTTAATTCATGTTTATGACGGTCAGGTTTAGATATTTTGTTTATTTTTTACTCGTTACAGCAGCTTACACAATTTGTTAGAGTGTGATTAGGGGGAGCACGAAGTAGAAAGATACAAAATGAATATTAATTGGGAATGATAAACTAATGATTGGTTATTAAAGAGAGTTTTAAGATATTCTTCTTTGAAACAAACCTCGTTCTGAGCTCATTAATTAACTATCGATTAAATATTAAAAACGATTTATTATAAATTTAGCGATTTAGCTTAAATTTGAGTTTGTATTGCTAATATCTCATTTTGTTTGACTTGAACCTACAAAATTGTGCAGCTTAGCTTAAATTATAGCTCTAGCTAATTAGTTTATTTTATGGATATGGGCAACTCTGTCGACTTTCACTACAGGCCCCCCTGCCTAAGTTAATAACTTGAATAGCACGACACGAAAATTTGCCAAGTTAACACTTTCATAAAATTATTTATTAGGCGAGTTGCTTTAAGAGCACAAAGACTGGCAACAAAAACGCTCCGGGTGGTCGTAGCTTGGAAATAAAAGATGAAAATTGTCGAACAAATATTAAAGACAATGGATGGGCGTAGAACTGATGTTCTTAACGTAGAGTTTTGGGTTTTGTGGGGCTTCGATGGGATTACAACAATGGCCGCCATAATAATATGTCGTCGTTGGCAAACGGCAAGTGGCTCGTAAAACCGACAACACCGAAAATCTGCAGATTAACCCAGCGGCAAAGTTGTCATCGTCTCCCTTTTCTCTGCCCGCCTCGATTATGGGCAATGACAATAACGACAACGCCAAGGAGTATAAGGAATATAAGGAGTACAAGGAGTATAAGGAACAACGAACAACGAACGATGAAGCAAAAGTAATGAAAATGTGCAAATCCAAGCAAGGCAACGCCCACCAGCCAGGCATTGAGAACTTCCTGACGGGCAGAGGCTACCCGACTACTACCCCGCTGTGGGTAATAGTTGCGATGCCGCCGATAAGCCTCGCAGGATGCTTGTCGTCGTCCTGTCCCCCCGCCCCAACTCGCGCTCGTTAAGTCTTTAGCATGAATAATGATAAGTTTCATGCCTTGGCCTGGCCATGTCCTGGTCCTGGTCCTGGTCACAACATCTTGGCGTCCACTTCCGATCCACGTCCAGCTAACTACCTCGCTTTCCCTTGCTCCCCCTTGCTCCCCCTTGCTCCCCAGAGGCCATCCCTCAAATGTTTCCTCTGTAATTTGAGTGCGCCTGTTTAGCAGCCTTTTATTCGCTCAATATGGCGCATAAGAGGCCTTAACATTTTAGCCGCCATCCTATCACGGTTTTCATTTGTTTTCCGAATCGTCTGCATTAATTATTTATAAGCGCAACACGGCGTATAAGTGATTTTCGGCATAACATTGTCGCTGGCCGCCAATTTTACTCATCTTTTAATTAAATATACGAATAGTATCGCCTGTCAGCTGCTGTGACGACTTTAGATAATTTCAAATTTATTATTATACATTTGCAGAGAATATTTTAATATTATCATTATCATAAAATGAGTAAAGCATTGGAGGAGCCAGATTTATGTGTATTCAGCATAATATTCAATAAAAATCAATGGCAAAGAGTATAATGTATTTTCTGAGTTTTATTATGAAAAACCTCATTATTTCTGATTTTTATATTAAAAATCAAATATTAAGGATTATATTTGTGTAGTCGTTTTCTCTATAAAGTTGCTGCAAGTATTTTCCATTTAAAACAAAATAAAATAATAGTTATTTAAGAAAAATCAATTTTCATTTCATTTTTAAATAAACACAATTTTTAATTAATATGCTTATGATGCTAAAATATATTGAAAAATGGAAATTCAATATAAATACAAAAATATTAATTTGAACTGTAATAATAATTACTTTAGCCATTTCCTTGTGCTGCAATTCACAAGAGAGTACAACGGAGCGTATTTGCGATGTTTTAAATATGCTTCAAGCCATCAAAATGTCGTAATAATTTAATTAAATAAATTAATGCAATGCATTTGCTTTCTTTCATTGTCATAACTTGCTAAAGCCCCCATTTTTTTTTATATTATTTCAGTAACTTTTTATGCGACTTGTGGCAACTTTTAAAAGTAAATTTTTACGATTTGAATGCTGCAGATTCGCGGTGCCTAATTGCCTCGCATTTCACTGCTCCGATTTTATGCTAATGTAAAAGTTGCGATATTATTATAATCTTTTCAGCTCGTTGATATATCTGCACCATATTGCCAGAGTTGTCCGGTTTGTGTTTTCGTTGAGCAGAGTCAACTCAATCACAACGTCAAGTTTTTAATTGCTTCCGGCTTCAAGTCAAGTCTCAACTTCAAAAAGCCAAGCTCAAGCAGCTTAAACATCTTTAAGAATGTCAACTTAGTTGACAAATTGCAGCGGGGAGGATAGCAATGCAGCCAAGTGGTAAAATGGCCAAAGGAGTCGCGACAAGACATTGCACTTAGCTTGACCAATCCTCAGTTGCAGCAGTTGCTCTCCCGCCATTGCAAGGACTTTGGCTTTGGACCGCTGCACATTTTATTTGTGCCAATGATTTTCTAATTTTCAGTGAAAAAACTGAGAGCAGCCAACAAGTTGCGCGAAAAACAATTTCCTAGCAAGGATTTAAAACAAGGACCGCAAAGATGTCTGCCAGCGACAGAGACAGACTCTTGACTTTACGGTTGCGAAAATGAAAATAAAAATAAAATTTCACAAAAAACACAAAAAAAAAAGAAATCGAAATTAATTGAAATATCAGATGAGAGAGTTTTCCGCCTTTTGCATGGGTCACTCCGGATTTCAACTGAACCCCAGCTCGTCATGGTTTTTATGATGCCAATGCGACCGCCTGCCACATTTTTAATTTACTTCTTCAGCTGTATGCCGCTTCACTGCTGGCTTTGTCCTGTCTCGTTTTATATATATATTTTCCTCTATATTTGCTTTTTTTTTTTATCATTTTTCCTACCATTTGCTGGTCCCTGGTTCAATAAACCCGCCATACGGTCAGTCAGCCACAGCATTGGCACTGTCAGCAATCAGGATTGTGATTGGAACTGGGACTATGACTGTGACTGTGACTGGACTCGCAATTCAAACTGAGACCCGACTCAGATTCGCTTTAAACGTAGTTAATTTGGATTTGTTTGGTGTTGTTGTCCGTCAATGCAATTACCGTATTACCATGAAATTCAAAGCTTTCAGTGCAAGTTGCTCTATTTGTGAAAAAGCCTTTTAATTAATAGAGAATAATTAAATGACATGAGCCGAAAAATAACAGGTCCAATAATTATAAATGTTATTTTCTTTGATTTGTCAACATTAACAATACAACATTATATTCTGGTACCTTGAAATTTATCAAAACTATTTGTAGTATATTTTAACATGTTTATAGTATGTTATAAAATTCAAATTAAATTATATAACAAAATTGGCTATACAACGCTTAAACTTTTTATTTATTAAGTTGAATGCGTAAATATTAAAATATTTCAATTTAAAGGAACTTATGAATCTCGTATCTATCATTTTCTAAGCCGCTTTGGTACATAAGTTGGTTTGCTAAATGTAAAAAATTTCTTAGATTCACAACTGAAATAAAATCTATTTAAAAAATCTATATCAAAAGTATTTAAGTTTTCAACTTGCAAACTAACTTTAATACTCTGTAAACAAATAAAAATTATTAAAAAAAAAATGATATTAGTTATTAGATTAAAGCAAATAGCACGAACTCTATTAAATATATATAATATATTTATAATCAGCATAAATAGCTGCTCTCTTGAGAGAAATTATTGCAACATTTAAAAATTTTAGTTTAGCATTTATTTATTTATTTTTAATATTTATTATTTATTTATTTATAAATTTATGGCCACTCAGTCATTCAGTTATACAGCATATCGCCTAGTCGAGCATACCTGTTAAGACCTTTATTTTTTTTACTTGTTTAGTCTTTTGTTATCGCATTTACTGTGGCATTAGTTTACTGTGCTACGAGTAGCATCAACTCGGCGGTTCAACTGTACACAAGTTGCCACACACACACACACACCTACACAAACACCCACACACCCACACACACACACGTGTGCATACACAGATGGGCAAACAAAGGCCTGCCACAATCCCCGTTGTCCTGCGAGTCCTGCCACTGCTCTGACTTCAGCCAACATTTGCACAGTTTTGGCTCGGTTCGTTGGTTGCCTGGTTGCAGCCCGCGCGCTGTTAATAACATGGCTTATTGCTGCCCCATAATGGGCGTGCCCCATTCCCTGTCAACCTTTGTGCCACATGTATATATGTGTGTGTTTGTGTGTGTCTTGTATTTACTCCTGTGGTTGTTAGCCTGTGTGCAGCCATATTGGGCATGTTTGGGTTTGTTTTTGTTTGCTTGTTGAAGCAGCGACTCATGCATATGTTTTGCCAGCAGATTTCCCCAGCGATTGCCAATGCTTTGAAGTGACTTTGAGATGGCTCAACTGCCACTGCAGCGTCCTTATATACATATAAAAATACATACTTACATATAAATATATATGTATGTATGTTTACTCCAAAGTTAACACATATTCCCCTAAGCTCACTTTGTTAAGCTTGCTGATATTAGCCCTAACTTCTTGGCCAAACAGTTTTATGTTTTAAATTGTTGTAACTGACATTTGATGATAGTCTGGCGACCACTTAAATGAGCACACTTTGTACAAGAAATGTCTCAAATAATTTAATTAAAATGCACAATACACAATTGATTGTAGCTACAATGCAACAGCAATAAATGACATTTTATTGTTGCATTTATCAGTTAACAATGCTGCGTATGGGTAATAATAATAATAATGAATCTACAAGAGCCAAAGGAGAAATGCAACAAAGTGTCTGCTACTGTCAGCCAAGGCCGGAAGTGCAAAATTGAAATGCAATTGGGCAATAAAAGAGCAACAATAAAGCGCAGCCCAAAATGTCAGGCGCTATAAAAAATAAAATGACGCTGTGGCAACTTCCTGTCGTTGCATATATTTTCCATAGCATAACATTGTTGACAAGCAGCAAGCGGCAAGCTTACATTGTCAGCATTTATTCACCTGTCAGAGTCTCCTTCCGTCCCCTCCATACCCCCCTACATAGCACTTAATTACACTCACCTTTCGGCAACAGTCCATTCTCAATGATGCGCGCCTCCAGCAAAAGTCGCGGCAGTAGCAAACATAGCGCTATAAGGATGTGCACAAAGGCTGCCGTGGGTCCTCCATGTGTCCAAAGGGCGCGCAAAGTGCCGCCACGTGCCTCCTCCTCGAGACCATCGTGTGGTGCAAGTGTGCAGCGTCGCTCCTTGGCGCCAGTTGCCAATTTGATGCCATCGTTTGCCAAGTTTCCAACCTATCAAAAGCAAAGCAACGCAAGAATACAATAACTTTTCACACATCGCATAAGAATATAATAAATTCGAGGGCTGTTTTTAATATATATGTAAAAAATCGAGAATCTTATAGAGATTGTGAGCTCGCAAGTTAAAATTTTGTTGTATATTGAAACATTTATTAGAGACAAGAAAACTAATACAATTAATTCGTGAATATTACGAGCCAGCAAGAGGACAATTTTTTATTTATTTATTAATTTTTCAATAATTTATTTAATTAGCTTTATTTTGATTTTAAAACATGAACATTTTTCTATTTAAAAAATCTGAGAAAATCAATTAAAATCAAGTCACTTTTTTAAAATACGGAATAATCTTGAGCATGAAACCAAAGTTACCATTTATAAAGCCAAAAATCTAGTTTTTATCGATTGACTCCAAAACGATCAATTAATAATAAAAACAATACAGAATATTATTTTATATTGAAATAGATTTTTCAGTTTTTATATGAAAAGTGTATAAATGGGTTATATAAAAAATGAAAATAACCTTTCCAAAATGTAAAATATTGTATGTTCGAATAACGATCGACATTCGTACTATAAAAATAAAATTAATATAATCAATTAATAGTGGTTTGAATAGTTCATTTCTTAAATAAAATAAAAATAAATATAGTAAAAATAAATATAATAAAAATAAATATAATAAAAATATATATAATAAAAATAAATAGAAGATGGAATGCCAAAAAAAGAAGAAAATTAAATAGAAATTAAAGAGAAAGCTAATACAAAAATATTGAATGCCATCAATTGTACTTAGGGGTTCAATTATGAAAATAATTCAAAAAATCTTTAAAATGATTATAAATAAATTATAGTCCAATAAAAATGCAATTTCGAACGAGAAAATTTTAATAAAATAAAAATACATAGAAGATGAAATGCCAAAAAAATAAGTTCAAAGAAACTGAGGAAAATTACAAAAAAAAATTAAAGAATTAAAATAATGAATAACATCAATTGAACTTAGGAATTCAATTGTGGACGTAATTCAAAATGAATAAAAATAAATTATAATAAAATAAAAAATGCAAATGCAAATGAGAAAATTTTATAAATCCACTAAAGTTATTTTTAAGAATTACTTTTTTTTGCTCAAAATATTAATAAAAGCCCTCGTTTTACATTCCAAAAACTGTAAGATATTAATAAGCTTTTGGCGTTGAATTGTTGCAACTTTGACTGCAGCTGCTGCTAACTTTTGGCAAAGTTTGCAATCAAGTAAGTCCCCTGGCCAGCATCAGCTGCAGATACAAATAGTTAAAAGGTTTTTCTCATATTTAAACGCTGAATTTACTGAATGTCTGTTTTTCAATTGGATGGTTAAAGCATTTCGTGCTCTGTTTATTTGTTATATCAAATAATGTATGAACATTTGAGCTGAATTTATTTTAATTAAATGACAAAAAATGTATTAAAAAATTATTGTGCAATGAAATTAAATACCGCAGTGAAGGTCGTTGAATCAAAAAAATTCACAAATAAAATCAGAATTTTAATGTAAAATACATTTCTCTCTCTCTTTGCAGCTTATCGAGTGGTTTGAACAATAACCGCGGCTTATTAAAGCCTTAAAATGTTCTCATTTTTCAATATCAATAAATTTATATTTTAAATCGTAATTAAAAAATAAAATCAGAGACAAAATAAGGACTTGACAAAAAATAAACTCTGAGAAGAACTTATCACAGCCACCAAATGTTAAATGGATATTATAATATCTGAAGTTAAAACTATGCTGTCAGTTCTTTAAATATCTTTATTGTGAACATTTTACCAACACTTTAATGCATTTGCATGCATAAATTCAATAAAGAATAAATCAATTCAAAGCTTTTACAACAACCGACAAAGAGACAACCAAATATGCCACTGTCAATTGATATCCCTGGGCATCCACGAAACCTCGTACAACAGCTCTTTGGGTCCTTAATCCCAACGCCTGATGTGCAATTAATAAAATAAAACACATCAAAAAATACAAAAAAAAAAAAACAAAATAAAAATAAAAATATTAAATCAACTACAGCGTTTACTAGTGTACAATGCAAAAGTTTTGCGGGTGCTTTGCGTTTGCATTTTATATGCGGTGTGGCAGTGGAAATGTAGCGTATACGACGCGTTGGCGCATAAAAAATGCACGTGACAAATGGTAAAATGAAATATTTATATATACAGCGTGTAGATATACCCGTATATAAATTCTATATAAAATGTATGTACATATGGTAAGAGAAAAAAAGAAAAAAATGGGAACATAAAAATCACGTGCACCATATAAATAAATGTGCGCTGTTGGGCTTTTAAATTAAAAACAAGCAGACTTCATGGAATCGCTGAGACAAGCACTGAATGAAATTCACATCCCATCGCAAAAGCGCTTTGGTTTACCCTGGTTTTTGCTTCTGGTTTTTGGATTCGTTTCGCAACGTTTGCCGTGGTGCAGCAACAATGATTGCAATTTGCAAAAAGCGAAACGCATTTGAAGTGCACACGCACCCACAGCAAACAAGGATCAGGAGCAGCTCTAGCTCCATATTCAGCTCCAGCTACAGCTCCAGCTCCTGCTGCTGCATCCATGTGTGCAAGTGAGATGGCAAATGGACACCCATTTAGCCAGCGAGATAATACATTTAAACGTGCCGACATTTCGCGGTTGTCAGCCCCCTGGCGAATGAACTAAAGTGGAACTCCATCCTGGCCAGCCAAAAGGAGCCAAAGGAACCAAAGCAGCAGAAGCAGCAGCAGCAGCAGCAACAGCAGCAACGGAAAAGGATGTGCACCCACAGCTTGAGGCAGTCCCCACCTATATACATACACATGTTTGCCCCCACCAAAATAGGCGACCCACTCGGTTATTATGTGGTGCATGTGGTTCGACTGTTGCGGCTTTTAGTTGCAATTATAACAAAAATTAAGTACGTAACTAAAAGTTCACTTGAACTAAATATTTTTCATTGAGTTCTTATAAAAAGTTTGCAATGCTTTTTAATGCAATGAAATCATTATAACGTTGAGTTTTTATAGTTTATAATTTAGAAATGAACTCGATAAAAATGAAATTTCAATGCAATTGAAAAATACCCTGCATTCAGAACTTTTGTGATTAAATATAGCAACCGGTAAATATTATATATACACAGAAATAGCAAAAGCTTTGTTTCTCAAATTAAAACTGTGAAATTTATTTGATCTTAACATCGTTCCAAAAACATGGAACTTTCACGCCAAATCTACAAATTTCTTTTCGAATAAAGATTCCATCTAGAGGTTTAAATATATATTTGATGCCAATCAATCAATATCCTATTGAATGCAACAATTGTAAAACTTTAAGAGATATATTTTTTATTGTTTATATTTTGCAAAAAAAACCGTAGTGTTACATTTTTAATTAAATGTTTATTATTTATTAAGCTAACCTATTTAAGAGATATATTCAAATATTTATTGCAAATATTTTTTCTTTTAATAGGAAGAATAGCAGTTTATTGAATTTTTCAACTATCTACCATATGTATTCTTGTTATAACTAACTTAGATAAATACGGTTCGAATGAATTTATATTTTTAAAATGAAAACTCAAGATTCCCACAAAATATATTATATCAAACAACGGCATAACTATAATAAAACATAAATTAAACGTCTATTTTCGACACAACGAAGCTATATACCCTTGCAATGGTCTTCTAAAAAAATTTTTAGTTCTAAACCGATTGTTCTGAGATATGATATAGTGGTCCGATTTCAACCAAACTTAATCAGATAGTATATAACAAATTTCTATATCGATATGGTCAGTTTGGTTATGATATCTTAAAAATCAAAAAAGTTTGTGCATAGAAGAACTCATTTTTCATCCAATTGTTTCTATTTCAGCTATTTGATATAGTGGTCCGATTTTGATGAAGCTTGGTCTAACTAAATCGATCTGTCGCGTTTGGTTTTGCTATCTTAAATAAGACATTTTTTGATATGTGATATAGTGTTCCGATTTGGCTAATTCTGACATATGTACTGTCTGCAATTAAAATAAGCATCTGCGCCAAATTTGATTAAGATAGCTTAAAAACTGAAAGACAGAAAGACATGACTCAGTTCGTCGTCCCGATCAAGAATATATATATTATTTATAGGGTCGCAGACATCTGCTTCGATGCATTACACGTTTCAAGACAAAACTATAATACTCTTTTACAATGAGTACTCATGATGAAATCCCTAAATTGTATATATTCTTAGTAATATAGATGTTAAACCAGTTATATCAATTACTTGTCAAAAATTGGGTAAAATTCTAAATTTAAAATATTTCTATTTTGGGATTTTGTTTAATCTGTACGAAATATTCAACTTCAGTTATCAGCAAAATTCAATTTTGGAATGTTCACTTGTCAAGTGCTGATAATTGTTTTGCTGGGATTCTTAGGTTCAGTCGCTACAAATCGTAAGTTTGTATAATAACTTTCGAGCTTAAGTCGGTTTTTTTATATCGTTTCATTGTGTAGAATCACTCCAGACCCATGAGAAGGTGGTGGGCGGTTATCCGGTTAGTATTTATCAAGTGCCATATCAAGTCTCCATTCGCCTTCGCATTCTACATGAAGTACAATTCGGATTAGGCCACATTTGTGGTGGGGCGGTGATATCACAGCGATTGATTTTAACGGCGGCCCACTGTGTTGCCGTGTGGGTTCATTTATTTACAAAAAGAAAGTGCCAACTGATTGACTAAGTAAATTTTCTTTTGCAATTTTAACCACAGAAACAAGACTACACCAGTGCAATATAGACAGCCCGAGAACTATGTAGTCGTAGCCGGCTCTACTTTTATCTACAAATTGGAGGGTTTAACCCAAGTATACCTGGTGCAGGAAATCATTGGACACCACGATTATCATTATGAGACTTTGGAAAATGATATTGCACTGCTGTTTCTCAATAGTCGCATACCTTGGCATTTTCCCACTGTACGCTCATTGAAACTGGCCAAGATTTCCTATCCTCCGAACACATTATGTCATATCTCCGGTTGGGGTAATCGCAATAAAGGGTTGCAGAGAGCGGATGTGCCCATTGTCCATCATCGTCTATGCTCCTTCATTTACATGGAGCTGCCAATATCCCAGCTCTGTGCTGGATATCTGCAAGGTGGCATTGATGCCTGCACTGGAGACTCGGGTGGACCTCTCGTCTGCCAAGGCACTCTAACAGGTATTATATCTTGGGGCATAGATTGTGGCAGAATGTTCTTCCCAGGCGTCTATACAAATGTCTCACACTTCATTGACTGGATCACAACTGCCAACTCTACGTTAGATTATGAAAGGTTCTTGCAAATGAGGGCCTTAAATGGAGGGAACTACGGTAGTTTAAAATATATCGCTTTATATATACTCTATGTGTTGCTTTCCTTATGAAAATGGAATGAAATTTGCATATGTGTAGTAAAAAATGTTTAAGAAATACTTCAAAATGTTCGGTTTCCTTTTATAACACTATGTGACAATTTGAAAAAAAATCTTGTATCGCGAACTTTTTAGAGTCGAATTATATGTAAAGTGGGTCGCTCATTGACAATGGATCACATACATATAAATCGACTCTAAAAAAACCGGGTTACAAAACGCTGTTGCATAGTGTAATTTAAATGTTTTATACACTAAGAATTGATAATTAACTATTAGGGTCATGTAATAAAGCAGGAATTTATTATAATAAAAAAAATGTTTATTTAAAAAAAAGAAACTTATAAAATATGTACCTTATAACATCAGATTTAATCTGTATGCCCCATATTTATTTTTCTAATCTATTTAGGATTATGACAAATAATTAGGTTCTCCTAAATGACGAAAATCAGGTATCAATAATCAGTTAACAGTTTGTTATCCTGTAGCCATTAAAAAAAATAGTAAAGGTGCAGTAATTTTTCATAAAAACATACTCATACTCATTTAAAAAAAAAAATTTCAATTCAATTAAACCCTGCCTTCGCTTAAGGGTCGACAATTTAATTTGTTTACATATTTTTTAATAATTAAGCACACAACTCGATGCTTACAAATTAAAACTGACAGTCCAATAAAAATAAATCAAAATATTATTTTTACTGGCACTCCATTCAACTTTTGCGAATTGAGGACCAAAATATCAATTCAATTTTTTTTTTTTTTTATTGACCAAAATTTTATTTTTACGTGTGCTTCCTCAAATTTTTGAGAATCGCGGAGTAAGGCAGGTCACACACACACACAATTAAAAATTTGTTTTTACTATCTTTTTGCTTACCCGTTTATTTAAAAATAACACGAAAGAAAGAGCTATCTTTGACACTCCGATGCTATATACCCTTTCAATGGGCTTCTAACAAAATTTTGAATACTTGACCGATTGTTCCTATGGCAGCCAAATGATAAAGTGATCCGACTTAATTCAAACTTTATCAGATAATACAGAACAAATTTCTATATCAATAAGGTGAGCTTAACTCTGCTATTTAGAAAATTTAAATCTAGAAAACTAATTTTTCAAACAATTGATCTTATGGCAGCTACGAGTATATGGTATACTGATCCGAATGTAAACAAACTTTGTGAGATTATACAAATCATAATTCTACATCGAGCTGTTGAGTTTGATTTCTATACCTTAAAAACTTATCTAATGTTCCTATGGGAGCTAATTATAAGATATATTAGTCCGATTTTTATGAAACGGCGCTCTTTTCTTTATTTAATAAACAATGTTGCCAACTATTTTTCGATAATATTATCAATATTTTAATCGTACTCAGCACTGACAACAAAAGCGATAATGCTCTTCTATTAAGATTTTTTTGTATTTTTTTAAATTGTTTACTAAGTTTAAAAGGAAGACAAACATTGGTATGAGTTTTGCTTAGCGAATTAATATATAAATTAAAGTATATATATGTCTAAAAAACACTTTACTTGTGAAAATTATACAAATGGCTTTACTTAGCTTAAATCAAAGCAATCTGACCAGTATATATCACAGTATAAATTAACAATTTTATTCACAAGGCACCTTTCCCCCTGCTAACATATTTCGTTAAAAAAAAATTTGTTTTTATCAAAATGATTGGAATACTCGTAAATAAAATATCACTAGGCATTGCGACTGGCTTGGCCGGTGCCGCTTTTTTCGGTTATTGTGTATATTTTGACAAAAAGCGTCGCAGCCATCCTAATTTTAAAAAGAATCTTTATGAGCGCCGACGTCGCAATCAAAAAAATAAAGAATCATCGGAAGGCATTCTAAATCTATCTGATGCAAAGTCCGTTCAACGCTATTTCATGCAGGAAATTCAAAAAGGGGAAATACGCATCGCTGAAGGTAAATTTGAAAGTGGCGTTAACCACTTGTTGAATGCAGTTGTAGTTTGCAATAATCCTGGCAGATTGCTCAGCGTTCTACAAGACACATTATCGGCAGATGTTTTTGCTTTATTAATATGCAAGTTGAACCACTTGAGTTTGAATGGACAGCGATTTCCAAGTACTGCAGATGTTATTACAAATGGACTTATTGTAGGCGATGTTGAATAAGACAATAATACAAAACATCAAAATTGTTACAATATTTTGTAAAAAGAAATTCTGTTGATTGATTTTTAAATTTTACATGTTTGTTAAGGCTACGAAATTTCTTAGTAAAATGATTTTTATATTTGGACAACAAGTATTTTATTTCGTTCATCAAAAAGTAATAGATTTTCCTTGGGGAACAATAAAAAGGCAATAATTAGTTATCTATCTCTCTGTAGTTCAATATGCTTCTTTAAAGGTGTTTTCCCCCTTTGTCTGCCTTTGCTTTAGTCCTTAACGCTTACACCTTTCTCTCTAATATTGCCCAACAAATTGAAAATGTGAGCAAAAACTACTAGACAAAAACTATAAATTGCAATAATTGGCAAAAGGATAGCTCCAGTGTCTGTGTCTGTATCCTGCTGCCAATGCTCTGATAGCTACGCGTCAATGGGCTTTGTTTTTAAAATGTATTCAGCTCTATAGTCACTCAGTCAGTCAGTCAGTCAGTCAGTCAATCAATGAATTTGAGTTTGCTGTTGGCTTTATTAAATGGCCGACGTTTGATAAACTTCTCCTCGTCCCTATTATGGCGCACAGCTTGCAGGATTGTGACGAGTCCTGTACTGTGACTGATAGGATAGCATTTGGTTAGCTTCGGGCTACAGTCTGTTCGTCATGCTGCATTGTGGCTTGTGCTGTGTGCTTATTCATTTACATTTTTGTACCAAAACTGTAGACTGAACCTTATTGCCTGACTCATTCAATGCTCAATAATCTGCTTTACCAACTATTTTCGGTACTAGTTTTGTGATTTTTAGTGTTTCAGCTAGTTGCTTGTCGAAAAACAAGCCAATTATTTGCTTGCCCGCAGGCCAGCAGCGTGTCCAGACAGTGTTTGTGTCATGGTTCCATAGCAAACTACCGAAA
Organism: Hirtodrosophila alboralis; assembly: GCA_035043045.1. Lineage (NCBI taxonomy): Eukaryota > Metazoa > Arthropoda > Insecta > Diptera > Drosophilidae > Hirtodrosophila > Hirtodrosophila alboralis. The sequence goes on along the minus strand of JAWNNH010000723.1, from coordinate 335,066 downwards.
AGTGACAGACAAGCAAACACTTCCCTACCTATCCTCTATCCCATATTATGTGCAGCTTCCAACTCGGATATAAACTGGATTCAGGCCACTTTAAGTGGCTTTTACGGTAAATGTTGCATGAGATCCTTAACAAATGGACAAATGGTTATTTTTTTTTTCAATAAAAAAAGCTTTTGACTTTTAGATACTATGTAGGATATCAGAAAAATTAGAATAGAGCTGGAACTCAGGTCTCAAGAAGTCTAAAATTTCTTAAGGAAAAAACATATTGTCAATAGATTCATATATAACTCAAATTTCAGTGGGAAAAAATTTATAGCAAATAATAATTGTAAACTGAAAAATCAACTAAGCTAATGGCACTAAAGGGATATACGAATTTTAAGCAGAAATTCTGGCTTAATTTTAGCAGAGGTTACAATAGATTTTATAGAATTTTAAAAAACTAGAATTTCATAATTGATTTTAGATCATGTGCTCCAAAATTAAAATAATAAATAAAACAGCACAATTTTTTTAAAAACTTCAACTTCCTAAGCTTGAAATTTTTTGTTGGCCTTATATATCATTTTCCAAACCTTATTAAAGTGAGCATATCCTATTTAACCCTTTTTAGGTGCAGGGTATAAAAAGCCGTTTGCGAGTTATTGTATTTTTCTATCGAGTTTTCGCAAGCGCCATCGTCTGCTCTGCACTTCAGATAGACAATAAATAAAGCACGCTGCACTCTCCAGTGCCAGACAGAGTCGGCGAGATAAAAAAAGAGAGAGAGAGAGAGAGAGAGGGTAGATAAAATATGAAAAAGCCATAATTGCATTTATTATGCTGATAAAAGCAGGGACACGAACGAGCCCCAGCGAGCCCCACATGAAAACAGAGACATGCACTACACTGCACTAGGTGAGGGTATGAGTGTGTCTGTTTGAAAGGATAACCAACGCAATTGTCTATCAGTGTATGTGTGTATTTGTGTCTGTGTGTGTGTTGGTGTAGACCAAACATCGGCAGCCATTTTGCGGCACAGTAGGAGTCAGGAACTGCCCGAGTAGCCGTCCAACGTGCGCTGTGTTTGTTTGCAAATGAATTTAATAACGAAAATAATGCCACTAAAATAGTTGATACACAAACAAAGGAAGCAACATTGTAGCCAAAGGAGTTGTTGCATGCAACAAAAAGAGACAGAGAGAGACAGAGAGAGACAGAGAGAGACAGAGAGAATATTTAATTATCGAGCGCGTCTGTTTCAGCCCCAGACAACCACACAATTAATTCCATGATCCCAAATTGAGTTAAAACTTCAGCTATAGCCATTTAAATCTCATCTCGATACTCACCTTAAATACAGCCGATGTGAAGAATACGGGCAGTAGAATGAACACTACACCGGAGAGCACTATCTGTAGATTTAGTTCAGACACGGGTTCAATTTTCCAAGGTATTAACGAGCAGCCTGCAATAAATAAAAATAGCAGAACAAATGTTATTAAAATAGAATTTTAATTTGGGTGGTCACTTCGTTGCAGCGTTGCAACTTTACAAGGGTGCAACAGAGTGAACAGCCTTTTATGTATCAACTTCTAGCTTTATAGCACAACAATTTTCATTACAAACTGTTGTTGTTACTACTTGCAGAATTGTAAGACTGCTACGGTGCTAGGGAACATCAGAAATGGAATTACAAACATTTAAAGATTGTAAAACAAATCGAACTAAATCTTGCCTAGTTCTTAAAATATATATATTTAATACTAAAGTGCAAATTTTAAATTATATTCATTCGTAAAATTATATTTAAAGATAAAGGACAACGGCGTGTTTGAAGAATTTAATCATTCATTTGAACCAATATTTAAAGCCAAACATTAAATCAATTTAAAAGTTGAAAAGTTACAATAAAATGTGAATAAAAAAACATATTTTTTAAGCATTTAAGAATGAAGAATGCTTAACATTTAAATATCATTTATTTTATTGTAATATACAGCATATTCCGCTACTGAATACTGTGTGCCTTATAATTAAGATCATAATATATTTTTAGCATCATGTTAACTTACCCAGGAACCTGTAGGCACCGTGCATGGCCAAATAGCCTTGGAATAGTGTTAGTAGCACTCCATACCATATCGACCATAGCGAATTTAGATGCAGATAGCTGCTGGAATCGTGACCAGAATGCTGTAGATTGGTATATCGACTTTGATGACGCTTCGATTTAATGTACTTGGCCTGAAGCTGCTGCTGCTGTTGGCTAAGACTGCTGCTAGTTGTTGTTGCATTTGTCAGCACCGAGTTGCAGATGCTTGAGTTAAGACTACCACCACCACCGCCACCTCCACCAGCTCCTCCACTGCCGCCTGCTCCGTTCTTACCACCCATTTGATATGAAATTGGTTTATATATATATAAATATATGTCCCTTTGTTTTTTGCTTTTAATGCTTTTGTTTTTTTCAACGCGCTTTTCTCCTGTTCACAGTAAATTTGAGAGCTATTTGTATTGATTTTGTATTGATTCAGCTCGTTGATTTTCTATTTGGCTAAGTAATGCTCACTGTTGTTTCTTTTTTTGTTGTTATTAGCTTTGCTGCAGTCGATATTATTTGCTCGCTGAAATGCCTCATTATAGCGCTCAACGTTGCTTGATTGCTGTCGCATTTTTGCAGAAAATATATATATTTCTATGCTTATTTCCTTAAATATTGTTTTCACTCTTATTGGATATTGTGTGAGCTGCAATTAGTGAATAAAATATATAAAAATATTGGAATTAGTTAAGAAGCTTGAAAAATTATGACTATTTTAAATATATTTAAATTGCAATACAATACATACTTATAATTTTTTTTCTTCTTGTTATTGCAAGGTATAATAATATAATATAAAATATAAAAAATACAATAATTGTTGTTTTATATCCATAATAATTTATTGTATATATAAAAATGTAAGAAATTATTTCGCAAACAAATTATAAACTGCAATCAGGTGTAAAATTTGTTTTTATATGAAAATCGGATGTTTTCTATTGGATCTATAAGATATAGTGGTCCGATTTTTATCAAACTTAGTCAGAATGTCTAGATTATAATAAAATGTTGATCTGGTGAGTTTGGTTTAGATATCTTGAAAAATAAAATAAAATTTTATATAAGAACTAATTCTTTGGCCGATTGTTCCTATGGCAGCTATAAGATATAGTGGTCCAATATCGAATATTATTGGTCAGATTGCATAAACCATAAAAAAAACTGTTAACTGAAAAGTTTAGTTTTATCTTTGAATGCACGAAAGTTTTTGATACAACAACATATTTTTCCCCCAAGAGCCTATAGAAAGAAATGGCTGTCAGATTACGATTTTTCCATTATTTTGGCCCTAAACACCAAAAGGACTTCAATTTGAGGGCTTAGTGTGTTCATACAAGTTGAACTTTGGAGTATTTAGAACAACTTTGCCACAGTAGGTTTTTCGAAAAAATTAACACCAACCGATTTATAGATCAACGAAAAATGTGGTAACTGTGAAAAAATGCCCATAAAATCGAAAATGTAAAAAAAAAATTGTGTATGAAACCATCGTGATAGCGCGAAAAACTAATGATGCAGTTCGATTTAGAAGACCCCAAATAGAGTAAATCCGGTTAATTTGGGCTTTCCTTTTTTTTTTTTTTGTTTTTTTTTTTTGAAAAAAACTTGCACAGTGTTATTAGATATTTATTTAATTCTTCTTAGGCCTTATTTAATTAAATAAAATAAATTTCCATATTAATTATCACATAATACAAACACTTTATTACTTTCGGTTTGTACTCAACATATGATCTTAATACAATACTTTTTCATAATTTCATTATACACAGTGGCTTTAGGTTGAAATGTATATAAAATATTATTGTTGAATATAATTTTTTCTTTTTTGATTCATTCTATCGCGAATAGCCAGCCATAACGACTTTATTTTGATGCTAAAGCGTTTTTTGCCATAAAAAAAATATGTAAATATAAATGTTAGCTAGTATCAGGCCAAATGGCAGAAGCTAGAAACCTCAAATTTGTGGCAATAGCTTCCTATTATATCGTAGGTTGGAACACTGGAAAAATTTGATTAAAAATATATGGCGAAATAGGTGGAAAATGCATTTGAAAATCGTATATAAATCTCAACTAGAACTGGAGCATATTCGACGGCTCTTAGTCACATTGTCGAATTAAATTTGATTTTTCTTTCTATTTTATTTTATTTTCTTGGGAACGGGATCGTTGCTACGCACGCTGGGATGATCTAGTATTATATATTGTATCTTATAATAATAAATAATAAAAAAAGTAAAAAATACAATTACAAAGTAGCCAAAAAACCGCTGATTGCCAAAAACTTAAATGTCAAGTCAGCCTAGCCCATATTACTAAAGGGTAATGCCTTGATTTAATTTAATAATGCAGAAAATAAGAAATTAGAGAAATGTTTCGGGCACAAGAAAGCAACCCTATACAACAAAATTCTCGATAGTGCAAGGGTACACTCAGCTATGTCATTAAGTTCTCGCTTAAACCAATTGAGAATTTTAAGCAGCAAGAACATTAAAATTACTTTATGCTCTACCATTTTTGGTGCAGCTATAAATCAATCGACAGAGGCGTTACCAGACTGACACCTCCACAGACCAGCTACCAATTTTACATATGCTCCTTTGGAGCTGTCCCTGTTGCAGTTTGCGCATAATTAAGGCATCGCGGTAGACGACCAACAAAGCCAAAGCAAATGGTGCCCCGGGGGAGCAGCTGCTGTCGCATATATCCTGTTCCATTCCCAGTTGTTGTCCTTTGAGTCAGCAGCCTACATAATTATAGGTAGGCAACATGCAGTGCGTGTTCCGGCCAGGATTTGTGGAGGTATAACGGTTACAAAAGAACCACAAACACGTTAACATTTATGAGACTGTTCCTGCATTTTTACAAAATGTTACAAAACCGTTAACAAACCGCCAGCTGGACAAAAAAAAAATGTTACAATTTGTAATAACACATGTAATTAAAAAAAAATGTACATCCAAATGTTATTGAAATGTTTTGTAAATGCAATTAGCGTTTGCTTTTTGGTCTGTGAATTGGGAGAACCAAAGTTAACATAGCTCACATAACTGGCAAAATATTTGTTCATATATTTGTGAATATATAAAACAAATAAAAAATTGCATAAAATTTCATTAGCCACATTCGTAATGTTTTAATTGTAGGCAATTTGTTGCGAATGAACTCAATGGTGTGCAATTTTATTTAATATTATTTTATTGTATTTATTTTATTAAAATAAATTTAATTAAATACACAAATAACAATAGCGAATATATATTAAATATTCTATTTATTTCGCTATTTATTATTTTTATTGCCAACATTCTTTTGAGATTCAACGTTCACTAAAAAAAAAAGAAAACAAAAGAAAAATATACGAGTAAATACTGTTATTTGTTTGCAATTTTCGTTGGCCAGTTGTGAATTTATCATACCAAAATAAGATTGTATGACAAATATTTTATTATTTAATGTTTCTTAAAATGTTTTCTCGCACACTTTTTGGCCAACTTTTGTTATGTAAATTAGAATTTATTGTAGCGTGTAAAATGTTGTGCAATTTACACAAAAAGGAAATGAATGCAAGAAACTGAAACGCCTTACTTAGTATAAGTATTGTATAATATATTAAATTTCTCATACAGTATATCAAATATCAAAAAATCAATATTTTTTTTTAGGATTACAATTTTATCACATATTAAGAACTTAGAGAAAAAAAACAACGTATTAATCTTTTTAGCTAAAAAAAAACATAACTGGGATGTTCACTGGGCCCTAGCAGCGTTGCAGCTTTGAAATTGTGCAACGTTATAATTTTTTAATATTTCTGACAGTATTATTTTATTTTTTATGTTAAAAAAAATAATGTCTAGATGAACTTTCTTAAGAAAGTATTTTATCAAACATCAATATAACGATTTATGAGCCGAGTTTATTTATTTTTACTTGATTATTTTTTTTATCACACCTTAATTAAAATCCTTTCGTTTGTAATTTCAACATTAAACACATGGCTGCAAGCTTAATCACAGGCCTGCGACTAAATATCAACTTCAATTCAAAGAAGTACATTTCAACAACATCTCTATATACTATCAGAGCTTAATGCTGGTAAATGTCTAACATTTAATCTGAGCTACAACCAAAAAGCAGGAGTCTTGGGAAAGCAAACATCAGCATGTGCATATAGACTTACATATATGTAGTCGTGATTATGCAGTCTTCAAGTTTCCTCAACGGTCCGGTAATAGCAACAACAACAACAACAACTGTAGCAACTGGAAGTTGTCTCCTTCATAATCCCTGTGCCTTTAATTCCACTTGCTCTTCACATGTTGATATTAATTTTATGTTAATTACAATCTTTACATGTTTGTCTTTTACTCTGTGCCCGTAAGCGAGACAACAACTGCTTGATCCTGGTCGTTTACAGAGGGTGGAATGCTGTTGTCCTGTCATGCTTAGCATCAGATTAGCTTGCCGCAAAAGTCATAAATGCAGATGCTAACATTTCTTTACATTTTCTCCCTCCCCCCGGGGACATTTTCTTTGTTTTGAAGGCAAAGTCGTGCCCCTTCCCATATCTTCGAGCCCCACCTTGGGCAATTTGTCGCGTTCGCACGACTTTAACGCAAATGAAACAGTCACTTTATGGCAATTCCTGGTGTGTGTGTGTGTGTGTGACTGTACATATGTGTGTCTCCAGCGTAAAGGATACGCTACTTACGGCGTAAAATTAAAATGCGTTTTTTATACCTGGTAATATAATTTCAAAGGGTATGCACTGTGTCTGGGTTTATGATTGTACAAATTTCCCTCAAATTTGTATGTATTTAACAAGTTATAGAGCATCTTATAGTCGAGCAGTTGTTACTTTGTGCTGAGTACCAAGAAGAATTTTCGTTATCTTTTTGAGTGCGAACTTCATGCAAATGAAAAACTTCACTTAACTGCATTTGTCTAGTTCCCGTGCGCATTGTGGCCAACAACTTTGACTTTAAAGCAACTGCAGCATACACACTTCAACATACTCTTGCCACTTCACATGCCACCAGCCACCAGCCACCAAAATATGCTAAATGCCACTTGAGTTGCCTTTTCGAGGGCATACCTCGACCACACCCATACCCCATTAGCTTTGGCATTGCCTGAATGTCCACACTCATGCTAATTTATAAGGGCAGCCAGTTTTTTATGCTAGTACTACATCTGTGTGTATGGCTTTCACTTCAATTTCCGGGGCCCCACTCTGCCAATTGTTTTTTTGAAGTTAAATGAACCAGGCGAAAGAACAAAGCAAACAGCCAAATGCACAGGAATATTGTTTGGCTCCTGCTGTCTTTGATATTCATAAAAGAGTTGGCCAAACAAATGGAGCGGCATTTCTGTCACAGCGGTTGGCACAACCACCAACGGCTGTCAATTTTCATTTTATAAATTCATATTTATATTTATATTTTATTTGTGCTTGGCAACTGAATGCGTTGAAAACGTTGAGGCATTCAAAATGAGTCCATGGCTTGCACATTTCCTGCAGCATTTGCTTCATTTGCATAACTCAATGGCTGCATTTTGTTGCGAGTATTTTACTCTTTAGAATGTAGCTGCAGCTGATTCTGTATTATTTTCCATTTCTTTGGCCAAAATCAAACACAAAATAAACACAACCCTGCTGTACGGCAACATAGAGAAAAGCAAAGTTTGTTTTGGGCGCGTGACAAATGCACAAAATGCAATCACCCTGCCCCCCCACCAAACAACCAAGACAGCTTCCATTCGCCTCGTGACTCAGTTGCAAAACCAAAAAAAAAAAAAACTAAAGAATAAAAATTTTGTGCATTGCAGCAGTAGCAAAAGTTGCTTGGAGGGGCACGTGGCATGTTTTGAATTGGATTTACACATGTGCCGAGCTAATACGTGTCTCGTATGGCGACGTTTTTCAATTTCAACTTGGGCGAAACTGTTGTACAGCCGTAGCATAGACGTGAGCCAGCTATATATGTAGTACTGAAAAAAATGTTGCCTATTTTTTTTTTGGGGGGGAGGCACCCAAACTTCTAATTTAAGTGGGTCACTCACACAATAACTATGATTTACAATTGCTGCCGGTGCTAGCCTTATATTACCAGCTAAACAATAAAATACAAATAATATATGTGAATGCAACCAAAAATTTATTAGCACAATTAAATTTTGTCCAAGCCGGCTAGTAAATAAATTGGCAAAAAACAAAAAAAAAAAACACAAAATGCCAAAATATTGCATGGCAATCAAGTACATAAATTAAGAACTGCGTTTGAAACAGGTTTATGGATGTGGCTGGTTAGCAAAATCAAAACAATTGCATTCGCTTACCAACACTGGTAAAGCAACACACCCACCACCTACCTACCTACCAGCCAGTACACCCACATGCCAAATGCCACATGCCACATGCCGCATGCCACCACCAAATACATTCAACGGTACGCATCGAAATGCGTTGAAATGCCGCCAATTTTGTTGCTTTTAAATTGCGTTAGACGTTAGGCGAACCGGAAGCCATGAAAACTACCCCAACTTTGGACTTTTGGGGGTGTGTTCAAATGCACTGAGAGAATATTTGTCAACATATAAGTAGATTAGATGAAAAAAGGGGGATTTGTTTATTTCGCAAAGGATATTATAATATTTGCAATAATAAGTAGATTATATGAAATAAAGAGAAATTGTTTATTTCGCAATAGATATTATAATATTTTGCAATAATCTGTTTAATAATAAATTTAAGGAAGACTCTTAAATTTTTCTAGATTCAATTCGCTAGAGATGTTAACATTTTTTTATATAAAATCTTTTTGTTTATATTTATGGAACTATTCCTATTGGTATTTGCGTCTCATTTAAATAATGAAATGCTAATTTCATTAAATTTGATCATCCAACTCTTCGGTACATATGGTACTATCTTAAAGGAGTTTGTTATCATTTTATATTAAACAAGATATTAACCAAGCACACTAATTCAAAGTATTTTTCATAATTTATTTATATTGATTTAAATATATCAATTCTTATTTTATTTTTTTTATATAAGAATTAGACTTTTTTCGATGGTTTTATACTCATTATAATGCCTTCAACTTCCTACTTAGTAAGTAATTGTGTTCAATTTAATTTTATTAACATTTATTTACTACGCATAACTTATAACTGTCACTGTAACAGAAATAATTCCAATATATATGATATATAACTGCGGCATTAAAAATTATATTGGTTTCACAAATATCGCAAACAAACTCAATATTAATATTTTTCTTTTTCCTTCTTTAAGCTCTATTAATCTATTTTGATTTATTTTTTTCCATTTTTTTTTTGTAAAGTGTATGGAAATTTAACCAAACACAGAAATTCTCCCACTTTTGCTTATGTTGTTTTTGCTTTTCTCCTGCATTCCGAGCTAAGCTCGTAAAAATGCCGGGAATTTATCGCTTTTGAGTAGATTTTAGTGAGAGAACTCAAGTCCTCAAAACATCGAGGGTTGCTATTGTTGTTGCTTGCTGTTGTATGTTGTTGTTGTTTGTTGTTGTGCAATTGTCGTTAGTTGTTGTTGTTATTGTTCAGGTTGCTTTTGTTGTTGCAGGTTGCCACTGTGAATCGAAAGCATTCAACGCAAAACTTTTGCCGGTTAAGAAAATCGATGAAGTACCTTTGCCCACACAATCTCCTCTACGGGCCAACCCTTGACATATACACGTACAGGTGGCCACACACACATACAAGTTTTGTTATCGTTTCAATGGCCCAGGACACGTCACATTAAGCGGCATTTTGTTGTGTCCAAATTGTGTTGCCTACTTATTCGGGCGGGCGTACCTAAGAAACGATTTTCCCTTTTGTTAAAAGAAACTGCGCACTTCGCAAAATCCTTCGAAATCCGAAAAAAGGCTTTGAGCTGCAGCTGACATATGAGTTTGAGGTGTATTCAACGATATGCTTCCTTTTTTTTCACTGTTCCTAAAAGGCGAAACGAGCATATTCAGTTTTGCCCGAATTCTTTTGTCTGTCCAAATGAATACAATTTTCTTCGATACTGAATTGAAGCTAGCATATTTTAAATTGCTCCATGCATAAATATGAGCTATAGTTCATAAGATATCCTACGCATCTGAAAGCTATGTCTACTTATATATTATATATAAAGCTCTCAATCGGTACTGATCGGCAAAATTTGTCCACAAATGTGGACAAAGGTAGAAACGGTCAAAAATAAATAATTTGTTAATTTTGTGTTAAAAATAACACGTGGACAATAAATTGGACAGTTGCATAATAAACCACAAATACTAAAAATATCTACCAACAACTCATTTTACATAACTTAATTAACTTTTCCATATTTACACTTTCAGCTATGTTTACAAAACAAACATAAATTACGCTGAAAGTTGCAAAGAAAATTTTCCCGCTTTTTTATTTTATTCAATAGCCCTAAATTTATTAAATTTATCGATATTAAAATACTTATGGCACGTAAAAATTTAATAAAATACTTTTAATTCTATGTTGATTATTAAGATAATAAAAATTAAAAAATTTTGAATTTAAAAAAAATAAAAATAAAAACATTTAAAACAAAATATCACAAATTTTATATTGAAACTTATTACAATTTGACAATGACTAACAAACCTGATATGAGCCCTACTAATAATCAAAAAAATAATAAATAAAAACTGTCTTTAAGTTAGAGTATACTGTAGTCTGTTACCACAACGTTTTTATTTCTTCTTTTTGCCCTCTTCATTTCTTAATTTTTTTTTTATTTATGTTGTTTGTATTTCGACTTTTTTTATTGTTATTATTGTGAATCATCTGGCTCAGTCACTTCCATCAGTTTCAGTCACAGCTAAAATTGCTTTTTTAATTAAACAAAACAAAAAGAAACAAACTGTGTTTCCCGATGCTGTCCCTCACAATGCTCCTCAGCCCATCTTGAACCTATATGCCCTGAAGTTGAATGTTGAATATTGCATTGCCAATGACTCGTGAAACGGCACTAAATGCATTGGATTTTCTTTTTTCCTTCATTTATATATATGCCGGCGGCAGCAATGTTTTAAGTCAAACCACATGGACACCACAACAAGAACAACATGGTCAGCATGTTGTGAAAAATTGCATTTCAAGCCCCTGAATAAAGGAAAATCAAGCAAGGCAATATATATAAATTAAATACAGCAAAAGTTGCTCGAAAGCAACTAATTTAATTAACCTATATTTACTATATTATATCAGTTCCATTTTTTTTTACTGAATTACATTATTGCAATGGACATTGTAGCTGGACAAAAAATGGTTAGACTGGTAATTGAATTTATACTCTGAAAAACGTGTACAGAATATTGAGATGATTCGTTAATTGGGCTGAATAAATCAACAATCAACAGCTTTTCTTTTAAATGTAGTGTAAAAAGCTCTCTTGATTACGGCACTCAGAAAAATATAATTTATTTCAAATATTTACCTAAGAGTTTGCGGTTGACACACAAAATTGCGAATATAACAAAATACTTTTATTTAAAACTGCAGTATCAGTTTTATGTAGGTTATATGAGAGCTTAAAACACAAACACGGACGCTTGCATAACAATTCACTTAGCACAAAGCTGAATGGGTAAAAACACAAAGCGAATATTTCGAACAGGAGTTGTTTATGGATTTCAATTAAAATTGAAATCAATATCTTATTGTTTGCACATCAATCGCCACTGGCCTTTTATTTGGTTAGGGAATGATGCGCATTTGTTGGTCAAAGGTTGGGCGCCACGGGGCGTATGAACAATGCGCTGAAAGCTTTCGACTTTTGCCTAGATTTTGCCTCACGAACGTTGGTCCATTAAGCCCAAGGACTTTGCCTGTCAACACTTTAATTGATTTTCTATTGTGAAGTCCAATGGATTGAAGATATGAAAGATGTAAAGCAGTTTGCGGTTACATTGATGATACATGCAAAATCTGTAACATTTTGTTGCTGGCAAAAGCCGTCAATAAGCTGTGAATTAGTTACGAAGTGACTGGTCGACAGTGGCAAAAAAAACAACAATAACAATATTAATGTAACAACATTGAAATGCAAATGTATTTCTTGCAACCAGAAAGACAACAATGAAAATGGAAATATACAGAACGAAAGAAGGTTTTAAGTAATTTCTATGACAATGTCAATTATGCATCACTTTGTGGCTGACCGTAAAGGCGAGACGGCAGTTGAAAGTCATGTCCTGGATATCAATCAAATAAATTCAGCCCGAAACTGGCAGCCAAAGAATTTCTTATAAATTTGACAATATCTAAAACAGCACTCAGCCAAAATAACCGCAGGACTATAGAGATAAGCCAAGTGACAGTTAGATAGACAGTCAGACTACATATAGACTATTGCGAGCTATTAAAAATTGCACATGCCAGAAATTGAGACAAGACAAAAGTCGACAGCAGTTTTCAATTTCACTTAATGTCGAAACTTTGTGCGCACCGCAAAAAGGCAACGAAGCAGGAATCATAAAATGAAATGTGAGTGAAAACCAACAACCAAATAAAGCAGAATAAATCCTTTATCATCAGCTTCAGCTCCAGCTGCGAGCTACAGTCCTGTCCAGAATCCAGGCTGCAGCTGGTTACATTTGACGCGAGCAAACAACAAAGAAGCTGCTGTTGTTGGCCCCGGTCAAAGCAAACAGAACCATTTGCAGGCGGCCATGAGAGCTGAGCTGAGCTGAGCTTAGACAGCAGTACGATGCAGGAGTTAAATTGCAAAAGTGATTGAGAAACAGGACCAGGAGCAGTAGCAGGAGCAACCACAGCTGGCAGCTGTTGCACTCGGCCAGTCAGCAAATCAAAATGCCACGCAGTTGGAATAAGGACAGTTGCTGGAATTACTTATAAATGGGGTTACAGGGTTTGCCACATGAATGCCGATAGTTGTCAAAGATTATGACACGAGTATTTTCAAGGAAGTGATGCTTTTAGGACCCAGGAGTGCCTAAGGGGGTGAGTTGGGTTGGAGTGGGCCAAGTATCATAAACTTTCAAGCAATGAACACATTTGCGCATATTTGCATAATACTCAATGGATGAACGTTTGAAACCAGGCCAAATGGCAGAGCAACTTCAACAAGGACCTCAAAATGTTGCAACTCAAAACTCAACGAAGTATTTTTGCACTACTTTAAATGACTTTCTGTAGCGTAGCAGAAATTATAAATATAATAATTTAAAACTAAAAAATCTATTAAAATTTTATGTATTTGACTGTTAAAAATTCAACGATATTGTAGATTGTTATTCCGATCATAAAAATATCGAATTATCGACAGCAATGTTTTTAATATTTATCTCTTATGTTAATAACAATTATCTCTTATGTTAAATATATTTCTTCTTCCTTTAATTATATCTACAATATTTACATTAATTTCCTTCATACAAAAAAAAAGCATTGCCTACATTTAAGGGTATTCACCAAAGAGTAAAAATTCTCAACATCTTTGTACATATATGTAAAAAATAATGCATGTTTTTGAAATAAATCCATAAAATTGTTGTTGCCACACAGCATTCTTTACATATATATATATTTGTGCATCTCCTTCTCCCCTTTCCCTACATGTTTATCTATCTTTGCTATCCTCAATCTCTATACACTCGAACACACATGCAACATCTTTATCATCTTCGTCGTTTATCTACTTTAGAATTCGCTTTCTGCCTTCTTCAATGCCTGTTGGTTGGTTGGTTGGTTAAACAAGGCTTTTTTATAAGTCACGAATATTAAAAATTGAAAATATTTTTACTAACGTAAAAGTCACAGGCACGCAGGGCAAAGTTTTTTGATTGCAGTTTATGCATATGAATGAAGTTGTTTGGCTTTTAACTTTGCCAACAAGCAAAAGAACAAGAGCAAAGCCAAAAGAAAAACCACAGAGACAAAGTTAATAAAAAAAAAAAGAAAAACTATTGACAATTTGCATTAAGAACTGGCACAAACCAAGAGCATGGCACGTAATTAAGTTTACTATAGGAATTTGAAATGGACAGGCAAATGCAAGGCAAGTCATCAGGTAAAAACTTTCAGCCAGGCGAAAGTGCATATCAAACTTAGCGCTGCTCGGCTAAATTGTGGATAAAAATGCATTATTCATTTGGTGGCTGCCACAATCTGCCCCTCAGCCTCCCTCCTCAACCCAATCTAGGCATTAGGCAGCGCGTCAAGCGTAAAATGCTAAACTGAAATTTTGTGTTCAACAAATGTTGACAGCGACGCACCTAAGTTCTGGTACCACACCAGGCTACGGACTCTGGACTCCGCCGAGTTGACAGCTGGCGGAGATGCGCGCAACGACAAAGTGACGCAAAGTTTAATTGAAATTCTAGAAGAGCGAAACATAGCAAAAAAAAAATATATATAATAAACCAACAACAACAAAAAATGATGGACAGACTTCAAATTAGTTTTACATAAAATTTTCTTAACAAAGCAAAAGCGTAAGAAAAAAAAAAAAACTTTTTCATTTAATGCCACAAAAATATTGTGCGCATAATTAGTTGAATATTTTTCCAGATTGAAAGTAGAAATCAAAGTATAAGTTTTAATTTTAATTTTAAATTTATGAAGAAAAATAAAAACATGTTAAATGAGTGATACATTCAAGTTGCAATTTCAAAAGGAATGTAAATGCTTTTCCTATTGTTTTATAATGCGATTAAAAATATATAGAACAGACAGGACAGAATTTGTGAATAGAGTTGTCAGTTGAGTACAAAGAACTTTATATAAAGTAGTTGAAGTAGCAAAGTATTTTGAATGAAAATTGAGAAAATAAAAATGTTTAAATTGGAACTATCAACTATAAAAAAATACAATTTTGTAGCTATTTGTAATGTATTAAATAATTCTTTGACATCAAGAATTTTTCCACACATTTTTTTGTACATTCTGTGGCTGTAAACTCGATTTTTAGAGCATGTTTACAGAGTGAAGGCTTAGCCAGACCTTAGTGATATATTTTTGAATGCATAATATAATATCCTTATATTGTTGACACTCCCTGCAACCCTACTTACATATTCCCCCCAAAATATAAATAGAAAACTCATAACCATTCCACCCCCTTTTTTTAACTTTAATGTACCGGTTGCCCAATCAAATTATGCTGCTTATGATAAACTCTTGAAGTGGAGGCACCCACAGGCCAAAAAAAAATTCACTTCAAGTTGTTGTTTGTGGCATTTTCAAAGCCTCTCAAAATTACTGCTTCGTTGGTCGCCACTCGAGGCGATGCGTCGTTTGAAAATATGAGAGTATATCGTAAGTAAAAATTCCACTTGGCTTTTTTATGAAATTTTGATGAAGCTAAAGCTTAAACTCAATGCAGATGTCGACGGTGAAAAAAATATGCTTCAAAGTGCGAGAGCTAAGTGATGTTAATATAGGAGTGTATAAATGGATCATAAGATTTGCTCGCATGTTGCAAGGTTTTTCATTTTTTTTGGTAGAGTATAAAAGTTTATGCAGCGGCAGTTTATAAAGTATATATAGGCGGCACTTTAAAGCAGACAAATTTCAAACTTATCGCTGGCACAATGTGATAGGTAAATTTACTGACATAAAGGAAAAAAAAATGTTATAACAAAAGCTGCGGGGTATGAGGGGAGGAGGATTTGTAAGTCACGTCGTTTTGGTAACATGAAACTTTTTCTTCAGCGAATCACAGCTGGCAGTTGAATATAACACTTATCGCCAGAACGCACAGCCTGAAACTGGATAAGAGGGGCGGCTATAAGGGTTAAGAGTGCTAGCTATATATATATATAGATATACATAGATATATAGATATGCGATCTGTGCTTTTTTATTGGCTTTTGGGGCGCACACACACAGCTCGTTGTCGTTTGTAGTTTACTTTAAAACTTAATCCTTTCTTATTGAAAGCCAGAGCGAAGGATACCCTGAGATAAATCTTTATACTGCTGGGTATTATGTGTATGTGTGTGTTTTCATATATATCTATATATATATATACTATATGTTATGGCACGTGCTGCTTACAAGAAAGTAGCTTCATTTTGTTGTTAGGCAACGAGTTGAACGCCGTTTAAGTTCCGGTCCGGCGCATTGAGCAATTTATGACTTGATTACATTGAAGGTCCAACTCTGACACTCCCCTCCCCAACTGCCCCAACCACGCCCTTACCCAGTTTAAACCCTCAGGGGTTCGGGGTTTTCATTTTTTTTTTGTAGTTCTCTAGCTGCGTATCCATTTGCATGGCAATAAAACGAGGCGGCTGGTGGAATCTTGAGCTTTGACTGCCACGAACTGTTTGGCAAATTGCAAATAATGTTATAACATTCACTAGATAGGAAATAAGGCAATAGGCTGCAGGGGGGGTGCCCCTGGGGGAAGTTGGAGGAGAAAAGTAGCGGTAAATGTGGCTACTACAGCGACAACAATTCAATTTAACGCTTCATTGAAGTCAACGCCGCTTGGGTTTCGTTTTTTGTTTGTTTTTGGTTTGTTTTTATTATTATTGTCTTTTTTTATTTTTTTTTTTTCAATTCTGTTGTTGATTTAATTCTATAAAATTTGATTTTATTTGCATAAGCACATGATTGCAAATTGTTTCATGTGCATTAAATTAAAAAAAAATATTTATTATTAAAACAACACATTCGGCGTATACTTTATGTGAGTAGGAGCTTTAAAATTGGACACATTAATGATTGATGACTGATTGACCAACTGCTGAACAACTTGCAATTTAAATTAAGAAATAACTTACTGATGGCCGCTCAACAATAAACTCCCCGAGCTTACAGAAATGAAAAATTACTCGGAAAATAAGCAGGCTCTAGAGAGACAGAGAAACGAAAGAGAGAGCATGTATTCGACCCTGAGATATCCTTGTTATGAGTGTTTCAGACCCTTTACAGAATATAAATTTCTACACAACTTTTGTGTTTATAATTTGATTTCATATTTGTTTTTCATTTATATTATAGCCACAGATCCAGATACAGTCTCTCCCTTTATAACAATGTTTAAATTTTATTAAGTTAAATGTTCAAAAAAAATATAAATAAAATTGCAAAAAAAAATTCCCCCAGAAGTTTTGAGTTTATTGTTCGATTTCTATCGAATTTACACAATAATCACATAACATATTGAAATATACGTGTTAAAATAGAAAAATTCTTCCCCTTTTAGTTTTTTTTTTTTTTTTTTTTTTAAATTTTGCCCAACTTTGTTATACCTTGTTTTATGAATTTTAGGGTATAATAAAAATGAAAATGTCATGTTTGAAATTACAATTCAATTGCCTTCAGCGGCACGTGTGACTGTATTTGCTGTCCCCTAGCTGCACAGCCCCCTCACCAACCAATGCCACCTACATACTCTGTGATGATTTTGGTTGCGAGTCTTTCGACTCATGCCATAAATCTAGCTAAAGGCATTAGTCATACATCATACACGCTCTCACACACGCACACGCACTTTTGCATAGAAGCAATCTAATAAGCAGCGCCTACCTCCATTAGAACAGCTGCAAAAATGTCAGCACGGAAAAGAAAAAAAAGAACAGGAAAAAATCGCTATCTTTGGCACGCCGAAGCTGTATACCCTTGCAATGGTCTTCTTAAATATTTTAATATTCGAGCTATCGTTCCTGAGAAGTTCCAACTGCCTAGAAACTTTAGCAATTGAGGCGATTTGAATGGATTGTTTGCTTTATTTAGAGAGAATCATGATCCTAAGCATTGGCGTATCTTTAATGGAATATTTTCGCTTTGATTTTTTTCGTAGACAATATGCAAAATTTTTTTTTTTAATAAACCAACGCATCACTGTTTTCTCTCTTAAATTGTAAAATTTCGTCAAATATGCCTTGAAATGTGATGAACATGGTGAATTTTATCTTAGGTGTTTTTACTAATTGCTGAATAATTATCACATTTACTGACCGATTTTGACAAACGTATACTTAAAATATTCGTAAAAGAATTATCTAACATAATAAATCGTAAAAACTATTTAAACGAATTTTTTAAATTTTTAAAAGTTCAATTAAAATTCAGCAATTTTTCAAAAATGCAAAAAAAGTTTACATTTTTCAACTTTGAGGATTTATAATGACATCAATTCGCATTCGATCCGTATAAACGGCATATCGTTAGAAAGGAAATACAATTATCTATTGGATTGTGTAACAATATTTAAGATTAAATAAGATCTGATGTAGAAATGAACAAATTTGTCCAAAGACTGTCAAAAACTAGCTATGCGCGGTTTTCTAGAATGCCATTCTTTGAAAAAAAAAAATGGTTTGCATTTTTTAAATCAGCGCCCAAAAATACATAAAAAAAGCTCCCTCGATTAAAAAAAATTTGTAAACTAGTGTTTTTTATACAAGAACTTATTTTGCGACTGATAGTTTCTAAGGAAGCTACAAGATATAGTGCTCCGATTTTAATAAAACTTGCTCAGACTGTACATCCTATTATAATACGCTGTATTTAATACTTTTTATGAACATAAGGAGTCTTCGATTGTTCCTATGAGAGCTTTAACATATAGTTGTCCAATCGACCTAAAGAACAAATCGCATCTGTGCCAAATTTTATCAAGCTAGCTCAAATGCAAAGCCAAACAATTATAAAATTATAAAAAACGGACATAACTCAGCTCAGCGTCCTGCTCAAGAATATATATATATCCTATGGGATCGCAGACGTATCCTTCTATGCATCTTAAATTTCGTGAAAAAATCATTATACCCATAATGCAAGGGTATAAAAATAAAAGTTACCGCATGACATTTGAATTTCTTACCAACATTTTTTCTCTGCAGAAGTCAACTGTTGTTTTTGTTTTTGTTGTTGCTGTTGTTGTTATTGCTGGTTAGCCGAAAATGACGTGACATGCATAAATAATTGAGTTTTCCAACACTAAGAGCAGCAGCAGCATAAAGGCAAACAAACAAAGGCAGCGACAAGCGGAAATGAAATATGGTGCATAGCAAAATGGCGGCACGACAGACGCCATATTGAGTTGAGAATATAAAATATTTATTCGCTGCCATATGGAACAGCAGCAAACCAGAATAAAGCACATAACAAGCCATATATATACAAACAATTAAATGCAGAAGACTTAGGGCTGCTATAGCTAATCCAAAAATACGATTATATCGATCTGATAGACCACAAAAAAAAAGAAAGAGAAAAAAAGAGAAAAAATCAGAGCTGTCAGCAGGTGAAAAGGTTCAAAATCACTCAAGTGATTTATGATTCGCAATTAATCAGACAAATGGAATACGGCCAGGCAATTGCCAAGCAAACAATTTAGCCAAATGAAAGTCAAACATTGAGCGTAACAAAAACAATATAGTCTAGGGAAAAACAAGGCAAGGGTAAAATAAACAATCCTATACCCATGCAACAGTCATTCCTCATTCAATACACCAGTTTCCCCAGTGCAATTGAAGACGAAGAAATGAAATTGGAATGCTCTAGTCTAAGGACTAGGACTAGAAGACTGTCTGTCTGCAATTCTGAAGAGCTTGGCACACATTTTCGCTCATGTACTGGCTATGTATACAAAAATATTCACAATAACACCCAATGCAGGCAATATAATATGAATAATTAACTTCAATAGTTATAACATTTTGGGATACAAATATTATAGCGTAAATGTGCCAAAAATCAGATCTTTGTCTTAATTAAACATCTGTGTACAGTGCACATAAAATTGAAGGGATCTTTATATATAACTATTCATATACCAAAGCTATTTCAAGCATTTGCATTTCTTTATTTTTCTCGCATTTATAAATACACAGCGTACAAATATTACTTTAATTCAACTTTGTTCATTCATATTTCTATAATAGTAAACCTATTTAATTCTTCATTAATGAAACGTATGATTGCTTCATTTAATTTGTTTTATTATTTCAAATATTTTTAACACCATGACAAAAAATGCCGAAAAGGCTATAAATATCGATTATCACATTATCCAAAACTATAAATTGCAATTTGTTATTGTCATGAGAATTTTTTCATCAACATTATTTGAGTTGCAACCGTATTAATTTCATTAAATAGTCAACATAAATTAGTAATAAATATGATAAAAATCATTTTTAAACATTGTGGTATAGAATAAAATTAATGTTCACACTTATTTCGACGTGAATACAAAATTTGATTGCTAATGTTTTATTAGTGTCTAAAAAATATTTTCATACACACAGCACTAAATTGGACAAACCTTAATAAACACAAATTTCTCCCTTTGGTATTTAATTTTAAATTTTATTTTATTTTCAATTATAATTAAAGTTCAACATTGTTAGATAAACTATGAAACAATACATGCATAAATAACTTTTAAAAAATATAGAAAAAAATATATACAATTTAAAATATAAAGAAAATGAAAATATAAAAATACAAACAATTAACTGGCAAAAATTACGACCCTATAGAACTGTTTTAATGGGCAATGGAGATATTATAGCATTAATTCCTCTTTTTACAGACTGTACCCCATAAAAAAGGGAGTAATAAAATAGTATAAATGCACTCAAAAGTATTAACCAGACTTAATTTTGTTTTTATGTTAAGTTGTTTTTGTTATTATTGTTTGTTATGTTTAATTTAAGTTGTTGAAAAATAACAGTGAGATTAAATGATAAAATCACAAAAAAACTAATAAGTATGTTAAAGACAAGAGAAGAATTTCCAACCTCAAAAAGTATATACACTATTAAAAATTAACTATATAAAGTTATCGAAATCATGAGGATTTGTTAATAGTCTGCTTTTTTTTGTTGATATTAAAAACGTTGGCCATATTCCATTAACTGATTAATTCAGAAGTCCTTTATATTATTAATAACTTTTGTACTTTGTTAAAAGTAATTTAATTTTAAATTATGAACGCTTAAGATTACTTAATCCAAGATTATTATGATCTATTAAAAAATATTTGAATAATTTTTTATTAAAACTTCTAAGGCATTTTTTTTGTGCTTAATGTTGGTTAATATCTGCACCTTCACTTACATTTTAGAACACAGTATTATTCTCTAACAAAGGAATTTTATAAAAATTTAATGTTGGGAATCCTTCTTGCCTTATATACTGACTATTAGACCATTTGGAAATTATAGGGGCGCATGAGTGCAACAAGCAGCGCCTACAAGTATGCAACATTATATATTCTCTTCAGTGGAGCGTATTGCTTATTATAATTATTTTTATTTATTTATTTGGTTTTCCAGCACTTCAAGTATGATATTATAATTAAATGTGCTAGTCACAACGATTTAATTTCATAATCTCATAATTTTTAAGCAAATATTAATTGGCAATAAAATTTATTGGAAAAAATTTATTGAGTTTTCTTATATTTGGAACCTTTTTTTCTTGTTGTATATTCTTGAACACCCGAGTCAACGTACAGACAATAAAAGCTACAGCTATAAGTTCCTATATACCAATGCCAATGCCAATACCAAATCGAGTATATCTTAAATATCTTAAGCCTAACTCTATACTCCAGCAACTCTATTAAAACTATTTACAGACAATATTTTACTACTTTGCTTAAAAATATAAGACACACAATATAAAAAAAACTAACAACAAAACCTAAATACATTTCCAAACTGCAGTCTAAGCCAATAAACTTTTTTTATAAAACATTTTTTGTACAACCAACTACCAAACTTTAACTATATTGAACTCAAAGCATTCAGTAGGTAAAGTATGTATCAAGTATAATTGATCAAAATTCGCTTCTGAAAGCGTCCATTGTGTGTTGTCTGTTTGTGCCTGGCCCATGTTCGTATTTTGACCAATTTCTTATGGCCAATTTATAAACTGCGCTCTAAAAATGTAGAAACTATTTTGGGGTAATAATTTGTAAGCCATTTTTTAACGTTCGCTGTGTTCACAGGAAAAACTTTGCCATGCTCAATTTGTGCAAACATTTTCCATTATTAATGGTTAGAATGGTGTTGTAACTCCTAACTGGCAACTGGTTGGTTTTCAATGGATTTTCTTTCTCACACGTAATTGAAATTTTGTGAAAATGCATTTCCACTGTGGTCGTAGAATGCTGTAAAGCATTTTGCTACCCATTCAGTTGCAGTGTCAAGATTTTGGCTGTCTTTTGCTGTGGTGACACATGCCAAAAATGCGACTACTATGAAACCGGAAACGAGCAGCAGCAGCAACAACAACAACAACAACGACGACGACAAACAACAAGACGACTTCAACCATTTTGTGGGCATTTTGTGCACTCAACTGTACCAGCTGCTTTCTGTCCTTACTGTCCATTACATTCCATTGTTTGCCTTATTGTGCTGTATATTTTATAACCCGATGTCTACGCCTCTTACCCCACTACTGTTGCCACACCCCTGCAGCTCTGCCACCGCCTCTTTTCAATTGCAAAACTAAATTTAAATGCCAGGAAGAGGATTTTTAGTTTAGAGTTATGTATGTTTGTTTTCTTTGCCCAAAAAATTGCAGAGCTTTGTTGCATTTTAAAGATTTTTAAATAAAACTTATAAAAATAATGCAAAAATACTGTATTCTATAATAATTCAATAAGAATCTAGAACAGTTGTCATATCTAAACATAAAAGTGATTTCTATACATTTTAATTTTGTTCAATATTTCTAGCTCTATAAACAAGCTGCTCACAATAAAGCAGAGCTTCTGTTTCAAATTTCATTAAGACATCTAAATATTGGGACGGAGAACGACCCGGATAGCCAAAAAAGTTTCAAGACGAGGCATTGAAGACATTGCTCGAAGAAGATGCATGCCAGACGCAAGAAAACTTGCAAAATCATTAGGAGTTGATCAAACAATCAGTTCCAGTCGATGAAAATCATTAGAATTCATACAGAATTATGGAAATTGGGTGCCTTATAAATTAAAACCACGAGACGTCGAACGTCGATTCTGCATGTCGGAAATCCTGCTTCAACGCCACCAAAAGAAGTAATTTTTGCATCGGATTGTCATTTTTGCATCGAATTGTCACAGGTGATGAAAAATGGGTTTATTACGATAACCCCAAACGCAAGAGATCGTATGTTAAGCCCGGCCAACCATCGACAACCACGGCAAAGCCGAATATCCATGGTGCCAAGGTTATGCTATGTATTTGGTGGGATCATAAGAGTGTACTGTATTATGAGCGATTGGAATCGGGTCAAACGATCAACGGGGACCTCTACCGAACACAATTGATTCGTTTGAAAAAACCGATCGCTGAAAACCGACCACAATATGCAACCAGACAAGAATCGATAATTTTTCATCATGACAACGCTCGGTCACATGTTGCAAGACCAGTTTAAAACTATTTGGAAAACTGTGAGTGGGAAGTTCTACCTCACCCGGCTTATAGCCCAGACATAGCACCTTCCGATTACCACTTGTTCAGATCAATGCAGAATGCCCTCACAAGAGTAGCTTCACTTCAGAACAGTTTATCAGAAATTGGCTCGATTCTTTCTTGTGCACCAAGCCGGAGAAGTTCTTTTGGAATGGAATCTACAAACTGCCAGAAATATGGGCAAATATCGTAGCTTCCGATGGGCAATACTTTGAACATTAAATTTTTAAAATAAAGCCTTAATTTTCGAAAAAAAAAAAAAAAAAAACCGAACGTGTTAATGCATACACCCAATACCTCACAGATGGACGACTTCTACATATCGGATATTCTTTAAGCAGTTGGTAATGCTTCATTCTAAAAATAAATTGTAAAAGCAAGTCTATCAGAATTTTGTTTCCATAATTTAGGCTTTATGCAGTACGCAGGGGAATAAATACTTACTACTTATTACAATTTAAAATATTAAATCATTTAAAACAAGCCTGATTGGACTCACTTGGTGTTTACACTGCCATTTAAAACATTTGAGCGCCCCTGATGTAAAATGTCAAGTTTTTAAGTCAGAATCATGACATAATTTATAATCATAGCATACTCTGTTGTTGCTCTTAACTATAGTTAAGGTACACTCCTTTCAATAAAACCCAGTGGCTGCATTTTCACTTATTTGTACTACATTCCCGATGGGGATTTCTTAGGCTTTTTGTTTTTAGACTGTGTCACAATTTCCGTCTGTCTTTATTCGAACCACGCCCATATACACATTCTACGCCCACCATGTAGGCAGCACATGTGGTAAAAAGAAAGCAGTTTCCAAAACTCAATAGCACTTCAGCCTAGCTTTATGGAAAAAACTGAAAGGATCTGTCGGCCATTGAAGTCCATTGCTGTGAGAGTGTTCGCCAAGTGTTGAGGCGTTTTGTTTGTTATTTTATTCGTGTTTCTTTTCACTTTATACAAGATATTTTACCTTTTCGTCTAGTTTTTAACAACAGGAAAGAAGTTTCCGTTGTATACGGAATGGAACGCAGCTTTGTTTACGGCCAAATACAAAACAATAGCATTTTTACACATGAGCAACTTTTATGCTGCTGTTGCTTTTGTTGTTGACATCAGGCATTCGACTTGAAGTTTGAGCTGGCTTACAGCTGTTGCCACCATGAGTCAGCATTTTTCTAAACTCGGCTCGAACTCCAACTCGGACTGGCATTGCATATTTAATTTTTTGCCTTAAGACATTTTTGTTTTTTTTATTTTTTTTTGTGCACACTTCACGTTACATCCTGTTGGGTGGGCAAGAGTTCCCAACAGCGAAGCTTAGCCAGCCAAAAGTGAATTATTGCAAGCATCTAGGGGCAACTGCTGCAGCATTTCAATTGGTCAAATCATTCGACTCATTGGCTCGCTTCAAGCTCTCTACTCTGCAGCTCTCTAGGCTCTTAACTCTTAACTCTTGGCTCGCTTTTGTTTGCTTTTAGCATTAGTAATACAAATTGCACAGCAAAAGTTCAACAAACTGCATTAAAAATGGGGCATACACTCACACACACACATAGAGAGAGTCGCCAACAGACTTAAACTTAAAAAATGGCACAGGCAGCCATTTTGTTGCCATTTCAAACTTTGCCATTTTGCGCTTTTAACTCTCTCGACGCCATTTTAAAATGTTGATTTTTTTTTATTGTTGTTGCTGTTGGTTTCATTTAT
Source organism: Hirtodrosophila alboralis (assembly GCA_035043045.1). NCBI lineage: Eukaryota > Metazoa > Arthropoda > Insecta > Diptera > Drosophilidae > Hirtodrosophila > Hirtodrosophila alboralis. Next base: position 309,809 of record JAWNNH010000723.1, on the reverse strand, counting down.
TTTAAAAGCTCCATAAACATACATTAAAAATTTGTAATCCTTGTAATTAAAATAATTGTGAAATATTTATTTAAATCACAAAAATAAGTATGAATGTTTGTAGTTTGATAAAGCTCCCGTTTGCGGTATATTCTGTTTGCTTTTTGAATTTAATTTTTAAGAAACAATTCTTTAATTAATATTATGTGCAGCGAATACGAAATGTTGGGAAATAAATTTTAGTTAGAAGTGCAAAGTAAACCGTCACATTTGCAATTTTAATCCTGTTTTCAAACTTAATCACTTAAGTTTATCTCTAAAATTAGACAATTTATGTATTTTGAGAAACTTCTTAAGCCTTTTATACTCATGGAAAAACTTTGCAATACCAATTGCTATTGGGTTGAGTTTTTATTAGTTTTGTTTAGTATATTATGCAAATGGGATTTGCCATAACTCCTGAAGAACCCAAAACCAAGCTTGATAATAAACTATAAAAGCTATGTGTGTTGGTATAAAAAATTGTAGATAAAATTCAAAAAATTAAAAATAAAATAGAAAAAAAAGTCCTATTAATATATGATTACACTAGTTTATAGCAAAAAAGGAGGTGGACTCCCATAGATTACTCTTGATGTATTTTCGAGCGCTGATGTCAAAAATCCAAACAATTTTTTTTTTGTCAAAGAATGGTTTTCGAGAAAACCGCAAATAGTTAGTTCCTTGGCAGTCTTTCGACTTATCTGTTTATATCTATATCAGATCTTATTTAATTAAATAATGTTACAGAATTCAATAGATAATTGTATTTCCCTTCTAACGGTATGCCGTTTATGCGGATCGAATAAGAATTAAAGCCATTATAAATCCTCAAAGTTGAAAATGTGAACTTTTTCTGCTTTTTTAAAAAATTGCTGAAAAAATTCGTTTAAATACTCTTTAAGATTTATTATGTTAGATAATTCTTTTACGTATACATTTTCATGTAAGTATACATTTGTCCAAATCGGTCAGTACATGTGATAGTTATTCGGCTATAGTAAAAACACTCAAGATAAAATTCACCTTGTTCATCCCATTTCCAGTCATATATAATACATCAAAAAAAGTATATGAGAGCCCAGCTCCCTCGATTAAAAAAAAATTTGTAAGCTAGTGTTATATCTTGCCGTACTATAAAAATATATAATTTAAAAAAGAAAAATAAAGAGTTGGTCAGAAAAAGTTTTTTTGGTATCAATTTATATACAAATCCAACTCTATTAACATAAGAAATTTATTTCACTTTATACAAATTACACCAGCTGACAATTTTGCATATTTCTCACGCAAAACCAGTGTGTACATAACTACCATAAAAAATGGTTAAAAAGGGTATATTAAAAGACTAAACCTATACATAAACTGCACTCAGAAAGAATACCAACCGCTGTAAGTACTATAAATTCTTCGATATCTATAAAATTATAATAGAAATTTACAGAGCATCTTTCAGCCGAGTAAAACATTTCTAAAGGCTTATTTTAAAAATAAATTAAACAAATTGAAAATCAAAGCTTACCATTCACATGATTTGACAAACACGCATCGCAATTATTTGATATGCTGTAAATAAAAAGAAACACAGGGAAATATATTAAATACAGGTAATGAAATTGTTTTATAAATATATAAAATTAAATAAGGCCAGAAGGTTAAACGAAGTGTCCAATTAAAACGTCACTGCCAACTATTTCGCCCCCTCTTAGCCCACAAAATAAAGCCAACGCCCCTGTGGGAGCCGAATAGCCTGCACATAATGCCTCGTTTATTTTGTTTATTGACCTTATCGAGTGTCAAAAATGGCATCATAATCAACGCAGTAAATAGAAAAAATACAAATAATAATGGCGAAGCCAAGGCTGTGCAAAATGGCGGGCACAGAGGACACTTCCGGCTGCCATTAGGATGGCAATGGTTACAATTTATGGCCCCAGCCGCTACAGGGCGTTAAATCAAAAACTTTATGAAATCGACATAAAAAGCAAATGTCACCCCTCAGCACCCCGCTGTCTATTGCCCCGCCTCGCCCACAATCGAACATTGTATACTTATGTTTTATTGACGATGCTGCCAAATGAAGCGCTACAAATAAGTAAGAATGCTGTAAACGAAAGCTCACGACTGCGGTATACTCTGTTGCCAGTGTGTCGCATTTTTACCAACATCGAACCTATCTGTAGCCTTAAACATAAGCCCTATATACTCTGTATTCCTTTGCGTACAGATTATTAAAAAGTAGCTGAGGCGAAGTGCTGGTTTCATGTTGTTACTTGGGCTGCCGCTTTCGTCAGCTTAAAATGCTGACAGTTGAAAAATGTTGCTCAATTTGTTATACCATTTTTTTCTTCCTTCTTTTTTTTGAGCTATTTAAAATTGTATAAAATGGCGGTTGACATTTGACATGGCCAGAACGACTTTGAAGCGGGTGCTAAAAGTTTGCCATTTTCCACAGCCGAAATATTGAAAATGTTTGCCTTTTTCAGTTAGATTGTACTTTCACTTTTAAGTCTCAAATTGACAGGCATTAAAATAAAATTAATGTAATAGCATTTCATGATTGAATTAGAAAGCATTGAGTACTTTGATATATGACTATTTCATTTACATTAAAGACCATGATTTTATTATCTAAATTCGATTACACTAGGTAACCCACAAATTGTATATTTTTTTTTTTTATGGTGCCCCAGATGACGAAAAACCCCTTTAAAAATTTTTCTATGTAAAATTTTTTTTAAAAAATTTTTTAAATCTGGTATTTATTTTTTCGCTTTTTTTCAGATGCGAGTCTGCAAATTTTAGCATTACTCGAGAATCTTAAAGCTGATTTTCAAATGCTTTACGTTTTTTGAAAGCTAATGAAAGGGCCTATTAATCATATATATATATATATATATATATATATATATATACTTTATTAAGTTTAAATTACAAGTTTTGCAACTATTTAATTTTGAATTTAGAAAATTATATTTTGTGCGGTATTTTTTACGATTTTTTGTCTTTAAAATTCGAGGAAAAGTCGAAAAAAAATTTGTTCATTTTCCTCTCCTCTGCTTTTACATAGTTGCATTAATTGGGCGTTATTTGAGATATGAATCTTTGAAATCGATTGATAGACAACGATCTTATAGCTAAATATATTTTTTGTCGCCATTGACTATTTCTTTATTTTAATCTATTAAAAACTTAATAACTTAACTTTTAGTTAAGTTAATCTTAAACAGTTTGTCTTCAATTCAAAATGTATACTAGATGCTGCAGCTTGATATTGAGGCAGCTCAGCAAAATAATACAGAATTAAGATTAATTCTCTTTTGTTATCCCCTTCAAAACATTTATTTTTAATATTCTTGTATTTAAGAGGATCTGCGATACACAGTTTTTTTGTTGTGTGTATGTGTGTATAATTATTCAATTATTTTGCCATTTACAAAAAGTACGGCGTCACATATTGTTCGGGAATGACACGGTCCGAGTCGGGTACGGCTTCAAATATCTTGGCAATTGGCTCCTCCAGGTTTGTTGAAAATGTAAGAATTGCAGCGACATTGCCACAACGGTAACAATAATTGGGAGCAGACCAAATGGTAACCAGTTTTTTATAAAACATATACTTGATGCCCTCCTCAACCAATTGATGGGCACGACAGATTAGAGCCAGATTATTGATGTCCAAGAAATCATTTGTTACTTTCTGACCAAATAGCCAGCCAGCGCCGCGTGGACTCTCTTCCCAAGTATCAATATCTTCTGGATCCGACCAGACCAGATCACAGAGTGCGCCCTTGTCTGAAATTTCACCACAGCGTTCGATAGTGCGTATCTGGTCCAATGTAATAATGTCAGGACTGAGACCGCCATGCACACAGAGCACTCTCTCGTCAATGATTGCTGCAATTGTTAGCATATCAAACACCTTGCAGCAGTATTTCCATCCATTCGCATTTCCATATTTGCTAAAACATTCATCAAAGAATCCATAGACTTTGGATATCTGACGCGTCTCGTGGTTGCCACGCAGCAGCGTTATATGGCTGGGATAACGCGCCTTCAGTGTCAACAGTCTGGTGAATGTCTCCAAGCTATAGTATCCACGATCCACAAAATCGCCCATGAATATATAGCTCGTGTTGGGCACCTCACCGCCGGTATTGAACAGCTCCTGCAGATCATAGAATTGTCCGTGTATGTCTCCACACACAGTGACAGGCGTACTCACTGGCTGTACGTTCGCCTCTTCCAAGAGTATGTCACATATCATCTCACAGAGCTTCTTCAACTCATTCTCCGGCAAATACTTGCACTCCTTCACTATCTCAATCCATTTGTCAACATCAATCATTGTAAGCTTCTTAATTGTACAACAAAATTACTTAAAAGAGCAAGCAAAATATTTTTCACAAAGAAAGACAGAAAAAGTTTCTGTTTTACAATTGAAAAATAACTAAAACAAAAAAAAATAAAATAAAAAAAATTCAAAAATATTACTTCAATACTAACGTGCTGAACGACAATCCAAATCAAGCTAATTTAAAGAAATGTATGTATACGTATGGGGTATACATATGTGATTGAAGTTTCAAAGGACACTATGATTTGGCACAAATTTAACAAAGTATTGTATTACAAAATTATTAATTATAATTTTTATGTTGTAGTATGCTAAGACTTGTCCGAGCAATCACTTCGTAAGCCCAAACAATAATACTGCAAAATATATCTACATCAAATCTTATTTGATTTTTAATAATGTTACACAATTCAATAAATAATTTTATCGCTTTCTAACGGTATGCCGTTTATGCTGATCAAATAAGAATTAAAGCCATTACAAACTCTCAAAGTTGAAAAATGTGAACTTATTTTGCATTTTTGAAAAATTGTTGAATTTCAATTGCTCATTTAAAAATTTAAAAAATTCGTTTAAATACTTTTTAAAATTTATTATGTTAGATAATTCTTTTACAAATATTTAAAGTGTACATATGTCCAAATCGGTCAGTAAATGTAGTAGTTATTTAGCAATAAGTAAAAACACCCAAGATATAATTCACCTTGTTCATCACTTTTCAACTATAAATAACATATTGTATGTCGTTTAATTTCTGCCTCAAACACGAAACTCACTTAATTTAAATCTCTTTTGAGATGTATCAGTTTTATGTACCTGATACTGTAAATTAATTAATTAAAGACAATTTCGTTAACTTTGCCAAACATTGATTAAGGGGAATACATATATTTGAAAAACAATTGCTCGTTGCTTATTAAATTAAGTTAGTTAATTAAGAACACATAATAATACAAGTTCCAATTTATCCATAATAAAAAATGTATAATACATATGCTGTGACATTTTCTCAAATAACATTGAAAAAAATGTTTAAAAAAATTTTTTTTATTTTTTTTGTTTAGATATATGAAATATACATCAAATTAAACCAAAACTAGTTAATAATAGTCAGTAGAAAATTTACAATGCTCATTTAAAAGAAAATAGTGAATTTTTAGTGAGAAATTCAATTAAAGGCAGTTATTTCCAAGCCTTCTACAAAACAAGTGTGCGCAAAAATTATAGTTTATTTTGGTGTTTTTTAATAAGTTTAAGTATTATTAATAATAATAATAAAAAAATTGCATTTATTTTAGCATTAACTTAATATGGGAAAGGAATAGACGATCTCGCCGAAGAAAGCGACAAAAACCACGTCCACAAAAAATCTGACTTTTCTAATGAAGAAGTTGGCATTAAAATAATTCGATCGACTTGAACAGAAATTTATATTAAATATCGTTAAATTAAAAATAATATAAAGATGTCACCCAGATGGAAATCCGCCATTATTCAAGTTTGGGCTTAAAAAAAGGCGACATCATTCAAATTTTTGACAGATTTGAAGTTGACAGGGTCTAAACATTGAGTACAGCAACTTTTATCCGATAGTAATCGCTTGAAGTTGGCGAAAATTGTAATTTCTAACTTTAACTCGTGTAAAGAACAATTCTATTAAATTGGTAAGTATATGAATATTTAATGTTATTGCATAATAAAGCACAATTACAATTGGCATACAATTTTAAAAAAAATCTTCGATATATTTTTAAATGATGGAGAAAAATCTTAAATAAAGATCAAATTGTTCAGAATTCCCTAATTAATATTTTAAAATGAAGAAAAACTAGCTTGTGGTAATTTTAAAATGATCGCTGCACAGTGGCCGAAAAGGCTCATCTAGCGGCGTTTAATTAATATCTCTTAAGGTGATTTTTATTTTTTTTTTGTTTTTAATATTTTTCTTTAGTTGCAAATAAATTTAGTTGCAATGTAATTTTGTATTTTGGAAAAGCTGCAACTTTTTATCATAATTTGTACAAGGTTTATTTCAATGATTAATTTATGAAAAATATAAAAATTTTTGTGTTTCTGGTCATTTATCAAATTTAAATCAAAACTCAAAAAGATTTTTAAGTTGTTTCAACCAATTTTATATTTTAGAACATATTCTTTAACTTTTTCTTTAGATTTAAGTGAATAACAAAAGACACTAACAGCTGCCCAAGTTGAACAACAATGAAGCGACAAAATTGCCCTTTTCCTAGGCAAAGATTTGAGAGTAAAGTAAAATGCCAGCTGTCGTCAACATTATTATGCGAGATAGCATAAAGTGTGGCATATGCTAAGACATTGTACTTTGTGGCCTCGCAAAGTTCTCGGAATGAAAAAAAATCGTAAACATGTTAAGTTTCCATATGCCAGGTGGCAAACAAAGAAATTTTTTGAAATGTTTGGTCAACTTCCTGGCCAAAGATCTAATTTGAGCAGAGAAAAACAGCAATGTGTTAAAGTTTTTGGCTACACCTCTGCTCTATCCAGGGTCACGAATATTGCCAGTAATCTAATTAATTTGAAGCATGAATACATAAACTTTGCTGAACTAATCTTCAAAGTCTATTAATTTCGGGTGGTGGGAGCAAGGTGTGTGCTGTGCTCCCAAGAATCTATTAGCCTGTAAAGTTCTTCCGTTACCGACACGCACACATTGATTAATTTTAAGACAATAATCATAAAGGCGTTGCCCACCTGACCACAATTTGTTGCATGCCCCAGCCCAGTCCTCCAACTGGCTTCGTTCTTATTCAAAATGGCGCACGTGCCTGTAGCATACTTTGCAGCATCTTCATTTCAGTTAACCCAAGCACGTTGTACGGCCTGTGGCCTCTTACTTCTAAAGTCTTTTGGCTGCCTGGAGAGGTTTGGTTAGTTAATTCACCAGCTTCCATGCTCATTGCAACTTTAAGCAAACCAAAGGCATAGAAACTTAATCAAAGTTTTTCTAGCTGTTTTTGTTGTTGTTGTTTTTGTTGTTATTCTTGCTGCGTCTTGGCGCAAAGTTTACTTCATTCCCGTTGTCCTGGTTAAGGAACTTGGCACGCAAGCCAAGCGAACCAACGTCGCGTCGTTAACTCGTTCAGGATGTGCTAAGGGAGCAGCTGATGGCGTTGGTCGTGGTGGTGCCCAAAAAGATTCCACCTGGTAAATAAACTTGCACAAACTGTTTGCGTGTTTGCCTGTTATTTATAATATGCTTGCCCTATAACTCACAGCACACAACCCGCTTTAAATGAAAGGGCCTTCAACTTGACCAAGGCGCTGCCTCGGAAAAATTTAACATTTCAAGTTGTTCCATCTCGACTTTGTGGCTTCGCTGCGGCGTTTAACTTTTAATTGGATTTCAGTTGATTTTGTTTGAAAACTGAATTTTTTATTGTTCATGTTGCCTAAGTTGCCTGGCTTGCTACTAGCGCATAATTTTAATAAATTATTTCCACCGACTGACCATCATTCATTTACATTTTGCACCCAGTTCACCCATTAGCATCCAAGGCTCTTGTCATAATTATGTTCATTATAAATATTTTAAATAGACACTCAAATTTGGATAGTACAACACACTTCAAAAAATGTAATTTATCCTGCCTTGTAACATAAATGTTAAAAATGCATTTAGTACACGAAATTATAATTAAATGTTTCGGTCGAGTTCTCAATTTTGAATAAGGATCAAAATTCGGCAATTAAAATAGAAAACTGTTTTACAAATCGTTTAAAATAAATTCCTTAGGCAGTACGTTCAAAAATTGCTTTACAACCAAAATTCCAGACACCATTTAAGCAATCAGACACACACACACTCTCACACCAAGGATATACCCAAAACCCCTACCTCATCGCATTCCTGGGAAGCATCAATGTAAACACATTCAAAGCTATCAACAATTTATCACGGCAACTGAACGAAATCTCATTTGCAAAAGAGGAAAAAGTTTTTGAACTCTGGAATGGGAACTCAACTGTAGGATTCAGAAGGATCCACAGCGATTGTCAAAACTGTTTAGAGCCCGCAGGCGCTGAAATAAACAAAGAAACACAAAGCAAGAAAGAGTATAAAATGAAATAGCGACAAAACGAAATTTATGTTTTGTAAGAAACAGAGAGAGAAAATAAAAATAGACCCAATAGTCCAAGAAGGGTTATGGGTTCTTCACCCCATAAAAGTTTGGCCAAATGGAAATAAATAAGGAAATCATGTTTAACTTTATCCCGGCCAAACAATAAAAATTGTACAAGTCAGGGAAAAACTCTCTATTTCATTTTATTCCATTAATCAGAATCCAGAATATATATATGCGACTCGCATAATTTTTCCCCAAGCTGATTTCGAAATGATTGCCTTGGCGACTGCTGCGGGTTGTAAATTGTGCAGTTGCCAACCCAGTCTACGAGGGTTGCCGCAATTCCCAACCTTTGCATTCTTTTTTGCCTTTGTTTCGTATTCGTTTTCGTTTTCGTGAAAAATGAAAAATATTATTAAACGTACCAAACAGCAAGAGTCAGATAGAAACCAAAGGAGCAAAGGTGCCAACGGGCGCGTCTCCCGGAACTTACCTTGTCCAATGCCACCAACTCATCCTGTTCGTACTACAAAAATTGTTGCAAAAAATTAGCATAAATTGTATACAACATTCTTTGTGTGACTGTTAAGTATGTGCGTGTGTTTGTCTGTTTTTTACGTTGAGTGTTTTCTGAATAATGATGCGAGTGCAGCTTTAAATGGCACATTGTTGTCAGTGTTTGGTATATGATTAAAATTTTCTTTCAAGCTTGTTTATGCGTACAATGACATTGTGATATGAACCAATAAAATTTAATTACAAGATTTTATAGCCATATCTGTTATCATTAATAGCTGATAATTTTGTAAAATCATTAAAACTTATATATTTTACAATGTTACAATGTATCCAAGAACTGTTAATTGACGACGTTCAGTCCGCTAAATGAAAGTAAGAAAAAAAAAGTGTTTTAGCATAAAGCTGCACACAAGAGTCAAAAAAACAGTCGATGTTGATATCGATAGCAACGATGGTTCTATTTTATATTTAATTTTTTGCTACTTTTAAAGTTGTTTGTATTAACACAATTCTATCAATAGTGCCATGAGCACATGTGCACATTTGTTTTTGTATTCCATTGTCTTTCACAACAGCTCCCATAAGCCAGCTAGAAAAAACAATTTGATTTTTTCTTTTCGCCGACCTCACTTTTCGTTGTCTCTTTTCGTCGACCGAATCAATGCACTTCAATTTGAAACATTTGGGCAACCCTGTTATAGAGTATAATTGTCGATGGACGACACTATCGACATTGTGATATGAACCAATAAAATGTAATTACAAGATTTTATAGCCATATCTGTTAACATTAATAGCTGATACTTTCGTAAAATCATTAAATCTTATATATTTTATTAAAAGTATTCCTAAAATGCTGAAATATTCCATCCTATAGGAACATAAATGAATATCGATTATTCGACTTAATCAAAAATTTCACACCAAAATAAAGATTATAATCGATGATTTTACGGTCAATTTATCATTAAATATAAAATAAAAAAAATTTTTGTAATTCCATATTTAATGAATATTCAAAAAGTGGGTTTTTAATCAAGAATACTTTCTTTTGTTTTATTTATTTTACTTTCATCAATGATACTATAAAAAAAAAAGAATTTCATCACAAAATAAAGACTATAATCGATGATTAAAGGAATTTTACGGTCAATCTATCATTGAATAACAAAAAAAGAAAATTATTCTAATTCGATATTTAATGAATATTCAAAAAGTGGATTTTTAACTAGAATAATTTCTTTTCTTTTATTTATTTTACTTTCATCAATGATACTATAAAAAAAATGAATTTATTAAATTTTGTTTATATATTTAATAATATTAACATTAAAATTAATTTTGGAAATATATTTAACTTTGCAACATAAATTCGTCTATTCTATTTTGCGATTAATCAAACAATAATTCCTTTTATGAAAAATGATTAATCGCAGTTATCGATTATTTCTATAATATTTACATCCTTTTCTACCGCATAAACGAAATTCAATCTCTGACTTTACATTAGTTTATAGTTTGTAGCTTGTAATTTCTCAGCACACACGCACAGACAAAAAGGATGTTCCTTTTATAAATGCCATAAGGATCAAGTTCAAAACCCCTTCCACGCATTTGCTTGCCTTTTCCTGTGCATTTTGGCTCATTGCAGGCAAATGATAAATTTCCATCCTTCTTTGTTGTCTGGCGCCTGACATTAAGTTCGTCTGTTGCACAGATTGACTGTCTCGACCAGGAACCGTCAGTATGTAAATAACCAGGGGCAGGGCATATGTAAGAGGCGCGTCAGACAAAGTTGAAAGCGGGATTTTGTTTTCAAAGTTAACGAGCCAGCGGGCAAAGGCGAATTCTGCAGTCAGTTTATAATTTATGGGCGCTTAAACTTCGGCTTATAGATGGACGAGTAGACAAAGAAAGGAAACACAAGGAAATTTGTACAAAAATCTTGCGAGGATTTCAGCGGCACAAAGGCTTGAACAAGACACCATAACATAGGTACTATATTAATGGACGTGCTAGACCCATTTCTCTTTTCCCAGCTGAAACAAATGAAATGCCAAATGTTTCTCTTGGCTGAGGTGCCAACGCCAGCTGGGATAACGGCCAAAATCTGTATCACAATGTCACGTGCCAGTCGAGGATCTCATATGACGCATCATTAGGATATGGCAACAAAACCCTTTTGGGCCTATTCTATTAGTTGGCAATTTTCACGCCTCACAACGAAACAAATGAAATGAACCTTTTAACTGACCTCCGGAGTAAGGGACACAGGATCAAGGTGACCCAGACATCAACAAACACACCTTTTGCACCTTTTCCCCTCTCCTCCCCTTTTGGAACACACCCCCAAGAAACGCATTCGAACATCAATAAATTAAAGGTACAAATGTAATTTCGAGTCCTGGCGCAAAAGGAAAATAGCAATTGGAAAATAAATACGTTTCTTCTGCCAACACCAATTCCAGGTCTCCCTTTAACGACTGCTTGTAAATAGATTAGGGTGTTGCTATGGCAACGCCTCAATATGTAACACTGGGGCAAAACTCATGATATGTCGTCCCACTGCCCTTTTACTAGCCTCCTGCGAACCCCTCTGCCCCCCCCCACTGCGCTGCCAATTCCAGTCACTGGCCATATTTTAGGCATTTTATGACACGCATTGGTCATACTCCTTTTAAAAGGCTGTCAAAGCCAGTCGTAATATGCTGAGTAGTTTCATTTATAACGACTGACTGTATACTCTACAAAGAAAAAAGGAGCGGAAAATTTGGGAGCTTCCAGATAGGAAATTGTGTGTTAAAATATTTAATTATTTTTATTTAATCAATATTTTTTAGTGCTAGAAATCTAATTCTAGCATCTAATTCTAGCAACAAAAAATATTGAATAAATAAATATACATATATAAATATTGATTAATTAAAAATAATAAAATATTTTAGCACACATTTTGCTATCTGGAAGCTCCCGAATATATATATATATATATATATTTTTTTTAAATTGAACTTTATACAATTTCTGATACAAAAACTAATGGAAAAGGAGAACAAAAATGTTTTAAAAAATAAAAAACAATAAATGCATTGAAAAGATCTGAAGATTAAGATCGTATCTCGTAATTAACTTTATATAGTTCTTTTCGACATCATCATTTTGGGAACGTTCTGCCAAGAATAAATAAAAAAATTAAAATAAAAATAAAAAAATAAATAAAATAACATAATAAAAAAATATTTAAAAATGTACATGTATCTTGTAATTAACTTTATATAGTTTTTTTCGACATCATAATTTTGAGAACGTTCTGCAAAGATCCTATTGATTAAATATTAGGACCAGGGACCCTAAGGAAGACCCATTGATTTTATTTTTTTGCCAAAGAAACTATTTATATATATTAACTTACAAAACATACCAAAATCAGCCTGACAACTTCAAATTAATTTTAAAATGTTTCATTGTTTTTGAAATAATTTTCTCACATAACAATTAACTTTGAATTTAATCAAAATAATTTATTTGTTAAATTAAATTAAGATTTCAAATAAACTGGAACACAAGCCAAAAAAATTATTGTTATTTTTGGAGATTATTATTAAATTTACAATTTAAAAAAATCAAAAAAATAATAAATATTATTGTTATTGTGTGATTTTTTTAAATATAAATATTATATATATTAGAAAGCCTTCAAATTATATACATAGAAAACTACCTATTTCCACTTTTAGTACAAAAAAAATCATCAATAATATCGTTTACCAAAATAAAAAGTGTTACTTGTATTTTCACTTTAGATAAAATGTGAATAAAATATTTTACAACTTCTCTGTCTGTTGCAATCTCTTCAACAAATTAATAATGCCCATTGTTTTACTGAGTATACTAGTACGCAACAAGAAAAAAAAAAAAGTGCTCAGCTAATGAAATGAACAACAGAAACCTCAGATCCATCTGTTGTTTGTTACTTTTACACCTTATTGTCACCATCGGGGGCTTAACATCCACTCAGCTCTTCAGTTGTGTCCTTGTTGTTACATTGCACAAAGCGCACATTAAGAGGCGGTTGAGTGAAAGGCATGGAGGACTGGGGTGGACTGTTGCCAGGACAGGTAAACTGATGGCAACAACCCCAACAAGCGACCCATCGATGAGTTACAAGTCCCTGCCAAGCAAGCAGCTGCAGAATGTCTAGTTGAGGCCCCCCAACAAAACCAAAATCTCTTAGGGAGATCCTCCAGCTGCTGAAACCTGTTCGCACTTCTGAAGTACTTGACTAAATGCTAAGTGCGTAGCCAAGGTTGTCATTTTGTTTTATCACACGTGAATGTTCAGAATTAGATGGAGGAGTTTGGCATATATATACTCGTAGGACTTAAGCATTCGCTGGCACACTGAAATTAATGGGTCGGAAAGTGTTGAGATTAATCATGGTTGTTGTATAAAAACTGTCGCATGGCCTGGCCTGGTCACGGAAGTGAGCGGAAGTCCAGTGTCCTGTGCCAGACCTGTCACAGCTATAACTGCTCATTAAGATCTGGCACAGGCAAGCCAAGATACTCGACCAAAGCAATCTGGGCCATTTAATCAGCAAACGCATTTCTCATGTACCAAACTTAAAGCCTAAGCAAATGAGCCGTGTAGTAGAGACTAAGCCAAATGGGAACGTGTCGTTCGCTTTACGGCTGATTATGCAGCCCGCAAAGAAGGGAAGGAAGATGCATTCACAGTCATAAATGGGGAGAAAAACAGAGAAAGAGAGAGACAGAGACTGCGACAGAGAATGTGGAGAGAAAGCACGACACGAATTGCTGCGGCTTAAAAACACCTGGTAAATGAGACTTTAATCTAAAGTCGAAATACGAAACGACCCGCAGCAATCTGAAAGAAACTGAAAAGTCGCATAATAAATGCACTAAAAAAAAAGTTTTTCAGATTGCAATTATTCAACTCTCTTCGGTGATATAAATATAAAACTTATATGCTTAATATTAAGATTAAAATTGGGTGAATCTGACAGAGAATTTCCTCGTGTCCGGACAAGCAATTGATATAAGATATATAAATTTAAAAAATGTGTTGAAAAGTTTCACTCAAATCAAATCAGAAATCGATAATATGAAATATTTAATCATAATATTTCATTGATCTTTCAAGTGATAAAACCTGATTAAAATTCAAACTAAAGATTCTTAACTATGCTTATAACCTCTATATATATATAAATTCATAATTAATTCAACTCAATGCCCAACTCAGACACAGTCAATGATCTATTGAAATCCATTCTGTAAAATTATTCCAACTTTGTCTCCCCCTCTGCTGGCAGTGATAAGTACTTTTGATTTATGATTAAAAACTTGGAACGTTGCAGGTTACATGACAAAGTAAAATGCCCGCCGGGAGGGTATAAAAGAAGCAGTCCATCGCAGACAAAGAGACAGATAAACAGACCAACGGGCTACGGCATAGAAACATAAATTACGCTCAAATCTAAGGCAAGCACCGACTTCATGGCAGAATAAAAAAAACACAAAAAAAATATTTTGAAAAACTTTCATGAACGGGAGTTGGAGGGAACAAACAAAGAACTGAAAAATGTTTTAGGCAACTTCAATGGCCACTCAGTCATGTGAATTAAAGTAAGGGAATCGGGGACAGAAGGAGGGCAGCAATTCTAGGTGACTTTCTGGCTACGTCATCAACCGCAACTGTCATGATATGAGAGCTATTTAGTTGACTAACTGACACACATAGATACGAGTACAGTCTACCGCACTATGGGCAATTTAAGCACTTTTTTGGTATAGATTAATAACTTAAAAATAAAGAGAAATCGGGGCATAAAATTTAAATAAAGAAATTAATTTAAAAAATAAATAAAGTAACGTAATAAAAAAATATTAAAAAAAAGGGAAATTTATTGTTTATTTTTAATTTATATTTATTATATTTATTATATTATAATTTAGCCACTTTTTTGGAATAGATTAATAACTGAAAATAAAGAGAAATCAGGGCATAAAATTTCAATAAAAAAATAAAATAAAAATAAAGAAAGTAACAACAAAAAATATTTTAAAAAATCTACATTAATTTTTTATTTTTCATTTTCTTCGTTTCAGGAATTATTTGAAAATAGGGAAAGCTACACCTTGAGCTTACTCTTCCAAATAATTCTACAATATCCTATTTAAAACAAATTTGAGGTTTTTACTTACAAAAACAACACACAAACGCGAGAAATGATAAAAATAAAGATTTATAAAACACGCAGTGTAAACAGCACTTGTCAATATCCATTAAAAATTGTAACACAAAAAATTTGTTTATTTAAAAATTTATAGCACTTTGCGTTGACCAAAAATAAATTAATTAACAAATAGCACGTTCTGTTTGTTTTAACAGCTGCTGACTTAACAGTGGGCGGGAATGTTAAAATTTTTTTAATAAAAGTAAAATAATAATTTATAATTTTTTATTAACAACAAAATTGTGCAAATTGTATCAACTTGAAAAATTGAATTTACTAAAAAAAAAAAAAAGTGATTAAATCGCCCATAGTGAACTGTCACAACTACACACACACACACACATCAAACACACAGTTATAAAAGTGTATACCGTTACAACCACAGCTACTGATAAAAATAAGACAGAACCCCAATGAGGCCAAATGGTTGTTAATGATGAGTATGTCGAGTCGTATGTGGTCCAAAAGGTGACTCTGCCTGACAAGTTCATAGCGTTCCGGGCCCATTTCAAATTGTAATTGACTTGCGGGCAGACATACAGACAGATAGAGAGACAAATATACTATATATATATATATAGAGAGAGAGAAAGAGAGCGAGAGAGTCTTTTCGGTCGCATCCTTAGGCAAGTCTGGCATTTGCCATTTAAGTCATTTTTCTATTTTTGGCATAGTTTGTGGCTCGTTTGTCACTTGAGCACCAAGTGCAAAATGATAAATATCTATCAGCCATCCACTCGGTTAGCCAAACTACAGCTACTCCAGCTCCAGCTCCAGCTCCAGCTGCTGCTGTCTTTTCTCATTTGCACTCGAGACTGAATTGAAGTCCAAACTGAATTCAAGTGGTTTGCCGAGTTTTGAACTTTTCATCTGTCCTTTAAACATCCTGCCGTGTCCTCTTCAGTGTTGTGCAGCTACATGATGTGATATTTCCGCAATTGTTAGGCAAACGCAGACCAGTGTCCGTCCTCTTATCATATCGATTTAAAGTGGCCTTACCTTTGCGTACACCATCTCGTATCAATATTTCCATTACCATCTTTATGCTCAATCTCCAATCTCTATCTGTTTCGTTCTCTCTTGCCCATAACTAAACACGTACTTTTCAGCGTCTGTCAAATGTAATGGAAGTCTACCAAGTTGAGGAAGAAAATGCTGCTGTGCTGCACACAGTCAGGCATTCCATTTATTGGTAAAATGACATGCCGGTTCACCCCCGCCCTTCTATCCTGATAACTGTCTGTGCCCCCCTGCAAAGTGCTGGCAATTTTCAAATGCGAAGAGTGTTATGATATTGTCATCAGTCTTGCACTATACTCAAAGAATTCCAAATTCCATTCAAATTGTATAAATTCAATAGAAACGATTGCAATATAATCATATCAGCCACGTTAACCTGTCCCTGCATATTATTAGAAATAATTTAAAATAAATATTTTCGAGTTGAAAATTTAATATTAATTCAAGACAAACGGAGAATAAGTGATTTTACACTATACAAAAATATTCGCATTTTTCACAATGTTCCCTGCAATTGGCGGATAATTAAAATACCCGCATGTTGGTCGAACTGTCAATCTATCTGTCAAACAATTTAATTATCTCCCCTTAGCTGGTTAAATGTCTGAATGACAAAAACATAAAACTCGATTACCAACACTGCATCAAATATATTTTACATTCATCCTTATGCATTGTAAAATCCAATTTTAATTTGGCACAAAATTGAGAACAGCATCCAAATATGCTGATCAAATTAACTGGACAAAAGAGAACACTTGCAGCAAATGAAATATTTAAGCTGAATGTAATTTTGTTAATCGAAAAGGGGAAATTGAGAAAATTAGATTAACTGATGTTTAACATAATAATACAAAAATAATAAATTATTTCAACTAATTTCTAGCTTTTGTTCATTGCTTAACATTCGCGTACTTCCCAGGGTTTTCATCTAATGTTCATGAAGTTGCTATAAAGCTTAAGCGAGACAAATGTTTTAAATATTTGTGAATAAATTAGTTAAAGCTTTTAGAAGGGATTGAAAATACTAAGAAAATTTTATAAGCTAATAGTAAAAATATATGCCAAAATAGCATTAAATTGAATATTTTAAATTAAATAAAAAGTGTACGTATATGTACAAATTTAAAATAAAATTAAATGTAATAAAATAATAATTTCAAAAAAATATAAATAAAAATAGCAAAAAATAATAATATTAATAAAAATAGCAATAAAATAATATAAATAAAAATAGCAATAGAAAAATATAAATAAAAATAGTAATAAAAAAATATAAATGAAAATTGCAATACAAAAATTTAAATAAAAATAGCAATAAAAAATATAAATAAAAATAGCAATAAAAAAATAAAAATAAAAAAATTAATAAATACATAAATAAATAAAATTACGATACGAATATGTATATATTCAAAATAAAATTAAATGAAAAATAAAATATTAATTTAAAAAAATAAAAATAATATATTATAAATAAAAAATACTATAATACAAAAAAACGAATTGAGAAAATCAGTATAGTATTTAACAAAGATATTTTACTTGAACCTGGATAAAAATTAAAATAAATTAATCAAATTAAAATAATATCTAAGTAAATTATAATTTTCTTCTATTTAAACATATTTTAGATGTTTCTCTAAACAAACTATTTCAGAGTATTGGAAATACCGACATTACCCAATGTTTGGCTAGAATACTTGTCTGTTATTCTTATCGATTTTTGGTTTAGTTTGGTTTTGGGTTTCGTTTCGTTTCATTTGCTTCGATTTTCTCTCTTTTTTCTCTCTCTCTGTCTGTCTCTCCATCTGTCTCGTTTTCTCTACATCACTTTCCCTGTGTGTGTGTTTGTGTGTGTGTGTGTGTGTGCACAGTCAAAAAAGTTTTTATCAAGCTCTGTTGGCCGTACGGGGCTGTCAAACAATGCGACGGCGTTGGAATAACACTGCCAAATGCAGAAAGCTTTGTGAGGGGAGCAGAGAGCGAGGGTGATAAGGTGGAGAGAACGGGGGGAGAGAAACTGCAGAGAGTTGGCAATGTTGGCAGCGACATGGTTGGCAGTTCAAGTTGAAGTGGCCGTGTACACTGCACACAATTGTAATTTTTCGCAAATCTGCTGAGATGAAGACGAGGACGAAGACGAAGATGAAGATGCGGCGCCCAACTTGCCGCCCACAATTCTGGCAGATGGCCCTTGAGGCGACGCTGTTGTAAAGTTTAGTTTTTGGAGTTGATTCATTTTAATGAAGGAAACTCCATTTGGCAAAGTGTTCCGGCAAACTTCATCATCATCATCATCATCATCATCGTTGTCAGAGTTGATGGGCAAGCCAAAAATAAATAAGTCATATTCAAAGCGGAACAGACTAATCGAAGGCAGAGCTAATAGCACACTGGCCACGCCCCCCCTGTCATAAAATTTAAAAACAAGAAATTAATTGCATTTACACCTTGAAATTGTTGTCGCAAAATCTCGCGTAAGGTAGAAAACAAAGTCAAACAAAAGACAGACAATGCAATTAACACATGAGACAAGGCAAGCTGAGAATCAAGAGAATTTGAGAATTGTGTGCAGGCGACTGTCACCGTTGCAGTTTCAATTTCAGTAGCAGGTAGCTAAATAATTTATGACAATTATTTTGACATGCCATTGAAGATGACGATGACAAGAACATGTCTCACTTGAATCCCTATAAGGATTGCATTAAGATAACAATCCAAATAGCCTGCGCACACAACAGCCATAAAACAGGATATGCATTGAAGCATTTTAGATTAACAAAAGCCAAAAAGGACAGACATACAAAAGGCTATTATAGCAAAAAAAGAAAAAGGATCAACCGACTACTACCTGGCAATACTGAAAACGGCAGGTGTGCTCAGTAAATCAGTTAAGGCCAATGGACAAACAGATCGCCGAAAATGAAAAAAAAAATGAATAACGACCGACCATCAACTGTCGACAAGCCCCAGATCAAGACTGTCCAAAATTTGCACCTGCCGCAAATCAAAGAAGACTCAAAGGCAGAGAGGGAGATACAGGAAAGCTGACCTAGCAGGTAACTTGAGGTAACTATAGGAAACACGATCCCCCCAAACATCAACCGCGACATCTGTTTGCCTTTTTTCAGTGATGGGGGGATCGGGCGTAGGCAGACGGGGCACACGTTTGCCAGTTCCATGTGAATCCGGTTTCCTGACAAGGGTAACCCAAATATAGTTTGTGGCCATTGCCATATACCGTTGCCATATAATTTTCGGCATTAGCTTTGCCCAAAATTAATGGCCAGTTGTTGAGCCTTGCAGCTACGGGCAATATTTGCAACGGCAGCTGTTAGATTTTTGGGGAACTAAACTGGTTCTCAGGTCTCCACACAGCACTACAAAAGATTTGCAATAACTGCAAATATATTTTAAAGAACTGCAAATGTTTAACTTTAATATGGCATTGCACAATCTTAATAAAAGTTTTTTGTTTTCTTGCATTTTGTTCTACGTAATATTTTATGTCTTATATGTGAAAAATTATCGATGAAATGTTTTTTAACTGAATTTTAAATCAAAAACATTTCATCTAATATTATTTATCTATTTGTGTTACTTATACTTATTTCCGTAACCTTATTTCGTAATTTTGATTTTCTTAACAAACCTTTGGAACCGTGGAGCTTTACATATATTATAAATATAATAATTCTACTATACTGTTTATATTAATTTCTTTTTTTTTATTATTTTATTACTTATGAAATAATGTTTTATTTTTAAGTTTATTTAAACCTCTAAAAGTTACAATTTATAAATAATCTTATACCTCAAAAATGTACATTATTTTTGCAGCATATCAATGTTAATAAAAAATCTTTAAATAAGGGTTAAAAAATGATTATTATTTTAGCGCTCAAGAAAGGAAATTATTTTCCAAATTTGCCTCTAATAAGGCAACATATATAGATATTGTCGCATTTACAAGGCAATTTTAAGAGAAAACTAAATCTGTTCATTGCACTGAAACATGCAGATTCTCACAAAAATCCCAACATTTTAAGATTTTTAATAATCTTATTAAACATAAACTGATATTCAGCAAACAAAATTAATTAATCATTATTTACGTTTCCTGAAACACAGTTGTTTCAAAAATTTTTTTAATATATTGTATGTAAAATTGGCAAGGTTTTTAATGACGTATCATTTGTTAAATTGTGAAAATCTAACTGGATCGACGTCATTTTTGGAATTTTGAAAAATGAAAAGTTAAATTTGTTGGCTGAATCTATATTGTATGTATATATGTTCAACTTTCAAATTTAATATATTCGGTTGTCCATTCCTTTAAATGTGCACTCTACTTCAAAGCACAACAAACAAAATAGATTAAATTCTATTAAAACTTTTCGCTGACAAATTATATTTAGCAACTTTATTTAAAATTGTCTTTTAAAATGAATTTCAACTTTTTTGAAACTTTTATGATTTTGTTATTAGTTTTGGAGTTTGAGAAAAGTCATAAAATGATATATGAAATATATGATATATAATTATATATATATATGCAAATAAAGCGTATTTATAAATAGACTCTTGTTATTCTGCCAACGTATTAAAGTAATTTATTTAGATATAAATAAATAAATAATAGTTTAAAATAAGTTATAGAAACGAACTCTATTAATATACTGAAGCTACTTTAATAAAGTGTTATTTTTTAGCTTTCTAACTCTTAAACTATTGTAAATTTTAATTTGAAATTCTAATCTTAACATGACTTTCATCTAAGAAGCCAAACAAAATGTTTTCGTTGCACAGTGTAATAAAACGACATAGCACAATTATTACAGCCAACCAATTGGTCTTTCAAAATAATTTCAATTGCCTTCTTTAATTAATTATGATATGATCATTATTGCAAATTACCAAAATATTTAATATTAATGCAACATGTTTATTAATTAAAAGTTTTTTGTCATCTCAGTGTGCGCACAGAATGATAATCGAAGGAATTTGCACGTCAATAAAAATGTTAAAAAGTTGCAAAAGTTACCGGGCTTAATCGATTTTTAATATCCTATTGATGACACACGTTGCCGGAAGAGGTGCCGAGGCGTATGCAACATCATTTCAGCTCTTTGGCAGGATGACAGGATGACATTAAAATGAGGCTATGTTAATTATGAACAGCGTCCATGGCCATGAGTTATGAGCATGTTTATTTTATATATATTCGTACAACGCAAGTGAGGGTAAAATTATTAAATCAATATATCATAAGGTAAAACGACAAACGGTAAATATAAGTAACCGTTAGTTGAGTTGGTAAATGCGCTTTTTGTGGGGGTCGGATGAAAACCAAGTCGCGTGTCCCAAAGCCTTGAACTTGCCGTGTGTGGGTGTGTGTGTGTGTTGTGTGTGTGCTTATGGAGGGGCGGACAACTGTTTTGACCATTTTGATTGCTTTATTCGGGGGTTGTTTGTGTGCCCAGACGACGAGTGTTGGCCCAGTTAATTGCGTTCTCATTACATGGCTAACATCGATAATGAGCGACGCGCCTCAACGTTGCCAACAACTTAACTTAACCCAACGACCCAAATTCAAACTCTTATGTGCGTAAACAAGTAGCTCGCAATAGTAGAGAAGCAACTTGGACGTCTGTCAAGTCAAAGCCGCTTAAAATGTACGGAAAATGGAGAGTATCATGAACAGAGCTTGTTAAATTCAGTAAATTAGAAATGTGGGTTTCACTTCAGGCTGGTCTTAACTTGAATTGTGTTAGTTAAAATACTCTAGCAACATTTTACTAAAATCACATAAAATCTATTGAAAAGGCAACTAACCAACCATACAAATGAATGTTTCACTTTTTTTGAGCAGCGGTGGATACAAAATTTACAACCAGGAGCACTATAACAACATGTGCAATACCAAAAACCGTTAAAAAAAATTGTATACACTGATTGAATTGATGTTACAATAAATCAGTTGCAGACGATTGTATTTAAATACAATGCTTGGTATTAACCACAAATAATATAAAACGGTTCAACCTCACTGGGGCCAAAAATATAGCGGAAAATGGGCGATAAATGCATTTGAAAATCATATGAAAATCTCAACTGGAGCATACCAGGTAGCGCATTGGGCTACAATAATATTGGCAATGTAGAATATGTTTATTTATTGTTTTCTATTCTATAATTTTTTAGCGTTAGCTGGAGCGTGGCAACGCACGCCGGGACTACCTTATTTTTATACCCCCAGTGTGGAGAACCCGCGTTTATTAAACACCTTTAGAAAGCACGAAAATCAATTAATTTTTTTTAATATAAATTACTACACATTTTTAATTTCATCAATAGTTTTCTGATTACAATTGAGAGATGACAAATTCGTGATTTCTCGCTTTCAATTTGTATATTTCAATTTTCAAAAACTTGAATTACATAAATTAAATCCTAAAAATATTCTAGCTCAAACCTTGAGAATTTAATTGATTGTTTCTGATTTTTAATTTTTCTATATTAATTGAAAAATTAAAAGCTTCCAGCACAACCAATTTATTATTACAATATTTCAGTTTAAATATCATCTCATCATGGTCCATTTATTTTAACCAAGTTTATATAAATGTTCAGCAGTTTTCTCAATTTTTCTTTTAAATTCCGTTCAAAAATTATGTCTTTTACTGCAAGTTTAGTTTAGTTTCTGTATACTATATAGCTGCAACAAGCACTTTAAAAACACGCTTACTTCCAGTCTCAATATCCTTATTTCTTAAGTACCTTGTACTTAATTGTAAACACGGTAATTAAGTTTCAATTTGTCTTTTACACTCTTGGCTCTTAAGTAGGCAACGGGAGACAGCACAGTTTAAAGACTAAAGAATTTTTATTTACGACCTGATGAACTCATGTCCATATCACAATAAAAAACCTTTTTGTCAAAATGGAAACCTTGCACTTTCTTGCACGTTTGTATCGCAATAAAACGAAATCTCACAGATACATAAATTATGCGCCATTTAATAAAGCTTCCAAATGGCCATCATCCGCTGTGTTCCAAGCCTGGTGCTCTTCCGCTCAACTTTTACGCAAATTATGCTCATCAAAATAAGCAGAAACAATGGCAGGAGAAACAACAACTCGATATAGGCCCGCACATGACAAACAGGATAAGAGGATGCGGATGGGGATTGGGAGTCGGAGTCGGATGCCGCTGCTGACATGTCATCGCAAGTGGCTTCGTTGATGAGCGTCGATGAGATGGCAGAATGAGAAATAAAAGTCTCAGAAAAGTCACGCAACGCACATTTAAATTTGGGTAACGTCAAATGAAAGCCTTCATTTGTGGTGGTGAGGGGGATTGGGGATTGGGGCAAAGGGAAGGCGGCCAATAAGCCGCCAGTGAAGCTTAACTGGCAGCTGAGAATTGTGAGCTGGGCTGAGCTGCTTTCGAATGTTTCATGTGGCATGTGGAATGTATGGTTGCCTGTCATCGCGAATCCCGTATCCTGCTCCTTTTTGCCTTTACAATGGCTTAATGCTCTAGGTTGCTCTCACGGTCACGCCCCCTTAAGCCGTAAGCGCCGAAATGAAATGAAATAAATGTACAAGTAATTTACATTTGCATAAAAAGCGCGAAAAATGCGCCAAAATAAAAAAAGCTGAAATGGCCAAAGGACCAAGGAGGCAGAAGCGAAATACGGGAAAGGAAACTTTGCCATTTGGTAAATGTTTCACGTGCTGAAAGCTAACAAAGATTAACGAATGGAACGCCGTCTGGCAACGGTGCGCCATGTGGATGAGTACACAAAAATATGAGTTTATACTAAAATGCACAAAATAGCAGCAGCATTAACAGAAATACTAGCTAAATTAAGCTGGTCGAAATTGAAATACCCTTAAAAAAAATTAAATGATTTTTATAGTTATCATAATTTGGGTAAAATGTTTTTGCCAACAAGGAAGGACATTCATAAAATATAATATATTTAATAGAAAATATGACAAAAATGTATTATGCTGTACTCCTAATCTCAAACAAAAGTTTATCCCAGAATTTAATTCATTAAATATTTTATTTGGCATAATTTTTTAGATACTGAAACTGAAATAATAAAAATAAGATAAGTTTTTTAAAAGATACGATTGTTAAATGACAGCTTGGTTTTTTGTAATAAATTAACCTAAAGTCAAAGAACAGTATTTAAGAAATACATAAAAATATATATTATAGATACAGAATTAAAATAATAACTTAATTTATTTAATTGGATTCCTTTTCTTGTGTTACTGATAACTGTATCGCCTAGCTTACCTTGTGTTAAGCCTCATTTCAGGTTTATAAAAGAAAAATTTGACTTTTTTTTTTAATTTTCGCGCAATTCATCTACATTTAAAGTATTTATTTGCAATTTAAAATAATTTAAAATGTTTGTAAACATTGAATTCAATATGAGCAAACATCTTGATCTAATCGAAAAAAGTTATGTTCAATTAAATTACTTTTAACGCCAACTTTAGAGTTTATACTCTAAGATCAAAAATACTGTTGTCAGAGACAATCAGATGATTTGATGATTATACTATGAACCAATATTATTAAATTTATTTAACACACTTAATTATTATTATACATAGCAGGTTCCGCATATAACTGTTATTAATAAAATTTATAATTTAAAATATCAGTTACAGGTAGATTATAATTTCATAAGCTTTGCAAATAAACAAAAAATGTATATTCAAGCCTTTTACACAAAAATATCAAAAATAATTATTATTATTGATTTATTTTATATAAGTAAAATTGATTTTTATTGAATCAGTTCCCACATAAAAATTAAAACTCAGATTTAACTTTTGCAGTCTTTCATAACAAAGTATTGAAGGCTTATGAGAATAACAAATAAAAGTCATCAAACACTTTTGTTTTTACTAAATAAATAGGTTATATAGTCTATCTTATAAGTTGAAATAAAATTCATAAAAAATCTCCATAATTCATTAATTTCAATTATTTAAATGTCAGTCAGTTGTAGAAAACTTTAAATGCTTGCTGAATGTGAGTGTATAAACTCAAAACAAGAACAAAAGCGACAAAAACTAGAGCCAGGACATCAACAACAACAACAACAAGGAAAAGAGCCACAAGTTTTTGCAACAGCCGCAGAAATTTAATAAGTTTTAATATAGAAGTTGGCATGCTTCATTATGAAACTGCTGCTGCTGCTTGTTAGTATCCTTATGTATTTGTATCTGTATCTGTATCTACCATAAGTATCTATATGTGTGTATGTGGATTCTATAGTGCGTTCTGAAGCTACTCAGCATACTCGAGTGCGGATGTTTTAAAGTCTGGCTGTTGCTTTTCCAAGTGCAGTTGAGATTATTTTACATTATTTTTTACTTTTCGTATTTGTTTATTTTATTTTTTTTGTTGGTCGCATTTCATGCAAATGAAGTTAACTTGTACAAGTGTGTGGGTATGTTTATATATATGTGTGTGTGTATATTTGTACATATGCAAATGAGCTTGTTTGCGTGCTTATATGTCTATCCGTCTGTCCGTCTGTCTGTGTGTGTGTGTGTGTGTGAGTTGTGCCATGTAAATGTTTAAACTTTACCCAACTGCAGCTGCAGCGTACGGAATACATTTTCCGCTTTTCTCTGTTGTTTCTGACACCTGATTTACGGCTAATAAATAAAATTTTAATTTCCCCAACAATTAACATGACAATTTTGACTGCTGGCTTTAAGCAGAAAATCCTGAAATCGCACACACACTCACACACAAGCGCACACACACAATAAGAATCAAGCAAATGCGATTAGCATTTTATAGCATTTAAGCCGCAGACACAAACACAATGCCACACTGCGAATTCCAGTTGCAATGGGGCAAAGCCCAAGCCTTGCCCCCCCACAACTAACACCTAAAACTTGCAACCCCCTGGTGATAAAACAACAACAGTTATAGACATAGAACGGGCGCCGAACAAGAAATAAAAATAAAAATAAAATAAAACAAAACTAGCATAGAACGTTAGGCGGCAAAAATCTGCAAACAAGTGTGCAACAAAGCGAACAATTGTAATTTAACTGCAGTCAGAGTCTAGTTGGTAACAACAATAACAATAACAACAACAGTTGCAAGTTGCAACAACAACAGCCATAAAGTGCCACAACAGAATGTGCGCGCCTCAAGTGTTGTAAGCGGCTTTTGTTGCCAATTGTTTGGCGAATGCAGAAGAGCGATGCGGGGAAGAAGCTAGCCAAATTGGTAGGCAAATGAAATGCACACACACTACACACACACACTACACACACACACACAGCACACACATACACATAATCCACTTTAGCGAGGCAACAGACGCAGCAGCTGCATCAAAATCGGATGTTACACATACGCCCCGTCGTGACGATGCCATCGCTCGCGTTGCATCTACAACTCTGCCTTTAAAACTCACTAAATACCCTGTAATTAACAAGAAAAAGATGGGTGTTTTCGTTCACCTTCTAAGCTAGTTAGCTGAAGTAAAATTTAATGTTTTACCTAGTTGGTTGTAAACGCTTTTTAATCAAATATTATTAATAAAATAATATTTATATTAGCTATTTTATAATCTTTAGGGTGGCCTTTGAAATTAAATAATTTTTACCAAAATCACAAAAGAATATTAAAGGACTCTTTGCAATTTAACATAAAACTATTTTGTACCATGTTATAATTTTATTTTCATTTATGTCAATTTATAATATTCACTAGCTTACCCGGCGCGCATTGCCACGCCTCTACTTCAAAAAATAAAAACAAAAATAATCATATTATACAATCACTAATTATAGCCTAAATGTTTGGTTTTGAATTTTCTTAATAACAAAACTCGTGTTCACAAATAAACATAAATTCTGAAATTTATTGGAACCTTAAAATACATTTTAAACTTAATCTAACACCGCCCCAATACACCAAAATATCTTTATAGCATATCGATCATTTTTATTATATAGTAAACTACATTGTAAACCAAATAGCAACATATTTAAATAATAAAATTTAATTAAAATTAAATTAATTATCTTTAACTAAAGCCGTGAAAAATTTTTATGTTTTCAGATGCTTTCCTTCCATAAAATTCATTTGACAGTAATAATATTAATTGTTTATATATTTGCTAATGGATTAATAAGGCCGTTGTAATTAATTTTTATTAAATGTTTATTATTTAATCTTAAATTCTTCTTCTAGTATTACATATTTCAAAAAACCAATCACAACGACCTTTTTAACCCATTTAAAAAATTGTAAATAATAACAACAATAAAATAAAAAGCGGCCCTCAAATATATACACATAATATTTATATAATATATATGCTGATTAATATAAATATTAGCTATATTTTTGTTTCAATTTAATTTACAGGGCATTCACATAGTTTATCAGTCACAATTATTGCTTATTTAACTTCCGTTTCTGGTTTGTGAACGACGATTTGGTTGACAAATGTCACAGCAATGGCGTCCAACTATGCACCACTCACTACAACTTCCTTTACCCCGCACCACACCACTCCTTTAGCCACTCTTTTAACCTCATCCTATTCTTCGTCCCTCTGTCAACTGCCAACAAATGTAAAACAGCATAAAACACTCGTCGCTTCATCACCTCCTCTACCCCCCCGTTGGCGTACATGCCATGAGATGTTGTTCGTGAAAAACTTGACACTTAATTGTCTCTCTATACCCGCCCCCCTCGGTGCTCTTTGTCTACATTCTTTCCATACCATGTATGTGCATAGTTTTTCTTTTTTTTTTTATACTCTTGCTAAAGGGTATTATATTTTCACTGTTGATGCTGTTTGTTGCCGTTATCAATGGGATCGTCTGGCGCCTGTTTCTGTTGTCAATTGTTGCACATTTCCCTGGCAATGTAACTAAACTAAAACTCTTTGGGCCAATGCCCGTTGCTTCACGTTGCGACAAGTGGAGATACATTAGAGTAAAGAGCTGCATGCCTCTCACTCGAGCCACATAATAATAAGTAACAATAATTGCGTTTTGCAACAGATACAATGGAGCAGGGAAATGCATTTCCTGTCCTGAAGCAGTTGCCGTTCTAATAACAACTTAAATTAGAGTTGCTCTCTTCGAAATACTCTTGTTTTATTCAGTTAGAGTGGTCATGACTTTGTTTATGATTTATCATTTCATTGGTAATCGTCTACGTCTGATTTGCCTGAATTAATTAACAAAAAATCTAGAGATAGAACGTAAATAAAATATTTGAAAAAGGAAAATAAATAAATGTTATTAAGCACATAACAAAGTTATTAAGCTCTTAAAAACTCTTTAGTATTCAATAAATCATTCAAATGGCAGTAATATGATATAAGGATCCTCACTGCACGCTTTTGTCCTAGTTATGAACTGAAAAAATATATCTAACTCAAGTGGCATCAACTGGAAAAGTCTGTTTATCTTATCTCAAACTAAAAACAATATATTTTTGACACTCTCGAGAATATTCCCTTCGTATTTGTACATATTGAACCTAAAGCTCAAACTCATTTCTCATTGAGAATTATCCCAATAGACACAGATCGTCAGTATTTCCGTATTCAGTGTCATACCAAAAATTCTTCTAACAGAATTTGGTAATTGAACAATTGAAGGTTGTGATATATAAGGTCTGAGTGACATATTCTCAGAGATTTTTTTTTCTTTTACTTCTACAATCTCATAATAATGTGTTTAAAGAATTCTCTTCCATACAATTTTTTTAAATTGTTAGAAAATAATTTTGTGAGCGTAAATCAAGTAGTTAGTACAAACAATAATATTCGATAAACTATTTACCTCAAATTAAAAAAATAAAATGACCACAAATGTTTAATAAAAATAATTTAAGTTAATTTTTTTAAATAGAACATAATAATCTCAAATTAAGTAATCTTCATTAATTTCACAATTTATATTAAATATTTTAAAACAGAAACAAATAATGAGCACAACGCCTTTAATAACAGAACGGCGGTGTTAATAAATCCATTTAATAAAATATGACCAACGTCCTAAATATTTAAAGAAAGTGTTTATAACAGAAAAATTAATTTTATTTGTATTTTTAGAAATTTCATAACAGAAAAATTAATTTTAATTGTATTTTAGAACTATTTTTGTCAATTTAAATTATCAAAGCATAAATTTCATAAAAGTTAGACATCCTAACCTCGCCAGCTAACCCTAAATTCCACCCATTAAAAATGGGCAAATCTCCCACAATAATAATAATAATATAAATAATCTAACTGCAAAATATATGATATTCTTTAATAAAGTCATATATAAGGAAACCACATTGAAGAACAATTTAGGTTCAACGACCGTTTAACTTAATCAACGAAATTCTATTTTCTAACTTAAATCGAAAGTGGAAAATGTTTTCCGCTATGAACTTAATAACTAAAGGTCCTTCCCTTTTGTGTGGAGCGCGTAATCACATTTTAATAGTCCTGAAAAGGACATCAAGCCGTAGATCAAATAGTAGCAACAACTAGAAATCCCCATTAATGGTTGCCTGCCTCAAGAAACTTCTCAGCAATGTCGCACGGCCCAAAGACATAAAACAAAAGTTGCCCCCAAAAGTTGCACGATAAAATGGCAAATACCAAAAGGGAACCAATCAAAAGGGAAAGAGGGACAGTGCGAAAGATAGGAAGAGAAAGATAGAAAGAGAGAGAGAGAGAGCGGGAGAATCATAGGGCCCCAAGGAACTCAACTGAAGCTTGGGGAGCAGCGTAACAGAATGAAATGTTGAGAAATCCTGGGAAAAACAAAATAAAAAAACATAAAATAAAATGCCGAAAATTAACGACAAATTGCGCATCATTAAAAACGAAACCGGGGAGACAAAGAATCAGCAGGTCCAAGAGGAGGCAGGCAGTGGGAGTCTAAGAAGCTTCGACGACTAAAGCCAATAATGGAGTCAACACAAAGCGCCCACTGACAGAACAGAAGGCAAGGAAGGAGCACCATCAAGGGAGCTTCAAGGGAGCACCTGGGTGCAGTCATTTATTTGATTACAAGCCACCAGAACGCGACAATGGAACCACCAAACAACATACACATATTACAAGCAACAATGGCACAAGCTTAAAGGACCTGGAGAGAGAGAGAGGGTGAGAGATGGTGGAAAATAGCTACAGGATGTTACAAGCTCAATTCCCTTAGGTGAGCCCGTAAATGAGTGTATTTTGCCAATGACAAAATATTTGCCATACATTTTGTACAATTTACGCGAGTTGATTTAATAATGTCTTGAAATTTTGTTGAAAAACAAGATGTTAGCTGAAGGTTGCCCGTTGCCCGTTGCCAGTCTGGATATCTTAATTGCGAGAGCAGTGCACACTACCAACATCATTTGCACAAAGAAAAGAAAATAAGAAAAAAATAAAAAAAGTGACATATTTAAGCCCACAACACACAGTCCATCCCACAACCCCCTCTAAACTCCCAACTTACTAAAGGCCAACCCGGCACTCAAAATGACTCATTTTGTGGCAAGGAGCTGCCAACTCCTGTTGGACTTTTTAGGTGCTGTCGGGGAACTACCCCCTCATTCCAGACACAGTGACAAGCCGTCAAGTTGCACGTGAGCTTCACATTGGGTTCGTTTCATATTTTTCTTATGTTTGTCGTTTAACTTTAATATGGAACATGTTTTTCGTCATTAAAGAATGTTAATGTTGTTCTTGTTAAAATTCATCATTTTAATTAGATTTTTAAAGTATTAAACATAAATAAAAAGCAGCAAATGTCGCATACAAATTTCTTTGATTACTTAAATTAAAATTTAGTTGTTCTTACTTAATCTCTTGTCTTTAATTATTTAAACAAAGAGGCATATTATTAGGACAAATCCCATGTGAGGCTTGAGAATATAAAATGAATGAATTTAGAACATATATAAAAAGGTTATATATTCATGCGAGATTTTCGAGTTTTTTATGAATAATTTTGTAAAAATAATCTAAAAAGTTATAAATTTGCCTGTAAATTTGTGATGATTTTATCAATTAATACCTGGTTTATAAGCTATACATTGGGTAAAAATAACCATTATAAAACTGCTGAAATTATGAACATTTGTTACGTACATTAATTTTATTGATATCAAGTTATATTTATATTATATTTTATTAACGGATTTATTAAGAGCATATTGGTCATCATTTGATTTTTGTTTAAAAACATTTAATGATCAATAAATTTAAGATTATTTTCCCATTATTATTATCTCAATCAAAATAATTTAATTTATTTGTTTATGAAAATTTGCGGTAATTTTGTTTGTGTTTAATGTGAATATATTGCTTATGGAAAATTAGTATTTGCACTTACTATATTTTAGCAGGCAAAATTATACTCCTTCAAAGAGATCTTAAATAACATTGTAATGCAGTCCCTTTTATACTGACCTTATATACTGACTGCCATGACCGTTTGGGAGTTATAAGCGCACAGTTGTGTAGCAAACAGTGCCTACAAGTATGCAACACTACATTATATATATGGATATTATAATTTGTTATTATAGTAAAAAAATTGGAGAGTCTGCCCAAATTTTCGTAGTATAAATCGAAAGCCAGAGTTGCTTTTGTTAACAACAAATTATTGAGAATAAAATATCCTAAAGTAATATCTATTGTTCTTCATTTTAGATGGTAATTTTTTTAAATAATTCGGTTGTTAAATATTTAATAGCGATAAGTCCACATTACAAACATTAGATTAAATGCAACTCTTATTTGTAATATGTTTTTATACAATTCGCTTTGATTTATATTTATATCTATTCACTTTTTTAATCATCTTTTTGACAGAGTCAACACATCTGTTAATATCCATTTACTGAGCATTTTAATCAGCCTTAGACGCCAATCTTTCCATTAACTTTGTGGCAGTACACCGCCTGCCTCCAACAAGCCCCGCTTCTTTCTATTCCATTCTTGGATTTCTATTTGGCTTTTTACGTGGGTCTGCGGCTCAGTTTTAATCAAAACAAAATGGCAAAGGATACCAAAAAAATAAAGAAAAAAAAAGAAGAAAAGGAACAAATAAAAACATAACCAAAACACACAGAAAAAGTGGCAGCCACTAACAGTAGAGTACAACAGCCCCTAGCTGCTTTTAGTCCATCCCTCTAGTCTGTCCCTGTTGCTTGTTGTTCTAAAAAGTTTTTGCTTTGTTCTTATTGTTGTTGCTGTTGTTTTGTTGTTTTTGTTGCTGTTGTCCATTATTTAAAGCATAATGTCACAATAAACGTGAAAGGTGCAAAATGTTGCCCAAAGGCAGCTGCAGAGTGGCAAACACGAACAACTACGAACTTTATAGTTGAAAGCTCCCAATTGAGCTATACTCTGTTCCGAGTCTGTCATCAATTTGTCCATTTCAAATTTCATTGATCTATATTAGATTTGTTAACTATAGCTGACAGTGTATAAAAAATTGAATTTTTTTTTCTTTTTTTTGGGTTACATTTATATATTGACAATTTATCTGTTGCGGGTTTTTATATACTCGTATTAAGGATTGTAAATATTTCCTCAATCAATTTCATTAATAATTATTTCGTTCGATACAGTCTATTAATCGATTTTAAATAAATTCATAAATTCATTAGATTAATGCCTTTTTATATATTTTATGCCTTTTTATCAATTTTATTGATAATTATTTCGATCGATATAATCTATTAATCGATTTTATATAAATTCATTAGATTAATGCCTTTTTATATATATTTTCCTTAAACCAAACACCTACCAAACAAAACTAAACAAGATTCTAATTTAAAAAATGTTCATATTCCAAAGAATTCAATTCATATGAAATTAAAAAAAAATTCACAATTTTTGTGAATATAATCTTTGATCGATCCATCATAGAAAAATAGTTGTTACAATCGATTAATTGATATTTATTTACAACTCTTTCGAATATTCATATATACATAGTTGCACAAGTATGATATACTCATTTCCATTTAAGGAACAGAGCATAACAACAACTATATCAACAACAACTCAACTTAATAACACTTTGCAGTTGACGCCACCTCGGGCTGTCACACAACACTCTACTAGCAACTCTGCCTCTCTCCCTCCCCTTGCATATATTCTGTGGTATGTGCCGATGGAGCATCCCCCACACCTCCCCTTTTTGTCACTGCAGTTGTCAAATTCATTCCACACTTTCCCTTCCCCCTTTAGATGTCCTTTTTAAATCTCAACCCGTCGGCAATTTGGACAACTTGCATCGTTGTGAACTGTCGCTTATGATGTTATCCCAGTTATTTTTTGGGTGCATTTTTATGCATCATTCTCCTGGCCACTTGAAGTCTAACTGAAAAACCAAATTTGACTTGAATAATTTTTAATATCTGCTTTGCATTTTCTACGAATTATAAGAAAATCAGACACTGAACACACACAAAAATTAAGTAATAATATTTAATTCCACTGGAAACTAAAATTTATTAAATTGTTAAAAGGAAATGGTTATTTCCGACAAGTTACTAGTTCAACAACAATATAGAGTCAGATTTCTATCACAATCAATTGATCCAGAGTAGAGTTGAGTTTGGGAAACAAAATCGATTCCGAAACCGTTTCGCAGGATCCAGAGTCAGAGTTTTTGTTCACCAAAATTTTCAACTTAAAGTATAAACAAAATTTTGGCAAGGACAGTGTATGGATATATGCGTTGAAATTTTGTTTTTAATATAGTTAAAATAAAAAATTATTTATGTTTTTAATCTATTATTTAATTAACTTTAAAAAAGAACTAATTCTTAAAAAATAACTAAACACATACATTAATTTTTTTACAACTGAGCGAATATTATTGCAAAAACAATTGCAATATTCTAACTTATATCGAAACTCTTATAAAGAAAAATTCAAAGAGTTTAGATTGCTTTCAATATATTTTTAAATTTGCGATTTTTATTTGTAAAATTGTTAAAAATGAAAATTTTCTTGAAAAAGAATGTCGGACGTAATCACGATCAGTCCATGCTCTAGAAAACATTCGAATTCGTCGGGACTTTCGGAATTCGGAGATGACTCAAGTCTATCTCTAAGCCATACAATATTTTACGAACTGAACTTGACAACAATAAGGCCAAGTTGCTGTTTACTGACAGAAGTCTTCATATCACTCAATATATGAATTAATTACTCATTATGTGAATATTAAATGTTTTTTACAACTAAGTAAACTGTCTAAACTAAAGCTGTCTATGTTGGCTTTGCGGTCACATCAAAAGGTTTTTTAATTAAGCCAAGACGGAAAGGTTTTTGAATTTTCTTAATGAATTGAGACAAATGTTTGTCGCTTGTGTTTAAATTACCCCTTAAAAAGCGCTGAATGGGCAATGAGCCCAAACGACATCCGCTTCTAAATTTGAACGCACTTGAACTGCATTCAATACGAGTTTACTTCATAGATCTTTATAGGTATTTTTATATTTTATTTTTATTTAATTTTTTTTCTGTTTTTGGAAAAATGTCAAAGGCACTTGGCGCCGATCATTAGCTTAGCGTCTGGTACTCCATCAGAGAAACAC
Organism: Hirtodrosophila alboralis; assembly: GCA_035043045.1. NCBI lineage: Eukaryota > Metazoa > Arthropoda > Insecta > Diptera > Drosophilidae > Hirtodrosophila > Hirtodrosophila alboralis. Next base: position 274,896 of record JAWNNH010000723.1, on the reverse strand, counting down.
ACACACACAAGACAAACAACAACAAAAATAGCGGCAAAAGAACTGGGCATGCACTTGTTTCTCCCGCTCCCGCTCCCTCTTTCTCTTTCTCTTTTCCCAACTACATATCTCTCGCTCTTCTCTAATTATAGCCAAGCTATTTGGTATCTGCGCCTCTGAGGCGGAAGTTTATTTAGGATACACGACTATTTGCGATTGTGCGTTGTTATTCAAACGAATCTCTAAAGCAGCTGCACACAGCAGTCGCTATTTATTTCACTCCCTGTCCCGCCCAGTATCCGCCCAATAATCTTGTCTAGACATACGTTGTCCATATTTGCACATCATCTAGCAGAGAGTTATTCATATCTCTGATCTGACCTGACATGCAATATTTTTTTTAACTTACCTATTGCTGTTTTTCTCGATCGCGATCGATAGTCCAATTAGCACTGGGATATGTCTGTTTAAGCGAAATTAAACGATTAGATTTTATAAATCGACACTTTATTATGTGCTTTTAGTTTTTTTGTGGAGTTTCAGTCAAATATAATCCGGTATGATATGGTTTACCTATGCTGCAAAAGACAAAAAATAAAAACAATTTAATAATGCATTTAAGCAAATATTTTGCAGTGTAGATACAATACATTAATGAATTAAATCATATGGAAAAATTTAAAATATAAATATTTCTACGGAGCTACAATCCAAAATGCAAAACTAAGTTTACATGTTTATTCTTTGATTATAGCCGGAACAATATATATATTAGTTGAGTAAACCATATAAACAATTTCAATACAATTTATTGCGAAGAAATATCCTAGTAAGACCAGAACCCATTTGTGGCAATACGAGGACATTTGAGTGCAGGAGAAGCTAGTAGGAGAAGCTAGTAAGAGGCATTCAAGCTGGAAGAAAGTTCCAGGGCTAAGACAAGACAAATCCCTAAGGAAATTATAAACTAACCAGAACGAGACGGCTATCTTCGGCACACCGAAGCTATATACCCTTGCAATAGTCTGCTAAGAAAATTTTGAAGGCCAACTTAGGTTTTGATATCTTAAAAAGTACGTTTTTCAAACAAATACTTTACGACCGATTGTTCTTATAGAAGCTATAAGATATAGTGGTCCGATTTTATTCAAACTTGATTGTACAAATTGTAAATATGCATCGATATGCCTAGTTTGATTTGGATATCTTGAAAAACAAAAAAGTTATTCATACCAACACTTTTCATGAAAATTAAGTTTCGTCGATTTTTCCTCCAATAGTTAAATGATATAGTGGTTCGATCGGTCTGATTTTGACATACAAATTACATATATTATCAAGCTAGCTCAAAGTAAAGCCAAAAACTTTGCATAGAAACAGACGGACAGACGGACACTCAGCTCTTCGTCCTGACCACGAATATATATATATTTTGTGGAGTCGAAGACGTCTCCTTCTTCCTTCTTTATAGACTAAGAAATTACTTCAATAAACTGGGTATTGTAACACTTGAAGCCGTAGAACCAAGGAAAATTCTGGAGATAGGACTAATCAGAGAGCTTAAAGCTCAGTAAAGGATACAATAGATCTTACAGGTAGCAGTACACATGCTCACCGAAAATAATTAATTCAAAATGCAGCTAATTTTAACTTTAATTTATAAATAAGATGACAACTATTCGCTTTGTTTTTAAAACCGCGAATTAAATAAAAAAATGTGTATTTTGCAACTTTAATCGATGCTATAGTATAACAGTTCGTAATAAGACTGATAATTCTATACTGTATAAAAATAAATATTTAGTAGTTCGATCCATATATTGTATTGTTTTTTCTCAGATAATATTACATACATAGGTATATTATTCAAGAACATTTTATGTTGACATCTTTTTCTTTGTTTTTTAACTCCTTTCAACAAATACATTCATATATTATCTGAAAAAATAGACGATCTTTAAATTGTGCATTTTCTAAGCTCTGTATGTTTTTATTAAGCTAAAACAAACAGATTCAAAATTTGTTTTCTCAACATTTAAATATAATCGGCAGCTTAACCAAAAATACATTTAATTCTGTTGACATATAAGATCGCTTGAAACAAATGTATTCAATTCCTAGTTGGAATCCAGGCTGCTGTCTAGACCGGCGACGGTCGGAGTAAAATTTTCTATGCCAAATGCGAAATAGAGGCACAAAAACTTTACTCATGCAATAAAAAGCCACAGAGAAATCAAAAATCAGTGGCATAAAGTTGCACGACAACCCCACAAGGACCAACCCAACCACCCCTGCACCCCAGCCCAGCCCAACCGCCCATTCAGTCCGAGTCGGAGCTAGGCAAGTCACCGTCATTTTTGGGGGTTGCTCTGACTACTCTGTTGGGTGGGCACTGATATTGGTGAGGGGGCGCGGTAAAGTCTCTGTGTGCTCGTGTCTCGTCTGGCGGCGCAGACGCTGCAGACGCTTTTGCAGTGTGTGTACGTATATATACGCATTTATACATACATACAAACATACGTAAATGTTCGTGTACTCACTCGAAACATGGCGCGCATATACCGTTATATGATACACACACACATACGCAATTAGTGTACAAAATTTATTTAGTTTTTGCCAAAAAATTCGAAATGCGAAAATTTTGTCAAAGTAAACAAAAATACTGCATACTTTAGTGGTCATTCATAGACAAATACCGAAAACTGTACACACACACACACTGACATTTTTGCTGGTTGTCTGAAAGAATTTCGAAACAGACACACGCAAAGCGGCGGCGCCAACCTGCAAACAATGGCTGGGAGCGGGGGTGGCACTGATGCCGGGATTGTTGTGTTTTTAGGCGGCCGCGGCCGCTTTGTTTTGCCGGCGAAAAGTATACAAAAAACGAAATACCAAAACAAATTGGGCAGCAAATTTTGGTGCCCATTCACTTACCGGCAAATGTGCCGCATTGGAGACAGCCAGCTATAATTATGATGGCCAGACGGTGGTCGTTTATTGCCGCCTTAGTAGTTTTTTTTTTCATTTAAAAACTAGCCGCGAACTTGACACTTGCATTTTTGAGCATTTATTGTGTAGCATATCCGGGTATTCAGTAAATTGCACACATACACAGAGTTAACACAACTTAAGCACGCACAATACAAAGAACCAATACACGATTTGCCGCGGCACGTCCAAGCACGTCAACTTTAAGACAACATTTGAAGTTTTAAGTATGGTACACTGTTTGCGGTTAACAGCTGTTATGCTCACTTAAGCTGTTAAGTTCCTGTTCACTTTTATGTTAGCTGGTCACACAATACAAGCCAACGATATATCGATTCGCAACAGCTGTTTGCAACAGAGTAAGTATCGATATATCGTTCAACCATCGCAAATGTTCGATCGCAAATTGTCTGACCACCACCACGACCAGTTATTTGGCCAACAACAAAAAAGTCGCTATTGGGATCTACAACTGAGCCAACACTGTCATTAACAGTAAAAAACAGGTGCTGAAACCTGGATTCAGTTTGAGCTTAGCGTAAGCTCTGTAACACTGGCGGAATGGTGGAGTTACATCTGAGAAAACGCAACGCTTGCGTCATTGTCCTCGGCGACATTGGGCGCAGTCCACGTATGCAATACCATGCGCAGAGTCTCCTCGAAGATAACTACAATGTGGACATAATTGGCTATATGGAGACACGACCGCTCGATACGCTGACCGTGGCACAGCCCAAGTGCAAAATACATGAGCTACCTGCAGTGCCCATCACAAATTTAACGCCCAAGCTAAAACTACTCTTTAAGGCCATTTGGCAAACCTTAAGCCTCTTAATGGCATTAATCTCAATTCGTCGACCCAATTTTCTGCTCGTTCAGAATCCACCCGGCATACCCACACTAGTCGTCTGCTACTTGTACTGCGCATTAACACGCACTAAGCTGGCCATTGATTGGCACAACTACACGTACTCGGTGCTGGCACTAGGCATGCCCGGCGGAGAGCAGAGCCGGCTTAGCCGCCTGACCAAACGCTTAGAGCGTTACTTTGGCGCCAAGGCACACACACATTTCTGCGTTACAAAGGCCATGAAGGAGGACTTGCAACGAAACTGGAATATTGGGTGAGCTGGAAATTAAGACTGTAGTAATTGCCGGGTTTTAATAAATTCAAACCCGATAAAAATTTAGATGTAACCCAGATAAATTGGTTATACGGGTATTCAAATATTATGTAATAATATGTAACAAACAAGACCGAGTAATATATGCATCCATGAAGTAGTATTTACATAAGTATATAACGAAACATCTATATATGCAAATAATGGTTATATGCAAAGACTCAAAATTTTTGCTTATACAAATATCGCATATTTTAATCAAAATTTAAATCCCTGCACACAAAAATAATCGGAGTTAAGCAAGTGTTCCTGATATCCGATTACATTTACGAACGTGCCGATTTATTATATCTTGAATTGGTTGGCAATATTGCCCCTTAGCCAAAGACATATTCCATATTATAGACGTCGCAGAACCTATTGACGATATTATTAATTGAAATACCTATGTCTAATTTCTTACAGACCAGTTACTGTATTGTACGATCGTCCACCAGCACAATTCCATCCCATAGAATTGGCCCAAAAGCACGAGCTGTTTATGAAGCTATCCAAAGATTATGCCCAGTTCATGCCACAATGCTATGCGGATCTAAAGCAATCGGGTGTACTGGAGTCAACTGCACTCACACAGAAGATGGCCAACGGAACGGTACTGTACAAACCTCAGCGGCAAGCTATACTTGTCTCGAGCACCAGCTGGACGCCAGACGAGGACTTTGGCATACTATTGCAGGCGCTGGAATCTTACGAAAGCGTTGCCGTCGCTCAACCCAATGTGTATCCCTCGCTGCTGTGCATCATCACTGGCAAAGGGCCTCAGAAGGCACATTACGAAGCACAGATATCAAAAATGCAGTGGCAAAAGGTGTCTATTATAACGCCCTGGCTGGAAGCTGAGGACTATCCCAGCGTGCTAGCTAGCGCCGATCTTGGCGTTTGCCTACACTGGAGTACCAGCGGCTTGGATCTGCCCATGAAGGTGGTAGACATGTTTGGCAGCGGTTTACCCGTCTGTGCATTCAACTTTAAATGGTAAGTGTCCTTGCTACTAAGCTCCAGCTTTGTATTAAATTAATCGCCTGCTGTTCTTTTCTGTCGCAGCCTGAACGAGTTGGTTAAACATGGCGAGAATGGCTTTGTCTTCAGCGATCATGTGGAGCTGGCCGAGCAGCTACGAATCTGGTTTGAACAGTTTCCCAATAATCCAAGCATTATAGAAACACGCGCACGCTTCGGCCGTTGTCTGCAGGAGTTCCAAGAGCTTCGCTGGCGAGAAAATTGGCGACAACGAGCAGCACCCATACTGGAAGCATTTATTTAGGCATTTAACTCAAATCAATTCTAGGCAGCGTTTTATTGTTTATAATTAAGTCTATAAACAATATAAAAAAAGTGCACTAAACTGCACTTTATAACATGATAAAAGAGCTAAGTTTGTCGCGCTTTGTTGATTAGTAAAAATAAAAGTGTCTAGACTTTCGTCGCTTAAAATATCAATTTACAAATGTTTTTTTTATAGCTAAAGTCTGTTTAATTTTGATTGCATTTCCAAAAATATCTCAGTGCGACACCATAGGAGACCAAGTCAGTCTACAAGGATCTCAAACAAACGGGACACGTTGTGAATCTATTTAGTTTTAAATTCTTCAGACATATTGTGTGCAGGGCGTGGTCACACTTTAAATATGTCATGGTGTTCTCCTTCATTGTATCGCAGCAAATGGAGCAAATATCATCGGGCTGATCTATGCGAATCATAATCTCGCAGTACGGACAGTTGCGACGCCAAGTACGGTAGTCTTGGTAACATGGAGAGCTGTGCAGTGCATGTCCACAGTTCATTGTGTGCATTGTCCCATTTGTCATTTCCTCAAGACAAAGTATGCAAACGTCGCCAGGTTTGCTAAAATATCAAATTAAATTATAAAAGTAATGTCATTTACATAAATTGATTGCACTACAAAACTGAAGCAGCTTCACTCACCTCTTGCGAATAGGCTTTTCCTTATCTGATTGACTGCAATTGCTTCTACAATTGTCTTCATCATTCTCGGGTCGTCTGCTCGAGTGCGCCTGATGTGGCGGCAGCGGGCTAGACATGCTGAAATAAATTGCAGCTGCTGCAGCTACAACTACGCAGCCAACTCCCAACAGTACTTGTATATAAACCATGTTCACAAACAAAGTTGTAGTAATCACAGCACTTTAAATATATTACGTGACTTATATGATATTTTTTATTAGATATGTACTTATATTATATTGCTTTTGTTAGTGCTGCAGTTCTACATAGATGAAATCCCCAAAACATAAATATATTTGTAGGAATGCAGTTACTTATCGATAGTTCGATTAACCGATATTTAAAAATGTTGTATATTAGATCTTGATATTGCCTGAATTGACAATATTTTATCAACATTTCAAATAATAAATATTTGATTATATATTATACGATATTTTAACATCACCTAGTACTCACAAATTCACAAAATTAACCAAAAAAAAAAATATATAAAAATTAGTTTGAAAGCCTAATGACAGGTGGCAGCGCTTTTTTACCAGAGAAAAGTGATATTCGTATGATATATTTTTATTTATTTCTTTTTAAGAAATCTATAGTCTCTCTTTTATATTTCGGATGCACTGCAGTACAAACAGTCTCTACCGGAATCATCGTGTTGTTCGAGACATGGTGATTTGTGTAAAGCATGTCCACAGTTCTTTATAAACATCGTCTCATTAACCATTACTTTAAGGCAAATTATGCATTTGTCACCTGGCTTGCTAAGATATTTAAGAAAAAGGAAAAATATAAGCTCAAATTTAACAGCAACTGATCAAGTTTCTTAGTCTTCACTCACCTCTTGCGAAATTTGCGGTTTGAATCATTGCATTCGGTTCCATAAAAGTTTTTTACGCGTCTGGGAATTCTGCTAGAGTATGGTTGGTTTGACGGCATCGGATTAGATAAACTGAAATAAATTGCAGCCGCTGCAGCTGCAAGTACGCATCCAAATCCAATCAGTAAATCTAAATAAACCATATTTATATGCACCGCGTACGATTCTAATTACAGGTTTGCAAAATATCGAGCAGGACAATATATGGAGATAGTTGTTTTAAGAAGATTTAATTTTGGAACTCCCCGAAAAATAAATATATCGATGTTTTGACTAATCGATACTGAATAATATATGTTGATATTTTAATGGCATAGTAAAAGTTAGTATATTTCTATCTATCAGAGAGAGGACTTAAAACTATGGTTTTAATATTAAAACACGCAGAAAAATTCAAGGAACCGATAAATATATTTGTTGGTATTTTACAGTGGAAACAGTGTTCGAAAATACCGTTTTGGAACTGCCAACATATACAAGTTCTTAATTTTAATGTCGAACTCTTAATATTTTTCCGATAGCAGATTACGGTCTCATTGTTTGTGTACTGCATTTTTCCGGGTAAAAATAAATCGACGTTTATCAAAATCTCTGCCATGTCAGTGGTTATTGAGACCACATTGGGGGATCTGACGGTGGATCTCTTTACGGACGAGCGACCGATTGCCTGCCTTAATTTCATAAAGCTATGCAAGCTAAAGTACTACAATTTCAACCTATTTCACACAGTACAACAAGGCTTCATAGCTCAAACCGGCGATCCCAGTGGCGCTGGAGATGGCGGCTCCTCTATTTGGGGTGTTGTGGAGGGCTCCCAGAAGCGTTTCTTCGAAGCTGAATACCTGCCGAAGATTAACCACTCTACTGCAGGCACGCTTTCTCTGGTCAGTGCTGGCAAAAATCTTGTGGGCTCCCAGTTCTTTTTTACGCTTGGCGAAAATCTAACATCATTAGACGGAGCGCATTGCGTCATTGGTGAAGTTGTGGAGGGACATGATCTGCTTCGAAAGCTGAACGATGCTATTGTGGATGATAACTTTCGCCCCTATCAGGATATACGCATTACACACACTGTTGTGCTCGAGGATCCATTTCCTAATCCACGCGGCTTTCAAGAGCCCAAACGTTCGCCATCTCCCAGCGCCGCAAGACTGCAAAATGGACGCATCGCTGCGGACGAGGACATAGACGATACCGACGGTAAAACTATGGAAGAAATGCAAGAGATGTTGGCAGAGCGTGAGGCCAAGGCACGCGCTACTATTCTGGAAATTGTGGGCGATTTGCCGGATGCTGAAATGGCACCTCCAGAAAATGTGTTATTTGTTTGCAAGCTTAATCCTGTAACGACAGACGATGACTTGGAGATCATATTCAGTCGCTTTGGCGTAGTGAAAGGCTGTGAAGTCATACGTGACCGCAAGACAGGGGACTCCTTGCAGTACGCCTTTGTCGAGTTTGAAGACCAAAAGACATGCGAAGCAGCCTATTTTAAAATGGACAATGTACTCATTGATGACCGACGAATTCACGTAGATTTTTCGCAATCGGTGTCCAGAGTGACTTGGCGGGGCAAAGGACGTGGCGTGATTGGTGATGATGGCAAGCTGGACTTTAATAATTTAAGCGAGAAAAGAGGCAATGGTAACTCAAAAAGCAATAAAAGGGCCCGAGCTGATGGGGGGCGTACAAATGAACATGGACGTGATGAGCAGCGAAGTCGAATGAGCTCTGCGGAGCGAAGAAAAGCTCGTGAGTTGCGACACCATGAGCAAAATCGTCGTGAACATCGTGCTCCGGTCAATCATTCTCATCGTTCAAGATCAAGGGAACACAATGATCGACATCGAGAACAATCCTTTCGACGTAGCTCTCGATCTATAGAACGAAACGAACGTAGAAGAGCCGCATCGCCTTATAGAAGCAATCGCTACTCGCCGCAACGTAGACGCCAAGACGATCGACGTGTAAGGAGTAGAGAAAGAGAACCCAGGTAGATGTTAAAGTTTTTATATTAAAATATATTATATTAACAAAGATATTTACAGATCGGCACTAAGAAATCAAGAAAACTTGCAGAGCGAGCGACGAATTACTGAAGAAAGGCACAGGGAATACAAGGACGAGAGATCGAAGCATTTAAGTAAAGATCGCAAACATATAGCTGTGGAAAAGGAAAGCAAATCCAAGAAAAAATCTAAACGTGCCAAAAGCAGCAGCTCTGAATCTAGCGACACATCATCATCATCTGATAGTTCGGATGATAGCTCCGACGAGTCGTCGGACAGCTCTTCCTCAGACGAACGCAGAAAACGCAAAAAGAATAGCAAATCTAAGCACAAGAAGTCCAAAACAAAGAGTAAACATAATTCAAAGAAAAAACACAAAAAATAAAAGTTAACATTTTTTAACAATACAAATAATTTAGTATAATTTGCTAATATACTGAAGTCGCCTTTTCACTTCTTACGAGATTGGATCTCAGCGTCTAAAGCGGCCATGGCTGCACCACCACAGCAACCTGTATCCTTTTCTCCTCGACGTCTGCGCGGTTTTTCAATGATAGCATCAGGATTGAAAACCACATTGTCCAGGCGAGTTGTCTCTGGGTTTATACGCAGCTCTGTGAATTAGTCGAAGCTATTAAATAGGAAACTGCATGTGTATTTATATACTTTATGCTCACCGTAAACATTGTCTTCGCGCTGTTTTGCCTGTATCACATTGGTGCGCAGCTCGTCGTCCACATCCACAGCTAATTTGATCATCTAAAAATAAAATTAAATTAATTTAGTTAACCACAACGTAAACATATTTTGGGAACTACCTTTTGTATTTCTGCCGGATTGGTTTCATTTCGGTTCTGCAGAAATGATTCGTTAATTTTATGCCGGCCGGCTAGTAGCGCTGTGGCATCACCTTGGAACACATATTGCCGCGTGCGATGCAGCTTTTTGAATGCATTAAGCACCTGACATTGCCAAGGGAAAATTATTAAATTAAATAAACAAAATGCAGGAATAACTTGCCTGGCGCTTCAATGGCTGGGACATTATTTTTTATGTCATAATAAGAGTTGTGTCGTTGTGTTCAGAGTGGTTCAATTGAACTCGCTATTAAAAGCAACGACTGAATTTATTCCAGTGTTCAGTTTACTCAACCCTCCAAAAAAATGGTTGTTTATATGACTAGCAAATCAGCTTAACACTAAAACTATTAACGGTCTCATGACTCAATTAAAATAAATTATATTTTTTATTCTATTATGAACGACTGAACTTATTTAATAAATTAAAGTAACAATATCATCTCTACTCATTTAATCAGCTGTTTCGGCTATTCAGCCCTGGGCAATGTGAAGCTGCACATAGTTAATTTATCGATAAGTAGTTATTGTCATTGTCGTCGATAACCCTATGTTTTTGACAGCAGCTCAGTTGCAAGAATTATTTTACATCGCTAAGTTTACTGCGGCGGTTGTTTCGGCGCCAGGTAGTTCGTTCGTGGGCAAAATAAAAATGCAGTCTAGTTTTAAAATCTAAATTCACAAATTAATTGCCATAAAACGCAATACAAGCAATCTAAAAATTCCAAAAGAAATAACAACAACAATAATATCGTCGGGAAAGTGCTACTGCGTACGCGGGTGAAAAGTGAAATTTTGGTGTTTCTATTGGGCGTTTTATGTGTTTCATGCTTATTTAATTATTACAAAGGTCTACATTCGCTGTGTGCGTGCATAACTCAGCATAAGCATTTACTGCGTGGCGTGGCGGGGGGCGGGCCTTGCCAAAGAGAGAAACGAAACTGGCTCAAAACGACAAGTTATCGTTCTTCTTGAAGAACATGGATGATGAGGAGGAGGAGGTGACGGACCTGAAACTGCAACTGTTTCACAATACAGTACGCGAAATCATTGTAAGTCGTCCCTACATCAACATGACGTGTGACGTCACATTACATCAGTGCCACCCCTAAAAAGAAATCGAAATCTGTTGCAGCTGCCGCTGTTATTATTGTTACTCTAGCTGCAACTGCAGCAGCTGCCGCTTATTGTTAACTGTACAGAGAAGGCGTGCCTCAAAAAGACAGTTAATCAACTAAAAACAGTTGATAAACAAACCAGCCAAATAACCATTGTATATATGAGTATTTATATACTTAGAGTACATTTGTTTATGGTGCTTATCAGCTAAACGCTTCGATTTCTAGACCAAGGTAACAATAATATCAAAAATAAAATAAAAAAGAGATGGCTATATATTATTGTAGTAGTGTTTTAAAAAAATTTAAAATTTTCGCCCGATTGTTCCTATTGGAGCTATGTAATATGAGATATATAATATAGACTGATTTTGATCAAATTATGTCAGCCTATTGAGAGCGTAATGAAACTTACAACTGGCAAGTTTGGTAGCATGTATTAATATATGTATTATTACTGTCTGCAACAGAAGGAAGCATCTTTGTCAAATTTTAAGCTATAACTTAAAATTATAACTCAGCTGAAGATAAAGATCAGCCTGAACACGAATATATATGTATATGTAATATATGTATTTTATGGGGTCGATTCATCTCATTCTATGCGTTGCAAGTATAAACATCGTTTTTTATACTGCATCTACCTACTCTTTGGCCTACAAATTATCTGATTTCCTCTTTCAAAATAATTCTAAAATATGTATATTCTTCGGATAATTTGCGACTACTATTTGAATCGGAACTTAACGTTCTTATTCAATTCCTTAATTAATCTAGCTTTTAGTTGGTCTATTGGTTTAAAGACCAGATTGATTAACTTATCATATAACTGATACTGGATAAAACAAATATATTTGTTTATCAAGATATCTTGATATCAATGCCATGTTTTACTTGGTTCTACATAATTGATCAAATCAATAAAATTATTTTAAAATAAAATCGAAAACGAAAATTGCGGAATTAAAAGTAGTCGGAAATGAGAACATAGCCAATACTTGAAACCCTTTATAGCACGAAATTAAATTGATAAAGAAGTTTTAGACTTTGGTAGAATATATATTTTATGTGGCTTACTCTAGGCCCTTTTATAATCCTAATAATAATACTTCATATTATTAAATGATAGTTACAAATTAATTGCTGAAATATCATTGTAGTATTAAAGTTTTAATCGATGTCGACAACAACAAGTGAAAGTGCATTTAGTTAATTATAACCATTTGGGCTTATAATAAAATATATAAACATTTGTTTGTTTGCCATTAATGCACATAAGTACAAGCATGCTTGTGATATTGCGCAAACCTGAAATGAATTCAAACAAAACAAAACAAAATAAAATGATTTGAAATTTTTCAAAAGTGTATTGCACTTGCAAACTGTTTCAAGTGCACGGCAAATGGTCACGATTCGTGCCCAATCTTCAAGACGAAGCAGCTGTATCTTTTTGTTTAAACAATGAATTCAGCAATACACATACTTATATATGTATATATTTTAGAATATTTATTCGAGGCGTGACACAGTCAGCACTATTTGTTGGTGCCTGGCTGCGTTTTGTTTATGCTTGCCAAAAATAAACAATTGTTTTTATTTGAGTTAAACAATTTGTTTATATAATTGCGGACTTCTAAGCAAGTGTCAAAACTGACCCAGGAAACGACAACCTGTGGCTGTTTATGAAACTGTTTATTGGTTCTGTTTTATTATCGCAAACATTAACGAATATTGAACAATGTAATAATATAATTAAAATATTACATGTATAGCATGCACATTGTTCACCAAAAACCTGGACAAAGTTCTCTTAAATTATGCAGGAACCCAAACTAAATAAAAGGTAAAAAAAAAATAAGAACATAGTCCATGAAAAGTAATGCAAAGTATCGATTATATTAAATCGTTGACTAAAACAATTTATTCAATAAAGTAAATCAACGAACTATGTACAGAGTTTATCCCTAATTGCCCTTCTAGTTCATTCTAACGGAAACAGGGTTAAAAGTTTTATAAAGTTTTTTAGAACTTGTGGATCAAGAGCTGTTTACATTATTAAGCCTTTATGTGGTACCAGATCCGATTTTTATGAGTTTTTTTTGTTAGATTAAAAAGTGAAAATAAAAAAAACACTTTTCGTTTTTCAAAATTTTGATTTTTAACGCTTTTATAAAGAATAAATGATATGTTGCTTAAGTTCATCAAATATTATTGAATTGGAAACAATACCTATATTTCTCAGATAATTGTCACATAACATTGATATGATAACAATAATAATTTCATTTAAATGCTTAAGTATTTAAGATTTTTTGGCAAAATAAAGGCTGAAAAGTCTTTTAATATTTTGATTTAAAATTTTTTTTTCCAAAAAAATGACTGAAGTATTTTTGAATTTGTTTTTAAAGTCATTTAATCCTTATTCAGATGCTGTTTTTTTTGTTCAAAAAATAATTGTTAATTATTAAAATTTTTAAATGAGTTTAAAAATTAATCATTATTTAATGACCAATTGGAAAAAAATGAGAATAATTTTTCTCAAGTGAGTTTTTATAATATAAATTTATATTTATTGTAGTTTCTGTCATATAAAAAATAAGCTTTCATATCTATTTCATTTAAAACCATTTCATATAATTCCATTGAAAAAATTTCAATTAGGCTTAAGCTTATAAATATAATTTTTATAGCCATTTCCATTAAACATACTTAACGAAAATACTTATATAGTTTTGACGCCACAAAATATGACACAATGGCTTCAAGTGGAAACATCGCATTTACACGCAGGTTTTTTTTTTGTATGCAATATGAAAAGCATTTCTTAAGAAAAAATAAACATCTTTCACTTAATACAAGTGCACAAAATGTATGAATTTTGAGAGCTGTTGTTGCGTTCACCATTCACCGGCAAAGTGGTTTCACAACAATCATACATATGTATATATATATATATATATAATAAGATGCCGCCTAGACAACATTTATGATTGTCGCTGGCCGGCCCACCACGATGCCCTCCTTAGCCCCAATGTGCAACACTATTTATAGCCAAGTTTGGCGTCGCATTGCATATTGTCGTTTTGGGCGTTTTTCATCTTGAGTTCACGTCAAGTCATTGACTCTCTGGTTATGGCCAATGCATTCATTGGGTTAACAACAAGTTTGCATAGAACTTGTTGAATATACTATGTATTTGAAAATTTAGTGGAATGTAGTTTTTGTATCTGTTTTTAAAAATGAATCAAACAACAAGCTACTACCATATTCTTTATATTACAATCACAGTTGAGGTGTTTTCACAACTGTTGTTCTAAATAGTATAAACAGATGTTCCAGAACTAGACACAGTTGGATTGCCTTTTAAATGGACTACAAAAGTCTACATATAAACATTTTTTTAGCAGATTTTTGTTTATTTTCTTTTTTTTACTTATTTTTAACTACCTTTTAGTTTTTGTAATTTCTTTTTAGTTTTCATAAGCATTTCAACTTAACCCAACATAAAAACTTGTTATTTTTCTATAGGCCATTTATATCCTTTCACTGAGGTTAGGATTTATATTTTAATGTTTATGATTTATGAGACTGTAAATAAATAAAAAAAAGAAAGAAAATTAGTGACTAAATCACTGTGACCAACAAATAATGTGTGACTGAATAGCAAGAGTAACAGCTTCGCAGTTTAACTTCAGATATTAACAGTCACAGTTTAGACATTTCAAACGTTAACAATCACAGTCCTCATATTTTCATAGATATTAATATAGTAATAGGTATAATATAGTCCTGATTTTAAGAGCTGTTAATATAAAAACTCTCAATAAATGTGCAAAACTGATTTTAATAGTTGAAGCCCATGTTTTCAACTCATTTACACCGAATTTTCTTTTTTTTTTGCTAGATTTTAAAGAAATTGTGACAATCCAAATTTTGATCATATTTTGTTGACTTTAACAGACATTTACAAACTAAAATTATCTTATCAAATCTTTGACTTCTAATTCAACATGAAATATGCTGTTTGTGTTAGGACATATTTTTTCTGTTTTTTTTTTATCAGATCGCAAAATGAAGTTTGTTGACAAAAAGACTTAAATGTGTTCTGTTTTACTAGGAAAGTATATTAGACAAATAAATTTAGAAACCATATATGTATATAGACAAATATAAAATCCAATTCAGCAAATTAATATGTAGTTAAATTTGTGGAAATTAATTAAACGTTTAAATTCAATAGCATTAAAAACACTTGTAGCATTTTAAGGAAATATTGAATCTAAATTGTAGAGCAATTTTTTGTAAATAATTGGGCAAAACACTTGCCACAAAGTAAGCCAAATAGGTTAGCTATAAAGTAATGCTACTATATATGATAAGAAACTGAAACTATTGTCGTTTACTTTATATATTTGTAGTAACACAATTTCAAACGTTTTCATTCAGTATTTTAACAAAAGCACTTGACTGACGCTTGATATGGAATTTCGACAGTCTTATCTTTTATTTATATATTTATATATTTGTATGTGAGCTGTGTGCCACGCGATCCAAGTTCAACGGCGCTTCAAAATGGCACGTCATCGAGTTTTTTCTTTACAATATATACTTACTACATATATATAAAATATTTATACTTTTCATTTTAAAAATAAACTACGCAAAACTCTCATGTGTTGTACATATTTCTATTTTATTAAGTTGTAATATGTAATACGAAATTGAAGGGCATTATTAAGGGCAAATAAAATGATTTATGATATAGTATAATATTGATATTTGATATATGATAATATAATAATAATAAAAGGTTGGAAATGCCCTCTTAATTATGGGCAAATTCCATATGATTTATTTTAAATACACATTTAATTTATTTACCTTAATTAAACAGGCAACTCGATGCACAAAAATTAAAGCAACTGTCTGGGAAATTTTTTTTTAATCATGTTACTGTGTGTGTGAAGACCAGCCTTCCTCAGCGATTCTCAAAAGTTGAAGGAAGTTCCGGCAAAAAAAAACACATTTAATTGAGCAAAAAAAAACTAAAAAATGTTTACCAAAACTTTATATAGATCAATCGATTAAGATATTTATACATATTTTTATTTAAATTTTGGAAAATTTCGTAATTAATTTCTTGAATGACAAAATAAAAATAGAAAACGAAAAACTTCATTTATTTGACATTGTTAATTAAGTAGTAGTTCGATAGTATCAAATATTGTTTTAAAAAAAATCGATAATATCGATAGTGCCAGCGTTTGTTTTCCAATATACAATACTACTGCTTTTAGAGACATTCTATAAATATTAATGATTGGGCTCTTCAAATCAATCAAACGAATGCAATTTGCGCCAAATGGCTCTCAATGGGCCATTAAATTAATTGGAATCTGTCATTCCTAAACATACTTATACTATACAATAGTCCTACCTAAGTATGTGCGTATCCATCGTTAGTAAAAATAAGTAAGTAACTAAATATATTATAGCATCAGCAAAACAAGAAACAGAAATGTGCATAGACATGTGAATAAATTGTTTTGTTTTTTTGAGATACATTTGTGTTGTTGTTTGTTTTTCTCTTTTCATTTTCGTCAGTCAGAACATGAAAAAAGACTTATTAATGATACAATACAAAGACAATATACATATAAAAATACATATGTATGTATGTATATATTCATATTTTGTATTGTATTTTTCGCAGCGTAAAAAGCAATGACGTGTGCTTTAAACGGTTAGCGTCTGTTTTCTAATATATTTACTTTTTTTTTGTCTTAAATTTTATTTCAACTATTTTTAGATATTTTCCAATTGGCGTCTATGTATTATTCTGATAGATTTTGACAACAGTGCCATTGAAGAAACAAAGCGCAAAATTTATTTAAGTAACCTAGGGTCAATACCTGACGGCTAGATACTGTGTATTATTAAGAAATTTACGTATATATTTATATACTGATTTATTGAAAAAATGTATTGTTAGGTTGTGTACTTTTAGCATTAACAATTCTCCAAAGTCTGTCTGTTTTCCCTAACGAAACTTTCGATCTCAGAGATTAAAGTAGAATTTATATGTAGATTTTTCTTCACCATAAACGGAACATTTGTCAGTCGTGAATTAATTTTCCTGCAAATTGAAAAATGCAATGAACAATTATATTATATATATAAAACTCTAAGGATATTCATTATATACAGTCAATTTAATAATGTTGGCATTAGAAAACTCAATATATTCAAGAATCAGATTACAACTTCTGTATTTATCTAATACTGACATTAGAATCAAGAGTTTTTCTTTTCTTTACAAAGTATAAAATACTCATATAAAGTACATAATTGCAATTGTCACGCTTAACTTAGAATCTTTATGGTATTGACATTTAATTTACTTGAATGTCTACAATCAATATAATCTTTATCAATAGATTTTGTTGCTGCTGTCGTCGGCTGCTGATAAGAAAAGTTTTTAAAAGACAAACTTTTGAACTTTGCACACAATTTAAATTTGTATTTCAGTACGTTTTTTTTATTAATCATCAACCTTTTTACTTTTGTTTGTATTCACAAATGCACATGTAATCAAATGTTGCTACTGCTCGAATTAATAGAATTATTTTAGTTTGATTTATATCAGGTACATTGGAACCCTGAATTAAAGGCTTTTATACTTAGATTAACTTTCTTAGAAAACTTCGTGTAATGTTCGCAATTATTGATAAAACATTGATATACTAGTTTAATGTGCAATAAACCTTCTGTTTGTTTTTCGGAATAATGCAAACTTTCAATAAATATTTAAATATATATATTTTTTTACCGGGTGTAAACAAACAATTAATGGCTAATTTCAAACTCCCGAGAATTGTATTTAGATTTAAACTTCAATTTTATACAAGTTTGTCGTCTTTTTTATAATAAAAAGCAACGTTTACATATATTATTATAAAAGTGCATTCAAGGTCTCGAAGCCAAAGTATTTATTTATTTCTGAAAACAATCTAAGAAGTGGCTAAAATAAACACAGTTAAACAGTTAAACAAATAAATATGATAATGAAAGCCAAAATAAACAGACAATGAATAAATATTTAAATATGTGTAGAATTTATTGTGTGTTTATAACACTTCATTGTTCTTATGATTATCACAAATCTAAATATTTTCTAAATTTTTCAACTACAATAATTAATTTGAGAAATTAAGCGACTTTAAAAGACTTGTTAGTTATGATATCTGGTTGATTGAATCTAAAATAAATTTGTAGTATTTTGATACCGACATAAAGTTGCAAAAATGTGCTTATCTATGTTTTTAAATGTTGTTCAATTCGTTTTTATTAACTTTTTTATCACTTAACTGTCAAATTAACTTTGCCTTATTTAGCTTAAAATCAGTTTCTTTTAATGTAAATTTGCATTGAAATAAATGTTTTGTTAAAATGAATATGTATAGTATAAATACTATTAGTTAATTGTAATCTCAAATGTTGTTGCTTATCTAATGTTTGTATTATTTTCTTTGCAGATTCTGTTGTTGCTAATTATATTGCTCTACTTTAGTTCATATGTGGTCGTCTCACGTTTTCGTCGTCGCGATCACGACGATCTTTACTCAAATGACGAGGACGAGGTGCTGGTTTATCGCATAAGGTAATTTCCAATTTATGGTTGTCCATCGAGTCAACAACCTGCACAGCTAATTACAAAGTCATCAATGTGCATTCACATGCCAATGTTCAACAAACACTTTGCTTTCTTCTGCTTCAGCTTTTGGTTGTGCACCTTCACATTGGCTGTGGCCGAGGGCGCTGCGATGTTGTTGCCAGTGTCTATTGCCAGCAATGAGGTGTTGTTGCTTTATCCCAATAGCTACTATGTCAAGTGGTTGAACAGCTCTCTAATACAAGGTAAGTTAAATGATAAAAACGATTAATCAACTAAATGAAAATTTAAAAAAATTAATTAATAACTTTTGTCGTATTTACAGGGCTATGGAATCATGTATTCCTCTTTTCAAATTTATCGCTGTTTATATTTCTACCGTTTGTCTATCTCTTCTCCGAATCGACGGGCTTTGTGGGCCACAAGAAAGGCATTTTGGCGCGAGTCTATGAAACCTTTACAGTATTTATATTAATGGCTATTATTGTGCTAGTCCTGACTGCCGTACTCAGTGCAGTTTTTGGCATTGAAAAGTTTCAGTTTTTCTGGTTTCTAAGTGAGTATACTATAAGCACTGATCAAAACATAAGATTGACAAACTGCACCCAATTTTTACAAAATCAATCAATGTGCATTCATTTAATTTTTTTTTTTACTAATTTCCGCTTTTTACGCTTCACAGATCTGGGCAGCGTTCACCTGCCGTTCCTTTATTCTTGTGTATCATTTCTGGGCGTAATGCTAATGTTGAGTAAGTAACAATATATATATTTAAAATTCTATATTATATACATTATGTATCCGGACCCAAGTTGCCAATAAACTTGTCTATATAGACCAGCTGCTGTGGGTTATGCTCACGTGCTTTGGCAACACTCTCTTCAAAATGTTCAGTATCATTGAGAAGCTTGTAGGCATTGGCCTTATACAGCCAGGCACGTAGATTTGACTGCTGCAGCTTGTCCAGCACATAATCACAATCATTCAGTGCACGTTTGTAATTCTTAAGTCTGCAAAGTATAAAAATAATTTTAAATTTCTTATCAAAAGTTTGCCAATCAATAGACGCACTCACCGGATGTAGCACAAGGCGCGATTATTATAGGTAATGGCACTATCCTTAACACGTTCCAGTGCCTTGCTGTAGTGTAGTATGGCCTTCTCATAGTTGTTATTGCGAAAAGCTTCATTGCCCTGACTGTGCATGGCATTGTCAAGTTGCATTCATAAATATTTCCAAATATATCTTTGAGATACTTACGTGCGTTGCATTTCCGCTTCGTACTCACGCTTGGCTTTCGATTGTGCACGCTCATTGGCATCCCGTTCTACCTCCTGCATAAACGACTGCTGATCCATGGTTTGTCCTTGGCCTGGCTTATCCTCATCTTTCTGCTTATTTATCAACGTGCGATCTTCACGCACTGTTAAGCGCACATTGTCGACATCCAAGTTTTCAAAGTCCTCAGCGGTTTTGGCTTTACGCTTTGTAGATTCATCTGCATCGGGATCACCTCCAGTTGCTAAAATCTCCTCAATCTTTTTCAAAGTTGATTCAAATTCTGAAAAATCGTCTATTTTGCCGCGTTCCATTTCGAGGCCGTGTTTTAGAATATATTTAGTATTTACGACTCGTCAACCGTTTGTCGACTAAAAAATAAGTTTGTTTGCTTGGATACCTTGGAAACCAACTAATGCTATGCCTTCTACTTGTTTACTTTTTTCCAGTTTGTACGCCCTATGGTTTTGTACGTCTGTTTGGCGTTGTTAACCAGGTGCTGGTAAGGCCCATGCTGCTGCGAGACGTCAACGAGGAGTTCAGTGCCTTCTACATGGAGGAGGCAAGCGTTAAGCGCAAGCTGGCCCACATTGAACTACACAATGTGAGCATCTCGGAAGCTACCAACAGCCATATTCTGACCAATGGCAATGGACGCATTCACAGCTATCTGTCACAGCCCTTGCAGGCGCATCTGTATCAGCGCAAATTGCTTGGCAGCAATGTGGACGAACAACAACAGCAGCTAAATGAAAGACTGAGAGAGCTGTATAGCGAGCGCAAGGAGCTGGACAAGCTGCGTAAGTCAAGCACCTTCCAACGCACCTTTGTCTATCCACTTGCCATGCTGCTATTGCTTTTCTGCACGGGAGTTACCATACTGCTGGTTGTGCAGAATACGCTGGAACTGCTCATAGGCATCAAAGCGCTGCCGCTGAGCACAAGGGTAAGATATCGAAAAGTCCACATAACGTTTACCTATATTAAATTTATTATACTTTCAGCAATTTACACTAGGCATTTCATCGCTATCCAAGTTGGGTCCCGTTGGTGCTGGCATGGAGGTATGCCTGATCTTCTATCTGGGTGCCACCTCTGTGGTGGGCTTTTACAGCATGCCCTTTATGAACAATGTGCGACCAAAACGGCGACAAACATCGCTACCCCAGCTAACGTTAAATTGTGGCTTTATGCTGGTGCTGTCCTCGGCCTTGCCGCTGCTAAGCAGGATAATAGGTGCGACTATACAACTTATTAGTATTTGTAGTTTTCCTAATGTATTTGTGAACTTTTCCTTTCCAGGCATTACCAATTTTGATCTGCTTGGGGATTTTGGCGCCATTGAGTGGTTGGGTAATTTTCAGATTGTATTGCTGTATAATCTGGTGTTTGGAACAACCACAGCGCTTTGTCTCGCCAATAAGTTCACGGCGACAGTGCGGCGCGAGCTGCGTGCACGGTTAGTGGAGAACTATGTGCTCTTTACTAACTATATGAGCTTCATCAACTGATATTTAAGGCAGCGACGCGACAAAGCCTTCATATGTCAACATTACGCTTACAAACTGCTAAGGCATATTGTCGAGTCGCCCTTTAAGAGTCTAACTAGTTTTTATGCCAAGTACTACAATCTTAGTCGTAAGAAAAGTCGCAATACCGCCGTTAGTCGCCAGGCCAACAAGATGGACTGTTGAGAATGGATTTATAATATATTTATACATCTATATATAATAATACTTTATACAGAACTGATATTTAACTGATATTTTAATGTTGCGCTGTTTATTGTTGTGCTTAATTGTTGTAGTTAATAAGTGTAAGCGTAGCATTTTAAAATCGCTCGTTTATACATAAATGTGAATCTTTATAGTTGCGGCCTTGTTTGCCGCACTGTATTAGATTTCTATTTACATACATCTATCAATACTAATTTGTATAATAACGTCGTGTGCAACAAAAATAACTGTCAACAGTATAGGTTTATTCTAAGGAATAGGAGTTTTTGAAATTTTATTAGTCTGAGTCTTTAGTCAGAATTGATTTGATAGTGTCCATATCCATTTCATGCATATTTATATAATAATTTTAAAGCATGCGTTTCATTGTCAATATTATTCATATTCATAATAATTTATTTTAATATGCTATTTATAAAAATATATATTTCAACAATGTTCCTTAAATACCGCATACGCTAAGGCGCATCTTATCATTTATTTGCATACTAAAACGACGTAACACACATGTATATGCATCTAAAAATAATGTGATAAATACAAACAAATAACGTTTTATAAAAAATTAATACAGCTTTTTTCATTTCGCAATCGCAGCTTGTTGCCAATAGATGGTTTAAGTGACAATGAATTTATTCTCGTTTCTTTTATTTATAGCTTGACGGCGCTTTTTTTGCTGGTTTGATATGCGTTTAAGGCAATCTCCAGACCCAGACTGCTATAAACTATTTATTCACTGTGATGTTACATAAAATAAGAAATATTTAAATAAAAAATTAATACATTATCGGAATTTGATTTATTTATTAAATTCGCCTTGCTCTTGGCGTTTGTATATATATTCTATTCTATATATATACTATAATTCTGAATCTCAATTATATCTCAAAAAAACAGGAAAAGGAAGATTCAAACTTCAAATTAAATTGATCAAAGCATTTCCAGATTAATAACATGAATATCAAACAAGTAATTTTTTTTAAATTGATGAAAATTAATGCAATTTATACAAATTTAGGAAATTTAAGTGTTTTTTTTTATACTAAATTCACTAAACATTTTATAAAACTCTCTAATATACATAGAGTATATTAAACATTATTTTTTTATTTAAATTTGATTTTTATTAAAACTGTTTATAAAACAGATTCAGTAAACCATTGTTATTAAAACACTGTTTTTAAAACAGATTGAGTAAACCTTTCCTTAATTTTTTGCGCAGCATAATTTTAAATTGACAATTTTAACGAAATATGTCCTTTTTTCATGCATTTAAATAATTTTTAAAATTGTAAATATTTAATTATTTATAAAAAAAAAATTATTTAACAATTTTCCCTGCTTTTTTATTTTGAAATTTATTGTGGTCGATATTTCTTGTTTTGTCTAGTAGTATGCTGATTCCGTGATTGTTACCGATATATCGAATGGTTTGCTTCAGTACGAACATAATGGCGCTACATTGCGACCTATCGATATTTCACTAATTAATCGATTCGATACATATCGATGCAATTATGTTTTTCTTACATCCCTAATATGTGTGTGTGGTAGCGTCGTTCTTAATTGGTTCTTTTTATTCAATTTTATTAAAATTTCTAAAAATATGCTAAGTCGCAAACGTCGCGCCAGCTCTATATCGAGCAGACAGGATGAAGATCCATTGCTACTAGATGACTCAACGCCGGAGCAATCGCCGGTACAGCAAACACAATCGGCGCGCAAAAAGCGGCGTCTAGACCCAACGGAGCTGTGTCAACAGTTGTATGACTCCATACGCAATATTAAGAAAGAAGATGGCTCCATGCTGTGCGATACATTTATAAGGGCGCCCAAACGTCGTCAGGAGCCGTCTTACTATGACGTGGTGGTTAATCCCATCGATTTGCTAAAGGTGCAACAGAAGTTGAAAACAGATTCATATGACGATCTGTACGATTTGATGAACGACCTAGAATTGTTAATAAGCAATGCAAAGGCGTTCTATAAACATGATTCGATGGAATATCAGGACGCACTTGCATTGTGGCAACATATACAGACGCAGCGACAACGTATCCTGGAGGCCAATGGCTTTGCAGAAGAGGAACCACGTGCCAAGCGTGCACCTCGCAATGCACGACGTCTGACTGGCAGCACCGAACCAGGTAATGGGGATCTTGACGATGATTGCAATCAGTATGAGGAGCTCTTTGCATCGGTTATGACCGCAACGGATCCAATAGGTGACAGGGCCATGCATCACATATTTCAGTTGCTGCCGTCCAAGAAGGTCTATCCTGACTACTATGATGTTATAGAGCATCCCATTGACTTGCGCTTGATTGCCACAAAGATACAAATGAACGCATACTCTTCGCTGATTGAAATGGAACGAGATTTGCTGCAGATGACAAAGAATGCTTGCCTGTTCAATGAACCTGGATCGCAGATCTATAAGGATGCCAAGACGCTAAAGCGCATCTTTACGCAGCGACGCATAGAGCTGGAGACGGGCAAAGGCAAGCCAGCGCGACGTCTCAAGAGTTTGTCTAGTGCGGCTATAGCAGGTAAATTGATGTGCTTCGTTATAGAAAATAAATTGTAATTTTTTTTGCAACATTTTAGCGCTTAAAGAGGAAGTGGACAGCTCCGATGATGAGGAAACCAGTAAGAAAGGCGAGGGACCCATGTGGGCGTTATTTGATCATTTGTATAATGCACCTGGCACCTCAGATCATCCGGGTGTTACTGGTCCCCCGCTAGGCAACTCTTTGTGGAAACTGCCAGTGCGTCGCTTTCATCCTGAATACTTTGAGCTTATCAAGCGTCCTATTTCCATGAGCCAAATCCATACTAAGCTGAAGAAGGGCGACTATGCCAACATAAGCGATCTTACAGGAGATTTTTACCTGATGCTGGACAATGCCAAGAAGGCATTTCCAGCCACACATCGCACTCATAAGGATGCACTGAAGATGCTTAAATTAATGAATGCCAAACTGGTTGAGGAGTCACTTGAGGAGACCAGTGACATGGATGACGATGAATTGGACGATTCATTCACGACCAGCACGCAGCCAGAGAAGCGCAAGCCTGGCAGGCCACGTGTTAATTCCAATTCCAACTCAAGTGCGGCTCACACTAATAACTCTAATACCTCAAACTCACCCAAATCAAATCGCATTACAATTAATGCAACCATTAAAAAGAAAATTCTTAGCATACAAAAGAATCTGGTGGACTACTCGATAGGTAACCGTCGGCCTATTGAAATGTTTATGGAGAAGCCGCCGCGCAAGGTGTATCCGGATTACTATGACATTATTCAGAATCCCATTGATATGAACACAATTGAGCACAATATACGCGCCGATCGCTATGCTACTGTCGAGGATGTTGTCGCTGACTATCGGCTTATGTTTTCCAACTGCCGACAATATAATGAGGAAGGCTCCAATATTTACGAGGATGCCAATGCGTTGGAACGCGCTCTTAACGAAAAGCTTAAAGAATTCCCTGGTCTGGTAGAGGTAAAGAGACCGATGCAAAAATACAACAAAATGGGCCGCAAACCAAAGGCGTCGCTCTTAGCTGACCGCGATCGTATGTGGCAGTTCTATGAATCGCTGCGGGACTATCTGGAGCCCAAAGGCAAGCGTCAGCTGTCGCTAATTTTTACCAAGCTGCCGTCAAAGAGCGACTATCCCGAATATTACGATATCATTAAGGATCCCATGGATATGGAGCGTATTGCACAGAAGCTAAAGCAAGGTGCTTACGAGAGCGTCGATGAGCTGGCCGCTGATTTTCTGCTGATGCTGGAAAACGCCTGCAAATACAATGAGCCCGACTCACAGATCTACAAAGATGCGTTGGTGCTGCAACAGTTGACGCTGCAGTTAAAGCAGCAGTTGCGCACAGAACGTGATGCATTGCCTGATGTATCACTGGCCGTCCAGGAACTGTTTCTAACGCTTTTTACCTCGGTTTACAATCATCAAGACGAAGAGGGACGCTGTTATTCGGATTCATTGGCTGAGCTGCCCGAGTACGATGAACTAGGCGAGGGGGCCAAAGTGCGCGGTATTTCATTGGATCTGGTCAAGCGAAGGCTGGATAAGCTCGCTTATAAGCGCCTAGATATATATCAGGAGGATATTTTTGCCTGTATGGAGAGAGCGCGCAAATTGTCGCGCACCGATTCAGACATCTTTCAGGACTCTATCGAATTGCAAACATATTTTATACGCAAACGAGATGAACTGTGTAAGGATACCTTAAGTTCGCCGGCGCTGAGCTTTACGTTAGATCAGCTACTAGCCGATGTAGAGGTTATGCGACTTCAAAAAGTAGCGCAGGAGGTGCAGGAACAGGAGCAAGACAAGGATAAGGATGAGTTCAATGCCAACGTCAACGCCAAGGGAGAAAGCATGACCATCAATCAACAAGTATATTCACCCGGCAATTATGTCTATGTTCAGGTGCCAGAAAACAAGATACCCACCATTGCGTGCATCGAACGCCTGTGGACAACGCCGGCCAACGAGAAGCTTATGCAGGCTTCCATCTTTCTGCGACCACACGAGACTTATCATGTTACGACGCGCAAGTTTCTCGAAAAGGAGGTCTTCAAAAGCAGCATTTCTCAAACTATTTCCATGGACAAGGTGCTGGGCATGTGCCATGTCATGCATATTAGAGACTATATCAAGCTACGGCCGGATGGCTTGCCCGAAAAGGATGTCTTTGTGTGTGAGTCACGCTATAATCTACAAGGACGCTGCTTTAAAAAATTGAAAAATTGGCCAACAATACGCGATAGTAACAATACCTCCATAAGATTTGTGCCTCGTGAGACACCATTGGAATTAAAGCGTGTAATGTCCGTTTTCAAGGAGCGTATTGAGAAGCACAAAGGTGAGCTGGAGGAGCTCAAGCTGCAGGAAGCACTCGTCGAAAAGGAGAAGCCCAATGTAACCTGCGATGCGCCACCAAATGCGGAGGATAATAGTATCTACTATCAGCAGTATAATACCATTTGCAGTGGCGTCATCAAGACTGGCGATTTTGTGTACGTTGCCACGCAGAGCGGGAAACAATCTGTTGCCCAGGTGCAACAAATCTGGGAGTTAAATGGTAAATCATTTTTCAAGGGACCATGGCTGCTGGCGCCCAGCGAGACAACGCCTCTATTGGGCAAGCAATATTATCGCCAAGAGCTGCTATTAAGTACCGTTGAAGATATAAGTCCCGTGATTGGAATTGTCGGCCGCTGTGCTGTGCTGGAGTACGCCGAGTTTATTAACTCCCGGCCAACGGAAATCACTGAGAGTGACGTTTACATATGTGAGTCCGTCTACGATGAGCTGAAGAAGGCCTTGCGCAATTTGGTCGTCGGCAATCTGCGCAAGTTCCAACATAGTATTGAGGTTACCGAAGATGAGATCTTTTATTTCAAAACGCCCATCAAACCGGCAAAGGATGTGAAAAATGAGATCAACGAGCTGGCCATGCTGGAAGATTCTATGGATGGTGATACGCCATCGCTAAGCTCAGACATTGTTGCAATCTCATCGCCAGCACCGTCCGTTAACTCCACGCCGCTCACCTCCAAGGCAAAGATCAAAACGGTTAAGAAAAGCCTTACCGGCTACATACTCTATTCCAGCGATGTTCGCAAAGGTAAGTGCAGATTGAAATCACAGCTTTTGATCAGTATTTATATCATTTATATATATATTTATACTATATATAATTTATTTGACAGGAATAAGTCAGAGCAATCCGGACGCTTCTTTTGGTGATATTTCGCGCTTAGTGGGCAATGAATGGAAGAGTTTGCCCTCGAGCGTTAAACAAAGCTGGGAGGATCGCGCTAGCAAATTGAACGAAGAGGCCGCTGCCCTACGCCGTGAAATTGATGGAGATTGTGCAAGTCCACTGCCACAAACTACGACTGTCAACCAGGAGGCAGGTCCGCCGCTCACCTTTGAGTGCATGTGGGACAAGTGCGACTTTCAGTTTGAAGAAATGGCCGATTGCACCGAGCACTGTCTATCCGATGGCACTGGTCACATTCAGCGTCATCCTCAGGCTGGCGTTGAGATGGAGTACGTCTGTCTGTGGCGCAATTGTCCGCGC
Source organism: Hirtodrosophila alboralis (assembly GCA_035043045.1). Classification (NCBI taxonomy): domain Eukaryota; kingdom Metazoa; phylum Arthropoda; class Insecta; order Diptera; family Drosophilidae; genus Hirtodrosophila; species Hirtodrosophila alboralis. The sequence continues at coordinate 247,099 of JAWNNH010000723.1, read as the reverse complement.
ATACGCAAATCCATTCAGGCATTTCCCAATGTGCTGCGCCTCATCAAGCATGTGCGCGAGGTGCATCTGAGCAAGTGTGGCAAACCGCTGGGTGTTACGGAACGCGGCAAGAACTTTGTGCCGCGCAAGCAAAAGCTAATATCACAGCTTGCGGCAAACGTACCAATTCCATCCAGCAATGCGCTCTCACCGCGTGCTCCACTTAACGCCGAGGTGGTACAGCAGCAACAATTGCAGCTGCAACAGCAACATCTGCAACAACCGCAACTGCAAACTGTTGTAACAGGTGCACCAGTGGAGCCTATGTTTGTAACGGTACCACCCCGTGCGAACCGCGTCATCCACTCAGAGGCTTATATTAAGTACATTGAAAGCCTGCAGACGGGCAGCCATTTGAACGTGAATGCCTGCAACAACGGTTGGCGTCGATCACTGACTCACGTGAGCCCCGCCCAGGTGGGCAAGACACCACAGCAGCCCGAGCAGTGGCTGGGCTCCAACCTACGCGATCACGAGAATGTCGTTCAGGCATTGTGTCATTTGCGTAACTTTATGTTGGACGATGTGCTAGAAATACAACGCAGCTGCAACTAATTCTAATTGTATGTTGAAAATCGTTTCAATCTCTGACAAAATAAAAATTAAATAAGATATAAACAAGCTTTTCTTGATAAAATCATACAAAATCGTAATTGATATAATAGCTTATCTGAATTCCGAAACTAAAAAATATTTAATTGAATATTTCTTTTGAGTTAATTCTAATAAAAACTAGTCAATCATAACTACAAATAATTGCAATTCAAATACAGAAAAGTAAAATCGAAAATAATTCGAAATTTATATTTGTATTTATTTAATATTTGCCGAGTATCATGATATTTAAGTGTGTTATAATCAACACAATTAAATTGTATACCTTGAATCAATATCTTTTTGTCTGCATTTTATTCTATGTACATTTTTGGGTTATTACACCCTCTACACATAAAAAATGTTTTATGAAACAGTGCAAATGTAAGATTATAGCATATACGTATATTTTTTATACGCATGCCAATCTCAAGGAGTAAATGTTAAAGTCCCATTGTGTACATTGTATAGTTGATTGAATTTCTTGTTATTAATACTACTAATATTTAAATTATAAACATAGAAAAAGCTAACTTGAAAGTCATGAGAATTTCCAGCTACTTTAATTAGATATTGAATAGTAAATAGTAACGATAATATTTCGTGTAAACGCAGTGTTCAAAGATCCATCGTATAAACTTGGAATGCTAGTACCTCTGTATGCGTGTGTGCCATCTGTCAGCTATGACGTCATGGCGTGGTCGGTCTTTTCTCGCTTTTGTTTTGCTACGGCAGTACGACAACAAACCGGTTCGTCCATTGATAGTGTCACTTGGTTATTTTGGCTACGCTTATCTAATTGGCTGCTTTAGACTATAAGGTCTAGAGAACGCTCAACAGAACTCAGCGACGCTCACGAGTTCTCTTTTAGCGTTTTTCTGGCAATATGGATGGATGCTTTGCCTCAAGTTCCAAAAAGCTACGCAAACGGAATACACACAAATCAGTAGCAGTTTGTCGCTGTTGGATTAAGGTTGTTTGCTGTAAAGAAATATAAATATCTCAATTTAAAAATGTCTGAGGGCGAATCAAAATTTGGCTTCAAGGATATGGAGAAGGCGCTGGAGACACTCAAGCTGTTGGAAAGCCATGACATGCAATACCGCAAGTTGACTGTACGTGGTCTGCTGGGTAGAGCTAAACGCGTTTTGACCAGTAAGTTGCATTATTGTTCTGCGATTTTAAGTCTAAAATGCATTTATATCGTGTACAGTGACAAAGGCAGCAGAGAAACTCAAGAACATAAACGATGCTATTGGTGTGTTTGAGCAGTGGCTGGAAGAGAATGGCGGCGGTGCGTCCAATAAGAATGCAAAGACTGATGGTGATGATAAAGTGGAAACAGTGCCTGGTCTGGGCTTCAAGGACAAGGAGGCGGCACAGACAACCTTAAGGTAATATTGACTGACTTTGAATACTAATACCATTTACATTGAAGGTCGCCGTCATTAGCTGCGCAACGCATTATGATGTCATGTCACAGTTTTAGTGCTTAACACAAAAACTCTCGCACACTCGGAAGTCTCATAATTTGATAGAGCGACCGCTTCGACTTCCTCTCTAAATACTGCTCTCTCTGTGTGTGTAGAGACATACATACATGTGTATGCATGAATGTATGTATATGCAAACCATTAGAAAGCACACCATGCACACATTTATACACTCACATTCCATAGGTTGTCTATATAAATACTTATATTAGTATCTATATGTGCTCTATTGATATATCGACGTTCTATATATTTGTAGCATTTTGGAGGAACGCGACCCGGAATATCAAAAATTGGCAATTAAAGGTCTTATTGGTAGCTCAAAACGTGTGCTCTCCGGTACCAAGAACGAAGATAAGATTAATTCCATCAAGGAGGGTGTCCAGGTACTTGAGGATTTTCTCGAAAAGTTCGAAACAGAGAATCGCATCAAGGATAATCGAGCATATCTTGCGCATGCACTGGTCGCTAGGTTACCTGAACCAAAAGATGAACTGGCCGTTGAGTTCTTAGCGGCTTATGGCGGTTCCAAGGCTAAGGGCAACTACAAGCACTTGCGTACTATGCACCCAAAGGATGATAGCACTAGTTGGGACATAATACGCAATCGTCAAATATCAAAATTGTTGGAGAAAATTAAGAGCGAAAATGTCAAGCTGTTTGACGATGATACTGGATCACCAAGTGAACTACACTTGCGGTTGATACACTGGGCATACAGTCCGCAACCGGACAAGGTAAAGAACTATGCGGAAAAGTTGACCAAGAAGACGCCGGAGAAACGCAAACTGGATAGCGACAGTAGCAGCGATGATGATGATGATGATGATAAAACCAGCAGCGATTCAGAATCAGATGAGAAATCAGTGCCAAAGAAAAAAAAGAAGACGGAATGATAACTAAAACGACAGATAAAATTTGTGTAACGAACAGAAAACGGTCTATACTTTATTTAAATACGTCAACTCAACCTCAACGCGATTACATTTAAGTGGTGGACACTTTATTTTTGTATATATATGTATGTAATTGTATGTATGTATTTGCTGCTGATAAGGCCTCGCTTAGATGAGCTATACATCTAACGCTAGCCATCTAATAACCAAATATAAGACAGTATAATATACTTTAGACGTCGATCCACAAACTGCATTTCAATTTGAATATACCGCTCAATATATTGTGGAGCCGATAGGCGACAATTCTTTTGAGGTGGTCGGCCGATTAACGCTTTAGAGCACACCATGCTTGCCAACATTAATTTATGTACTTGTTAATCCGTTAAAGCCATGGTAGTTTTTCTCTGTTTTCAATTCATATTTCACAAGCACTATTCCGACTTACACGTCCACACAAAACTAAATTACACAATGTATGTACATGAGACATGGTTACACCCACATAACGATGCTCCCACGCTCCGCCTACTGATACTTATGCAAGCTACTGTCGTAGTAATCCGCGGCCGTCGTTTTCTGCACGCGAAGCGTCTGCGATTGCGACTCCGGCGGTGTCTTTGCCAGTGACAAGGTCAACTGATGCTGCTGATCGGATTGTTTGCCAGTGAGGTGTCCATATGCCATGTTAAAGAGTGCATCGGGATCACAGACAAAGCGATAGACATAACGTTCACCGTTCACTTTCTGCATGATGCCCTTCTCATAGTAATAGCGCAGGCTACGCGACAATTTGTCATAGTTCATCGCCGGTCTGTTCTTCTGTATGCCCCAACGACGAGCCACCTCTTCAGGCTCAATCAGCTTGAATTCCATGCCACGACCTGTCCAGGCGATGCAGCTGGAGCTATGTGCAGCAAAGATATGAAACAGACATAGTATGGAAGGTTTAATTATTTATTAAGGTAAGTTCAGCTGATGCCAATTAAAATTTTGCTTAAATTATAATAAAGTATTAAAAAAAAGTTTACGAAAGAACTTTGCAATCGAAAGCTCCCAACTGCTGAATTCTCAGTGTTCGGGAGCAGGAGTTGTAAGATAAAGATTATGACTATACAAAGATTGTCATAATTTACGGTAGGTGCTTAATACTTTAATCACATCTTTCAAGGCCATAAAATAATGGAAACTGAATTGTTCCCATCCTATCCTTAAAAAAATACAGTTCTTTTATGATATAAAAAATAGGAATTTTTCTATAAAATATCATGACCTTCTTTTAAATTTTATGTGATAAATTCGGAACTAACTTCTCCCCACTTACCTGGTGGCCGGTTCGTCTAATAGTGCTACCAGAAACTGCCATAATTGAAGCGATCCACGACGCTGACTGATGTTTTGCCCGTTGCTGCTGGTGGATATTGCACTGCTGGCGTAAAACTGATCCAGGCGCAGTTCCGTATCGCTGGAGGTAGTGGAATCCACCACACTGGGACGCAATGGCGGTGGATATGTGGAAGATATGGTCGCATTATAAGGACCACTATCATACTTCAGATCCGGCTCACTGCCAGTGACCGTAGTGGGTGATATATCCCGATAGACAGCCCCATGCGGCTGCGACTGCGGCTGCTGTTGGTGCGTGTAGTGGGAAGGAGTGGCATAGACGGCCGAGCTAGATATGACGGCCGTGTGACTGAATTTAAAGGCAGAGGCAGCGTGCACCGGTGTCAGGTGAGGATGTCCCTGCTGTTGTGTATGCTGGTGTGATTGCTGATGACTATGAGGATGAGCATGTAGTGAAGCATGCTGCTGTTGTTGCTGTTGCTGCTGCTGTTGTTGTTGCTGTTGCTGCTGGTGCTGCTGTGCCGCGGCGGCGGTTGTGGTGGAGTCGGCATGTTCAATCTTAGTGTTATGCTGATGAAAGTGCTGACTAGCTGACACATCGTTGCAATATGCAGCGGCTGCCGCAGCAGCTGCAGCGGCCGTTTCTGAAAAAGAATGTGGCAGTGAGTTGAAAATGCTAAATGAAAGCCGCTTTCATGCACATTTGGGCAAAGAGTTAAGAGTGGGGCACTAATTACATATGGGTAGCATATTAATACACTTTACAAAAAAGGTATAACACTTTTTGCATCAATTATGAGTTGTCAAGACAGAAGCATCGACGCAGTTGCATAGTGTCTTAAAAAGAAGTCGAAAAACTTTTGTAATTTAAAAATATATATCTCGTGTAGTACCATTATTTGTTAAATGAATCCTAATTTATAAATATTATCTTCCATCATATTTTTTTCAGCAAATTCAGCTAATCAGTCGCGTGTGAAATTTTCTTTACCTTAAGTTTGTAATATTATAAAGAGTATAAAAAAAACCTCATTAAAGATTTTTCCTTGTTGTTGGCTCACTAAATGGCCCAGGTATTTAGCAGGAATTAATTATTTAAGCAACCCACTCTCAGAATCTTGTAAATGCTCAATATGCTGCAATTTAAGGGCAAACAACAGAACAGAACAGCATTGTTAGCCCTCCTCCTCTACTCTTATTGCCCTTTTCATTAGGTAGTCGCCCGATGCTGGTGTGATGGTTTTGGTCCTCTGATACTCTCCTTGGCATTCGCTCAAAATCACATCAGCAGGCAGCGCGACTCGACGCTGGGCGCATTAAAAATTCAGAAGATACCTCTGCATAATCCATGAGAAAGTGTCGACAAGTAAAAACATCATTGCCGATAACAACAACACAAACGAGCAATGAAGACCTGTTGAGAGTATAGAGGATTTCCCAGTGGGTGCCACCCTCATGCTAACCTATGTTTGCCCAACTCAATTCACTCAGCGGCTTATGATTGAGTCGCTTGTTTGACTGCACATCCTCCACCCCAAAACACACTCCATACCCAGCCTGAGGCCAACTAAGAGCATCGCATTGCTGTGTTGCTCTCAAATTGAATTCCATGCCCGTGCCACCAATTGGATTAGCGGTTACAAACACCGCGAATATTGTTATTGTAAATTATGTGCGCGATTTCTTGCATTTTATTTGATAAAGCTAAGGAAAAATCCAAGTCAAAGTCAAGTTCCCATGGCAAGTCATCCTGTGAACCAACAAATTGAGTTATTGGCATGCAAAACTGATATCTTTTTCCGCTAAAGCTAAAGCTAAAGCTGAGGCTGCACGTAGCCTCCACTTATAATTTAAATAAATGATGAACGCATGGTCTTAATAATTTCTTTTTCAGTTTCCATTAGATTCTCATTTGCTTACCTTCATCGCTCTTCTTTAAAATGCCCGCGGGTGGCGATGGTGGAAACCTGGCGGCAGCATTAAGAAAAATATAAATATATTGAAAATACAAAAAAGTTGATTGACTTAAAGTTGCCAGAGTTCAGGTTATAATCTAGAGCAAGCTTGTCTTGTCAGCCTGCCACATTCACTCACACTTACAATCTTACCTGTAGCAATAAGGATGTGGATGTGGATGAGGATGTGGATGCGAATGCGGGTGCGGGTGCGTCACAGCGGGTATGTCGAAGAAAGTTGATGTTCTTTCATGGCGCACGCCTTTGACATTTACTGCAGATCCAGAGCGGCATTAGACAGGTAGGCAAAAGAAAATGAAACGTTTTTAATGTGATTTTCAGTAGTAAATACAAGTTCGGCAGCATCGCTTTTGTTAGATAATATTTCGCATTTAGGCTCACACCGGGATATCTTTGAGACCGCAAATGGAACTTGTCATATGCACATGGCATGTGCTCCTCCTAACAAGATACATATTCAAGCTCATACACATGGTAAAAAATAATGCAGATGAATATACCATAAGTAATTTACTACAAATTTAAGAGCATAAATTAAAGATTAAATAATTTTAGGCTTGAGCCAAAGTTGAAAATAGCAAAATGATTAATATTGAAGTTAATTTTTTTAACACAGCATTTTCTTGATATCAAGAACGTTGAATATATTTTATTAACGTATTTATTAAGATCGTCGTTCTGGTATTAAGAACGTTTTGTTCATTATATGTTTTTCTATGTATTTTATATGAAATTATGAACGAGATGGCTCTTAATTCAAGGTTATTATGTCTCTTAAAATATTTCGATTTTTTATAATTATTTTGTGTTCAACTTATTGTATTTATTTGTCGAAATCTGTATTTTAACTTGATTTTAAAACGCAATATTTATTATTATTAATGTATTTTTTGACTTGGCTAACAATTTTAATATGTTTTTCTTTAATATTACACCTAGATACGTCAGATCCTTCATCTAATATAAAGACAATCTCAAGTTTTAACTTTTCAACTTTAAAAACAACCAATTGAGAATTACATTTGCATTGTACAAAACAAACGCCTACACATATGCTACAATTTATAATTTCTTTAATTAAATACAGTATATTTAATTTTTTATGTTAAACTTTAAAATTAATATTTCATTATATATGCATCTAAAGCTGTTCCGATCAAGAATGTGTATTCGTAATGCCATAATTAAATCCGTTACCAATATTATAATACAAAGATATAAAAGCCGTTGGTAAAAGAACTCTTCTTGGTTCTATATAAATTAGTTTAAAAATTCTTCCCCAAAATTTTGTGTGTTTACTCGAATAATTCTATATCATCAGACCATGTACTCTACGATATTTCTTAACAAAAGACGTGTGTAAAGCAATAAGTTAAGTTAAACAAAATAAAACAAAATGAAACGCCTCGAGGCTATAAGGAGCGAAAACAAGGGAAAACCTTGCCCCATCCCCATGCTCAGCCCGATTCCCAAAGAAGTTTACAAAAAACTCATAATGGGAGTTAATAAACAAGAAACGTGTAAATAGCAAAAACAAACAAATAGACATTGATGCACTGGTCGTAAAGCTGCATCCGGGCAATGGACGGAGGTGGACGCTTACCATTGTACCTTGCGTTCAAGTAACCCTCCGTGGATGTATCCAGGCCAAATTTGCCAATGGCGGCTGCCGCTGCCGCCGTCGGCGCTGGCGTTGTGTACATGACCAGCTCATCGGCCAATTGATGATGATGATGGTGATGGTGGTGATGTGCATACCAGGACGATTCGCGTACAAGATCTGCTTGAACCAAAAATAATTAAAACCATATTGCATGTGATATGATTATTGTTAAGTCACCATTGCATAGAGAGCTGCCTCCTCCGTTTGCGCTGGGCGCCGAGCCATTTATCAGAACTCCACCAGGTGGTGTGGAATTTCCGGCCATGGCCAGGCAACAGGGCGGTGACCTCTGGCCGTGCATGGGCAGCGGTAAAGTGCAGATAGCTTCCATCAATGTGTGGCTCACATCCAGTTCGCTGTGACTGTGATTGTGGCATTTCTTGCGCTCCGTTTCCGAATTGTCGCAACTGGAGGAAGATGAGGACGAGGATATGGTTTTGCCGATAGATGGTAATGTTGAGGTGACACAGGAAACCACCGAATCTGTGGTTATAGTCGATGTATTTGGCGCTGTGTGATACAGCCCATGATGATGATGATGATGTGGATGCGAATGCGAATGGGAATGATGGTGATGATCCAAGTGCGTCAGCGTCTGCTGTAGCTGCTCAAGATGTGTCTTGGCCTCACTGTAGTCGGCCTGTTGATAAAGGAAATGAACCAAGACGCAGCAGGAAATTGTTATGAGTTTGTTTTTGGGTCTTCTTCAATTTCGGCAAATGAATTGCCAATTCGTAATTTGTTTTCTTGAGGGTTGCTGGACGGGCTTTAAGTGCCTGTAACTTTAAAGCCACCTGCTGAGGCTACCCGTAGCGTTTGGTCAGAAACAACAACAGGTTACGCTTCAGGTTATTGTCATAGATACCCGCTGCAAATAGCAAAGAAACAAAGTACTCTTCACATTGACATACTCAAGTGTGAAGCAGTTGTGGCAATTAGCTTAACAGCTTCTAGCTCCGGCCTTGCAACGTGTGTGGCACACGGGTGTCAATTGGCTTTTGTTCTGCCCCAAGTCTATGCCCATTAAGTAATGAGCCACTGTCAACACCAAAGCGAAATTGGCCCAACTAGAACTGGACTGGGATTGGAGATTGAAGTTGGACATATCATGTACGCAGCACTACATATGGACAAAGACAATGGAAACTTGCCGTTTATTGACACTTTTACATTTAATGAGCTGCGCTGAGGTCAGCCGAGTTTATGGGGCGGTGTCATCTGTCACTCTCTCCGCTCATTATGGTGGGCAAGCATTTCACTTTCTAGCTGGTCAGTAGATCTAACAATGCAGTCAAAGGTAATGTTGATCACTAATTAAGACTAACTTTTAAGCACTACAGGATAAAATTCACTTTAATTATTGAAAAGATTATTTAATCAATTCGATCAGGGTTCGACACAATAACTCAATTCTGAATTTGGTTCGAACATTTTGGTTATAACGATTTGTGAAATCTGGGCAAAAGAATATTCTCTAAATAAAATATATAAAGCTTTTAAATTATTGAAATGAAATGTTTTTGCTTAGAATGGAAATATATTTGAATTTTAACAAATTTTTTTAAAATTAAAGTTTGGAGGTCTTTTGCAAGTAAAAAATTTATTTTCTCGTGTTTCCGATAAAGGAAATGTTAAATAAATAAGTTAGAAATACCAAAAAAAATATTTTACATTGCACTTTTTATGTACTTGTTGACCTTCTTGATAACCTTTGCTAGTTTCAGCTAGTTTGAGGATGAGAAAACGAAATCGAGTTAGACCACAGGGTAAAGTGGACGGCAACGGACTTTAATGTTGTTTGTTTTCGCCGTCAATTTGTGTGTCGGCTGCAAATTGCATCTTCCGTCCATTTTGGAAGGTGCTATCAAAGTATTGACACTTGACACTTAGAAACTGGCACAAACCAAAGCGTTGCGCTTCGGCGCCTTTGAGAATCGTTTGTACTATAATAGTTGCCCGTTAATAACAAACAAATATACTGCTATATAATTATGTGCACTTCAAAAAATGTATATCAATTCTAAAAAATTTATAAAAAAGCTGGTTGAAGATACGAATATCCCCAAGAAATTGATCATTTTTATAATTTGTTGAATGTAAGTAAATATTACCAAATTAATTTTTAAAAATTGTTTTTTTAATTACCAACGAAATATTTTCTATCATGTAAATTGTGAAAAACCAAATAATTCTAATTTTTATTTTGAATAAAATACTTTATTATATATGTATATACTTAAGTATATGTTGTGTCACCATATAGAAAAGAATATAGCCAGAGAATGAAGTTTTTAAATAAAAAACTTTGCTTATTGACTCTAAGTTGTCAATTTATTTCACGGCTTTAATTAATTTCTAAAGTTAATACCATTTAAAAGAAGTATCAATTGTTTCTAAAATTTTTACATATATATTTTTACGATAAACTAGGTATTTTCTCAGTGTATATATAAACATTCATATGTGTCTCTCTTGTTTGCCCAGCCTGCAACGAATTTAACTTTATGCGGAAACGCAGAAAGCGGCAAATTTCGCAGCTAGAAGACGCAGAACAACGTGCAGCGTGCAGCTTTCTCTGGCTATTTAAAAAGAAAATAGAGCTAGAGGTTATGTAAATTTGGTACATTAAACTTGAAATGTGGCATTACATATTGCAATATCTAAGTAGACAAAGCTGGCAAAACGTTTCCGCAATTTGCTGTTGTTACAAACCTTATAAATTGCAAAATATTACTGCAGCGGGGTGAAGTAGAGATTTAATAAGTGCAAGCAAACAATTTGTAAAATCAAATTACCGACATTATTTAGCGTAACCGTCAAAGGCAGCCAACGAAGCGTCCCAACCTGGCACGCGGCAATTGCAGATCCAAGAATTGTCAAAAGTTGGGCGTTAATTTAACAGTTTTCGTTTTAAATTAAACTAAAATACCATTGTTGCAACATGTATGCAAGACTACCATTTAAAATAAAAATCAACTTTGTCACAAACTTTTAAATTATTTAAAATTAAAAATTATGTATAATCTCTACAATATCTAACTGATTTTGATGCTGCACGGTTTGAATTCATTGCAAGGAAGTAAGTGCTGAAGACACATCCTATATTCAGTGTGAAATACTAAATAATATCGAATACTCAGGTTAAATATGCAACAACATTGCGATTGGCTTAAAATTCTTATAGTGGCTCATCAAATCGTTTTTGAAATAATTTTTAAAGATTTGCGAGGATGTGAAGAGAATATCTGGATTAAGCCATCAACTAATTTTAAGCAGAAACTTTTTTACAAATAAAGTACTATTATTAGGAGGCAAGAATTCTTTAACTTGTTAACTTTTTATATATGTATATATATATTATTTTTTTAGATTCGATAAAAATTGAACCCCGTTACTTGTATGCCAGAGAATTGCGTTATTGGTGCATACACTTTTGGTACATTTTTTGTGACTCTGGATTTTATATTTCGTCGCTGGGTGCATCAATTTATAGATCATACTTAATTGATTCGAATATGAGGCATTATGCGTATTATAACATACAATTGCACCTGTTTCTAAGCATTTTGAATGAGTGCAAATTTGATTTTAGAATTATATGAAATAGGTATTAAGCAAATTTATCATAATCGTTAAAGAATAGGATTACAATCGTTAAACAAAATGTTACAATATTTATTAAAGTAAATTGTTAGAATTAAGGTCACTTTAATACAATTACTTTATGGCTTCTGGAATATTTCTTCTAATACGCTACAAATTAGCTATAAAATGAACTGACAAGGTATAAAAACCAATACGAATAAAATTTATACCACTGAATAAAGGTTAAATCATATGTGATAGTATTACACCAATCTAATAGTTCATTCAATCATTTGGCCTGGCAATTGAAAAGGAAAACATAACAAACTGACAATTTTTGCTGGATTGATCAACTTTGAACTTTTGCAAACAATGTTGATGCGGGTGACTGATATTTCGACGACGCATGCGCGCCCGCAGTTCACATTACGAAACGGCGTCGATGCTGGCGTTGAAGTTGTGTTTGTTTAGCGTCTGTGAGTTACTTTGATCTACATACTACTTTGCAGCAGCCAGCTGCAGCAGAGGTAGTCAGCAGAAGTAGTCAGCAGAGCCAGAGGCAGCGGCAGCGACAGAAGACAATGCTTTTCTTTTTTCCACGCTCGTGTGCGTTGTTGTGCCTGGCGCTTGTCGTGGAAAACACTTTCACTGTACATGATGAGGCAGTGACACGAGCTTCGAGTCGCCGTCGACGTCGCCAACGTCGTCGTCGTGAACTTCTTGTGGGTGCTGCTGCGGCTGTGTGTATGGAAGCGCAACCAAGCAAGTTTCTCGGTCTCGCATGCGTTGCCATCGTAGCTGGAGTCGCATTTTCGTTTGAGCAGCGTGACAGACTGGTGGTGTCTCGTCCGGAATCTAGTTGACATCAATGTGCTGCCATGACAGGACCAGATACAGAATATATGACACGTTTAAGTTATTTGCTGTGCTTAATGCTGCTCGGCGTTGTGCTCCAAGGTGAGTTTACAATTTTATCTAGCTGGTAACCTTAAGATCTGACGGCATTATTTGTCTATAGCTGTCACAGGCCAACCCTACCAGACGCCATATCGTTGCTCGAATCGTCTGGAAAATGCTCTCGAGCATATGCGTCGTCGCAGCGTTCAAACCAAAAGCTCATACCGTGCTCGCTCCATGTGGGAGCAACCAGTGCAGAGTCCATATCAGCTGTATAATAATTTCTATGGACAGCATAGCGAGCCTGAGGATGATTTCTATAATGTTGGTGCTAGCCCAAACTACTTACGTGGATATTATGCCAAGCGCATTCGACGCAATGGTCGTCCTTATGCATTTGGAGATTCAGGAGCCAGTGGAGGTAGTAACAGTGCTTCGGAGCTAGAAGATCTTCTCTTATCACATCAACAACAACAACAACAACAGCAGCAGCAACAGCAACAACAGCAATATCAACAGGATCCTCAACAATACCAACATCGACAGCCACACAAATTGGCCATATCTCGTGTAGAGGTGGAGGATCTTAAGGTGCGCGTACCGCCGGCAAAGTCCGCTTCACGCTGGGTGGAGATTGATAAGTGCAAATTCAGCACTGAGAATTCCACCTTAGATACGCGTCTAATATTTCCGGATTTGACGCTCAGCGGCAAGGTGGTCCTTCAGCCTACAGGCGGACGTTGCAACATGATATTGCGTATGCGGCACGCAGGAATCGAGTTCCGTACTGTGCCGTTGGGGCCAGCTTCAGCAGCACCCTCATATGAGCAGTCACGAAGATTGGGAGCCGCTTCAGTGCGTACGGACTCACACTTTGCAGAGCCTGGCTTCATATCTGTCTTTGCACACGGTTGCCAGGGACCAAGTGGCATCAGACTCCGGCAGAATTCAAAGCGGCGATTTGGTACGGCACCTCAAGTAGAATTGGGGGAACCACATGTCATTTTGGGCAACGTTGGCAAGTACCCAAAGCCAAACTATGATATCCGCCTGGAGCATACTACACAACGAGATCAAAGTCTCAACTTGGAGAGTAACGAGGGATTTGGGGATTCAAGCGAATTCTTCGATGTGAATTCTGACAACTTTTACAAACGGCGGAAGTTGAATAAAAGACGTCGCCGGCGTCGTCGTAATGCTTCCCTTCCAGACTTGGATGAAGTGAATTTTAATGAAGACGTGCTACATTTTGAAGATGAGCAGCTACAGCAGCTTGTCGAACCAGATGCACGTGCCTTTGCTGATATTTTCAGTGCCGGTGCTGGTGGCGTCAGTGGCAATCATGAGGAGCTTGTGGGTGATGCCATGTCCAGTGAACTGGAGAAGCTATTTTCCATGGGTGTGCGTGGTTTACTAACCACATACATGCAGCGTGCCCTTCAGCCAGCAATTAAGGAGACGCTAATGGAGAATATGGGCTACACGCTTAGCTATGGTTAGGCCCAGGCTATAAATTTATTATATAATTAAATGTACAATGTCTGAATAAATTAAAACTTTAAGTACTTAAGATATACGAATATAACTGGAAAATTACAGATTGTGAATAGCGAAACTCCTCATACTATAGAAAAGAGTAACTTGAGAATATAGTGCTGGAAAAGCATTCTATAATAATATTATCATATCCTAAAAGTTAGGCTTATCATTTTATTTTTGTAATCTCGAGAAATAATTTTATTCCCCCATTTTTGCAAAACTAAGAATTTGATGTAGGGATATTGTGACAATTTCAGTTGTGCGCAAAAATTGAATTGATGAAAGAACTTCTGGCTCATCAGGACAGTATAATGGGCCCCAAAATAATAATAATAGATCTTATCAATAATTATTGATTAATTATTGAATTATAATTATTGAATTATAATTCGACCTTGTTCACTTTTTTGGCTTATATTCAGTTTAGAGTTTCATTAGTAGTCTTACCAATTTAGCGGTATCCATATGTTTTAAATTTTTAAAACTTGCACTTCACTGAACTTTACGAACTGACGAGCACACTTTTGAACTTGGTTGTTTTTTTTTTAAGTAGCAAAAATTTCAGTAATAAGATTTCACCTTGTTTCCGTGCATCAATAATTTTGAATTATTAATCACTTTATGGTATTCACTTGTCACTCTCAATGATCGAGGCATTCCGTTAATACCGTGCAACGGTTCTGAAGTATTCGTGGCAACTGTTGGCTCTGCAAAAATACTAAGGATGCGGACAACGTACAGCATGATTTATGCGTTGGTGTTTTGGGGTTGCTGGGCGGTTAGGATGCTGCGATGTCCTGCGCAAACGCAAAACGCCCACCAGTAATATGATTGGTTTGCAACAAATAGTTGTGGTAGCCAATCATATTTTGTTTTTTGCGAAAGTAAAGAAATTAATGTGTAGTTGCATTCAGTAAAGTAGAAGTAACAAATAATAATTGTTATCAAACAAACAAATACAAACAAAGCTTTAGAATATACAATATACAAATAAATTACCAAATAATTAATTGTATAATATTACGATATTTTTATTTTTTATTATAAGTATGCAACGCCAACGAAGTAATTATAATTTTACTTAAAAACTGCCGCTCAAGTGTCAGTGTGTACACATCAGCCGTGTGCAAAGAGTCGCACATTGTAATGTCGATAAATTGTTGTTGCAGTATTGCTGCTTCAGTATCGAGTCGCATGGATATATCGATTACTACGAATATTTATTTAAAATGTATTTAAAAAGTTTCACGTGTATCACAAATTTTTATAAATACTAGAATCTGATCCAAGCTGTGAGCAATTTAAAAGACAATTAAAATATTTGATGAATATTGAGTATTGACCAAATAATATTAAAATGTATTTTTAAATATCGATTAATCGATATAATATCAACATCAACAATAACTGAACAGGGTGGTTGCAAGTGTGGGTGTCTGAAATCAACAACAAATATTAAAATACCCAGTATAGTGAACACTGGACTACCGCATAAGTAAGTGATAATTTCATTGAAAAAATCAGATCGGGATTGTGCTGCTTATGCATAATGTAGGACTCTCTGTAAAAAAGGGTGATGACGCGGTTATTAGTCAGGCAGTGGTCATGGTTCATGGTGGTGTTTGTGTGTATGTACGCATTATATAATTACAAATACAGCTGTAAACATATGGCCCTGGCTCCAGGTGATCCCGAAGCCCTTGCCGCCAAGTGAACAATAAGAATACTAAAGACAAAGACCGCAAAGGCAAGATGTGTCAGTGGATACATAACAATATGCATATATCCGAACATTAACCTTGGGTAGCACAATGATTATCGTGCGATTGCATTGGAATTGCGTCAACGTAAATACATTTGTACTTATGTATTATGATATTTTGTTGCCTTTCCAGATAGTCCCACAACGCCAATTGAATACAGGAAGGTACATACATAACTTATTTAATGCATGCCAGGTTGGTTGAAAACTGTCAACAACAGACAATGATGCTATAAACAAAGATACAGCTGCAATTTCGCTGATTTTCACTTGCGCGCGTCCCATCTGGATCATTTGCGTACTGGCAACGCATGCAAGCAGCGCAGCCAGGCAAGCGCACGGTCTCCGACAGCTGTTCCAAATACAGCTAACACAATGTCGGGCAGCACCGGCGTGAGTGTCGTGGCCCAGGGCGGCACGGGCAGGAACAGTGGAAAGGATGGCACCTACATACGCACAATCGAATGGGACATGATGAACAAAAAGAAGTTCTTTCCATTATCCATGCTTAGCTCATTCTCGGTGCGTTGCTGCCTATTCCCACTGACTGTGATCAAGACACAGCTGCAGGTGCAGCATAAAAGCGATATATATAAGGGCATGATTGATTGCGCCATGAAAATCTATCGCTCTGAGGGTATGCCGGGTCTGTATCGCGGTTTCTGGATCTCATCAGTGCAAATTGTATCCGGAGTCTTTTACATCAGCACCTACGAGGGCGTGCGACATATACTCGGTGATTTCGGTGCAGGGCATCGTTTAAAAGCTTTAATTGGCGGCGGCTGTGCCTCACTGGTGGGCCAGACCATAATAGTTCCTTTTGATGTTATATCACAGCACGCCATGGTCTTGGGCATGTCGGCCCATGCTGGCGCAAAGGCTGACATAAACCCCTTGGGTATTAAATCGTGGCCTGGGCGCAGCCGTCTGCATATATCAATGGATATAGGACGTGAGATATTGCGACGTGATGGATTTCGCGGTTTCTATAGAGGCTACACTGCCAGTCTGATGGCCTATGTACCCAACTCTGCAATGTGGTGGGCGTTCTATCATCTCTATCAGGGTAAGTTAATTGCGGTTTTTTTTTAATAAAATATGTCATATAACTAGTTATGTTTATTTTATATGATTCGCAGATGAACTGTGTCGAATATGCCCCTATTGGGTCTCTCATCTATTCATACAATGTGTGGCCGGCAGTTTAGGTGGCTTTACAACGACAATACTAACAAATCCATTAGATATAGTGCGAGCACGTCTCCAGGTAAGTCGTTTGGTCTATAATTTCTATTAGATAGCCTAAATCTTTGCATTGTCTGACAGGTTCATCGTCTGGACTCAATGAGCGTTGCCTTCCGAGAATTGTGGCATGAAGAGAAACTCAACTGCTTCTTTAAGGGTCTATCCGCTCGCCTAGTGCAGTCAGCGGCCTTCTCATTCAGCATTATACTAGGTTATGAGACCATCAAACGCATTGCTATAGACGAGCAATACAAGCATCAAATTCGCTGGTAACGGACCGCACAACCAATTGATATCAAATCCGAACTGCATTTACGCTACGTACTGAGGAACCACCAGAGATTTGTTGCTGATCCAGAAGGAGCGTGCAATGCAACGCGAGCTTCACCTTTGTAAATAACTGACGAGATAAATAGCAAAAGGCACAGGTTAATTAGATGAATTCTAAATGATGATAATTTTTGTTAGGGCGCTTACATATTTCTTACAATTAGTGTTAATCAAATTTTGTAACGCTCTGCAATGCTTAACGTACATAATTAATGCAATTTAACATACAAATACCCAAATTGTTTTTAGCTTAAAGTGTATATTTTTTGTTATAGTGATTTTATACATTATACTACCAGAGGCAGACACAAAAAGTAATAACAAGCCGAAATTATAGCACATGTATATATTCATAAGTATGTAATTGATGATGATGTTGATAAAAATGTTACAATAATACTTTTATAATGCCAAACTGGACATGCTAACGCTAGTAGTACTTACCTTAATTGTGTCCTTTTTGTCAGAACAGGGGCGCCCGATAAAGGCAAATTCATTATTGAATGTATATGTGTTCTTTAAAAGAAAACTAGTTTTAGCATGCATACAATAAAGTACAAACCAAGAATTTATAAATTTTTGGCACTGTAAAATGTATATTTTATGTGCAGTACGTTTACGCTCAACCGATTCGATCTTGATCTGCCGACACTTCTTTGTGATTCTATAGGTGATTGATATAGATACTGATTAGAAATTCGTGCTGTAACTTAAAGAGCGGGGATCTAGCTTAATGCATAAACTCTACATCGTTGACACAGAGTTTTTTTGATATCTTATCGTTGTGGCTGAAATCTTTACAGTTGCAGTTCGGTTTCATGAGCATCCTAATTAAGGAAATTAATTATTTTAAAATTGCACAACAATCTGATAAGAACAGCTACTTGTTTTGTAATTTATATTACAGTAATACGTAATAATTGAAGGTGAATTTTATTTTCTGGCGAAAATTTATAGTGTTATCAGGGCGTTTATTATTCTACGCAAAGCAGTGTCTTACTTCAACTGATAACTGTGAGATAAGAAACCAACCATAATACTTAAGTGTATGCAAAAGAGTCGAAATCACCTTTTAACTGTACTTGCAATTACCTCATCTAGCTAAAAATAAATGTGCTTGAAGTATAATCCTTTCAAACACAATTTAAGAACCTAAGATTTAATACAACTTTATATGAAATTTTAATTTTTATATTGTATGGGCTTTTTAAAAGATCGAAAGAGGTGTATTCGTTTGTATGCATAAAAAACTCATCGTTAACATCAAATTCCTATATCGTATTTTAGAGGGTATCTGTTTTTTTACCTTTAAGTGAATATAAATAAATTTAATATCAAAATGTCAATCCATTAACTTTACCCCCAACCAGAACTTTTTCTACTACATATTATTTAACCCCTGAAGAACATTTAGATGAAACTAACAACCTGTTAAAACACAATTACGAATTGCCGCTAACAAAGTGAACGCTTAATTTTATTGGTTAGACCATTGAGCAGGGAAAGTACCAGCACACATTGAAAACTTAGGTGACTACAATGTACAATATTTGAAATGCAAGTGGAATATATGCCAATTAAAAAGGTTAAGATTTAGGAAAGCATCTTGCGAATCATGTAGTTCAGGATGCCGCCGTTCTGGTAGTACGTAATGTCCACCTCGGTATCGAAGCGCAGCGTAGTCTCAAAGACGGTGCCGTCGGCCTGAAAATAATTGTAATTATATAACTATTCAAATTCCAAATTTAGTATTCAACTGCATACTTCAACTTGGATCTTTTGTCCTGGCTTTAGGCCGCTTTCGGGGAAAGCAATGTTGTAGACTTCACGTCCGTTCAGTTTCAGAGTATCGGCGCTCTGGCCAGGCAGGAATTGAAGGGGAATAATGCCCATACCGACCAGATTGGAGCGATGAATGCGCTCATAAGACTCGGCAATGACTGCTTTTACACCCAATAGGAATGGACCCTTTGCGGCCCAATCGCGAGAGCTGCCACTGCCGTAATCTTTACCAACGACCAGAACCAATGGGGTGCCTTCCTCACGGTAGCGTTCGGCAGCATCGAAAATATCTAGTTCCTCCTGGCTGGTTATGTGCAGGGTACGTGGGCCGGTCTTTGAGACCAGTTTGTTTACCAGCCGGATGTTGGCAAATGTGCCGCGTGCCATAATAGCATCATTACCACGACGAGAGCCATACGAATTGAAATCACGGGGGGTTAAATTGCGACCGGAGAGGAAGCGAGCCGCTGGTGAATTTCTGGCAATGGAACCAGCGGGTGATATGTGATCTGTGGTCACAGAGTCACCCAAGAAAAGCAGACAGCGTGCCTTTTGAATGCTCTGAATCTTGGGCAGCTCTCTAGTCATACCCTCAAAGAAGGGAGGACGCTTGATATAGGTGGACTCCTCGCTCCATGGATACAGCTTGCCATCAGATACTTGTAGAGTTTGCCAATCATCTGAGCCCAATTCGATCTTGCCTTCAAGTCAAATATAAGACATTAAATTTAATTTTAAAAAGTTTACTAAAGCCATACTTACTGTAGACCTCCTGGAACATGGCGGGAATAACGTGCTTATTTTCCACCTCTTGAATTTCACTGCGCGTTGGCCAAATATCGGAAAGGAAGACATTCTTTCCATTTGCATCCACGCCGAGTGGCTCCTTCTCAAAGTCAATATCAACGCGTCCTGCAATGGCATAGGCAATAACCAGCAAAGGACTGGCCAAGTAGTTGGCGCGGGTGTTGGGATGAATGCGACCCTCGAAGTTACGGTTGCCCGACAAAACGCCAGCACAAACTAAGCCATTCTTCTCAATCGTGTTTACCACGTTCTCCTCAAGGGGACCCGAGTTGCCAATGCAGGTCATGCATCCGTAGCCCACAATATCGAATCCTAGTTTCTCCAAATATGGAATGACGCCTGACTCTTTCAAATAATAGGTCACTACACCGGATCCAGGCGACAGCGACGTCTTGATGTAAGGCAGAATGTTAAGCCCCTTCTCGACTGCTTTCTTTGCCAGCAGTCCTGCGCCCAGCATTACCGATGGATTCGAAGTGTTTGTGCAGGATGTAATGGCCGCAATAACCACGGATCCGTGACGAAGCTTGTAGGTTTTGCCATCGTCCCACTGAAACTCGCCGGTGGTTGCCAGGGCCTCTGGTGCGATAGCGAATCCCTTGAAGCCGACCTAAAATGTAGCAACAACAGAAAATGCTGAATTCAACTGGGCGATCAATGACCCCGGAGTGGCCGCAACTATTTGTAGGTCAGTTTGTTTGCGGAAACGGGCGTGTAGGGCCCCATCGCCCAATCGGTCAGGCCAAATCGGGCTTCAGAACCAGCTAAAGTCCAACGAACGTGCAATAAAAACAATGGCACTACACAATTTTAGAAATTCGGCATAAAAATATCGAGCGTGCCAGAAAACAAAATGCATTCTCAGCGAATTTTGATAATAACCAATAGCGATCAGTCGCCAAAGCAGTCGCTGCTGGAAACTTGATGCGCTGGCAGCGGCCATTGAACGCAGCGATGCTTATAAGAGCTGGACGTCCAATAGCCAGGTTTTAGTTCACAGTGTTACGTGGTAAAGTGTTGCCAATGCTTTTGGTTGCGGCATCTTTCAAGTTATTAACTCGCAATCATAAAGGCAACACATTATTGAAATTTTCTATAAGAAAACATTGATAGAAGTGATACCAAAGTCTTTGCGCTTAAGCGATATCAATTTATATCGAGTTATCTAAGGAAATAGTAGCCGTGATTTTATATTAAAAGCTTTTACATATCACAGTTGCTGTTTCTTTTAGATAGCTCTTTTGTAAGCAGCTTAACAGCGTCGGGTTTGTGAAACAGCATTGCATTAAACATAATTTGGATTTCAATTTATGGGATACACTCAGTTCAGTTTTGTCAGATGTGCAAACATCACTGGGCTTTGTTTATCTCATAAGAGCGAAATTTGTTCAACTTACCGGACTGGTCAAGCAGGACTTGAAGTCCTCGGGCATGTTGGAGACAGAAACACGATCGTGCGGCCGTTTAGGGCCTGAAACAGAGGTAACTACCGTTGCCAAATCCAGGGTGACGCTCTGTAAAGTAAGTTAACACGTGATTTTAAAGAATTATCAAAGTTTTCAAAACAGTCCAGACCTGAGTGAACTTTGGATCCTGAGACTCCTCGGCATAATTGCGGAATTGCTGTGTGGCCTTTAGATACTCGCGAATAATATCAATCTTCTTCTCAGAGCGATCTGGAATAAATAAAAGAATTCGTTAAGCTAATGATTTTACATTTGAACTCCTTCCACGCACTTGTTTGCCTCATGTAGCCGAGCGTATTCTCGTCAATGGGGAAATAGCCCACGGTGGCACCATACTCAGGACACATGTTACTGATTGTAGCACGATCGGCAATGCTCAATTCTGCCACGCCGGGTCCATAGAATTCCACAAATTTACCAACAACTCCTAGTTGTCGCAAATTCTTGGTAATAGTCAAAACCAAATCCGTGGAAGTGGCCAGAGGGCTCAGTTTGCCAACCAGTTTGTAGCCAATAACTTCGGGCAACAGCATAGAAATAGATTGTCCCAACATGACAGCCTCAGCCTCAATGCCGCCCACACCCCAGCCCAGTACGCCCAAACCGTTGATCATGGTGGTATGAGAATCGGTGCCGACAACACTATCGGGATACAGAATCTTGCTGCCATCGCTGGCATCGTTTTCAAAGACCACACGTGCCAGGTACTCCAAGTTCACTTGATGCACGATGCCAGAGCCAGGTGGCACAATTAGCATGTTGTTAAAGGCACGGGCGCCCCACTGAAAGTCATTGCAAATAATATAGTCATATATAATAATATATTAAGGTTAACAAGCAAGTTACCTTCAGGAAGGTGAAACGCTCCTTGTTGCGTTCAAATTCCAGGTTCTGGTTCTTGGCCAAGGCATCTGGAATGCGAGCAAAGTCTACCTGCACTGAGTGATCAATGACCAAATCAGCGGGACAGATGGGATTGATTTTTTCGGGATTGCCACCCAATTCCAAGACAGCGTCTCGCATGGCGGCAAAGTCCACAACGGCAGGCACGCCCGTAAAGTCCTGTAAGCGTTGAAAAATTGTAATTGTAATAGTGTACTTTTAAATTATCCCATGCAACGCACCTGCAGAATAACACGTGCTGGTTTGAAGGAAACCTCTACATCATTGGAGCCTTGCTTCAAGCCTGGCGTCCAGCCAAGGATGCTTTGAACATCCTTCTCGAGGATATGGAAGTTGTCGCAGTTGCGCACCGCCGACTCCAACAATACACGAATCGAGTAAGGAAGGTGTTCTGTAAGCCAATGCGTTCAAAATGTAAAACAATTATTTATAATCTTTATAATAATATAATTTCCCTAAATAATTCACTTTCGTCTAATTACTAATAGTTAATAAATTAAATATCCATATCACATTTAACTATAGCATGTGCATTATTTAAAACTATTGTTTGCATACACAGGTAAGGAATACAATTTTATTTATTTAATTAACAAAGGTTAAAAGGTTATTTTTTATAAGTCTAGAAATACGAAAATTTAAAAAGATTTCCAAAACTTTTCGCATATTAAAAAATTTTTATCGTCAGGTTTTGTTATTTATAGTATTTAAAAAACTTTTATACTAAGTATACACCTATTCAAAATGTGTGTTTTATATTATTTTTTTCCACTATTGTCACTAGTAAGCTAACAGAAAATAATACTTTTAAACCATCTACTTATCAGCTAAAGGCGACTAAGTGGCTTTTGTTTGCCTTTGTAATTCAACTATAACGAAAAATTAAGAATTCCAACCTTAAGCATTGAGGTACACACATTGCCCTTAAGTAAACACATTCTCCTACTTAAAAGATGCATTTTAAATACAAAGTATGTAATGTCTATCAATAGTTTTCAGTATATGGACAGGTTTGAATAAATTGAAAATAATATAATTGGTGTTTTCAGAATTTAAAGGAAATCAAGTTATTTATGTACATTTCGATGTTACAAATTAATACATAATATTAGCATTCCCCCATATTAACATTTTGGCTTATCCGATTGTAAAAAAATCTCAATATCAGCTCTTAAAAAAGCATTGATACTAGCCAAAGGGCCATTGATTGTTATCGAGCTGTAATGCACACACACGTGCTTACCAATAAGCATCAGACCATCACATCGTATGATATCAGCAGTTTGAATTAGTCTTGCTCATGCTGATAAGTGTCTACTACATAATACTAAAGCTTGATTAATATACAAATAAATTGTTGCCGCTTCTTATCAATAGACAACACCGGCGTCGCGTGTCTGTATATTTTAATAAACCAAAAATGGCATTGATAACTTTCGCTTTCAGCTGAGTGTGAGTCGAGTTTTAGAAAGCTGAGGCTGGAATAAGTTAAGCTATTCACCTTCCCACTGACACTGTTTGGACTTGTAAATTAAAACGGTCGTTGTTGGGAAGGTGTGTACGATATGGGGTCAAACTTCAAGTCGTCGCACTTGCATTAAATAGGTGTTTTTATGTGAAATACACTTTGGATATTGTCGCATTTCAACGATACTATTAAATACAAGCCTAAAATGTTAACACGTAAACGTATCTATACGTACATACATATGTATATATAGATATAGTACTTACCATATTTACTATCAATGGAAGCCAGATCAAAGTACTTGTACACTGTTCCGTCCTTAGTAAAGGATTTCTCAAACTGAGCAAACGGATTTTCGCCTATAATTGAAAATGTATTGTAATAAGTTTGTTATAAGTAATTATACAAGAGCAAGGACTATCTTTAATACCAAGTGGAACTTACCAGCCATTGTTATGCTTGAGTTTTTAAAGAAATTTAACCTGAACAGCGGGCGTTTACGTTGTTGAATGAACAAGTTTTTAAGGTCTTACCATTGGACGCGTATTTTAAAGTATCGAGTGAAAAAATACCAAATACCCAATACAGTGGCGGTCATTTAAATACTAAAAAGATGTGGATGGACTAAGCTAAGTACGCAGTTAAAAACGTTTACTAAAAAAATGTGGGGACTGAATTTAAATGATTTCTCCTTATGCAAAAAAATATATACATTTAGAAGGAATTTTTTAATGTGAATCATAATATAATAGGACAATTCACCCTTTTTAACAAAACATTTTACAAAAAACACCAATCGAATATATTAAATTTAATCCTTAATTTAGATAATATCACATTTAGATTTGTCATTAAACTGTTCCGTTTTTAAATTGAGTAATCAGCATACCGACTTGTACCTGTTGATTCGATATTTTGCAGCAACTATAAAAATACCTTCAAGATAACTGCATGTAACAGTTACATGTGTATTACCCATCGCTAATAATCTTTGTTAGCGCACGTTGTTTTATTTAGCTAGAGTGAATAATTATTTTAAAATGGGTAAAGAAGATGCTGCCAAAGATAAATTGCGCGAGATGAATTGCAAATTTAATCCGCTCTCCCGCTGCGATGGTTCTGTCATGTACAGTCAGGGTTTGTATTCATTTTCATCACTTTTGATAGAATGCCGGCTAAGCGATTTACATTTTCTAGGCTCAACTATTGTCATTGCCGCTGTGCTGGGCCCCATAGAAGTGAAGACACAAAACTTAAGCATTGAGGGTAGTTACCTGGAGTGCAACTATCGTCCAAAGGCAGGCTTACCGCAGGTAAAGGAGCGCATACGCGAAGCAGCCTTACGAGATGTCCTGGAACTTGCGCTACTAAGTGAGGCATATCCGCGTGCAAAGATGTCTTTGCAAGTGCAGGAGTTGGAGGATCGTGGAAGCGTAAATATTAGCCGTGGCATTCACGGACCTTATTACTATTTTAAAATTATTGTATTTTAGATAGACGCGTGCGCTTTGAATGCGTCCTGTCTGGCCATGCTAATTGGAGGCCTGCCCATGAAGTACAGCTTTGCGGCAGTGCACTGCATTATCAATGAGCAGGACGAATTTGTGGTAGATCCGGAACAGAGTGAAACGTTGCATCAAAAAGCCAGCTTTACATTTGCCTTCGACTCTGAGGAAGGTAATCTGCTGTTGGTACAAACAAAAGGCGCCTTCAAGATTGCTCAGTTCAATGACATTGAATGTATTTGCCGCGCTGCCAGTGCAGAAATCTTCGCGTTCTATCGTAGTAATATATCCAAACATCATAGCAGAAGTGTTGAACAATCAGCGACGAAAGATGAAAGCGGTTTGCCCATGGAAACGTGATTAAAAATAGTACATACTTAAGTTTGATTAAAAGTTGGTTAAAACCTTTAATGTTCACATTTATTTTAACTCTTTCTACTGTTGTGATAGGCGCCAATGCTGCTAATATGCAGCGGCATGCCTTTTAACACCTGTGAATTGGACTCTACAATGCGTGCGACCACAAAATCACCCACGTTAATTTCCTTTGCGCTGTCTGCCGTAGGCAATAAGGCGGCGGGTACAATAACCTTAATGTTGGCATCATTACGTCCAAACCAGTGGCTATCGGAACGTTTACTTTTGCCCTCGATCAGTATAAGCTGCTCCTGACCCTCAAAACGTTTGTGCAGCTGTGTGGCACCTGCTCGGAAAGCCTGCACCATCCGCTGTAGTCGAGCTGTCTTTATAGCTGGAGGTACATCATCCGCATAGCGTCTATGTGCTGTGGTTTTCTCGCGCATGCTGTAGGCGAATAGAAAGGCCACGTTATAGCGCACGCTTTCGATTAGTGTGACGGTGTCCTCGAACTCGGCATCTGTTTCGCCGCAGAAGCCACAAATGAAGTCACTGGACAGGCCCACATCGGGGAGTATTTGACGTATATGCTCCACCAGCTGCAGGTAAGCCTCGCGCGTGTATCCACGTCGCATTCTGGCTAGGACAGCGGTGTTGCCTGACTGAGCCGGCAAATGGAGCTGTTTGCAGACATTGGGATAGTCGCGAATGACGCGCAAAACCTCATCGGAGAAGTCTTTGGGATGCGGCGATGTGAAACGAATGCGCATTTCTGGCACAGCTTCGGCCACGCTTTGCAGCAGCACTGAGAATGGTAGTCCGCCTGTTTTGGGCTTGTAAACTGTGCTAAAACCGGACGCGAGACTGTCAACAGCATTCGATGCCTGCACGGAGCTTCTATCTCTGTACGAGTTTACATTTTGGCCCAGCAGAGTCACTTCCTTGACGCCCTGGTCGTGGAGAGTTTTAACTTCACGCACAATCGACTCGAGTGGGCGGGAACGTTCCCGTCCACGTGTGAAGGGCACAATGCAATAGGAACACATATTGTCACAGCCGCGCATAATAGAGACAAAGGCAGTGGGTGAATCGGAATTTAGCCGCACGGGCATAACATCCGCATAGGTTTCGTCCAGTGAGAGCAGCACATTGATGGCTGAGTTGCCGTAGTGGCGGGCAACGGCCAACAGCCTTGGTAAATCCTTATAACTATCTGGACCCGCAATGACATCCACGCTCTGTTCCTGCTCAAGTAGTCGCTCCTTCAAGCGTTCCGCCATGCAGCCCAATAGCGTCAATTGCAGCGGCTGCCGTTTGCTGCCGCGTCGCTCCTTCATTGCTCGCAGGTGTCGCAATCGATTCCAGATCTTTTGTTCCGCTCCATCGCGCACTGCGCAGGTCACCAGCATTATAACGTCTGCATTTGTAATGTCCTCGCAGCGCTCGTAGCCGTTCTCTTGCAATATGCTCCATACAACTTCCGTATCGTTTGTGTTCATCTGACAGCCGTACACTTCGAAATGCACACGTCGCCCATGTCCATTGAAGTCTATTGCATTCAAATAGGGTATACTATTATCCACCACTTGGGTTTCCTTCTCGTTATCATAAAGCCTCCGTTTGGGCTTAACAGCAAAAAAGTCCTTTAGACCGGGTCCGCGTTCTATGCGTTCCACAAAAGTTTCACGTGCGCTGCTCTGGTTGCTCTTATTTGTTGCTGTTTGTGTGGCCACGGGTATGGTGCTGGCAGCAGCAGCGGATGCAGCATTACTTTGGTTACGCCAACTCTGGCGCAGACAAACGCTGACTATCCGCAGCTTCATGGCAGTTAAACGCAACACAATTTGTTTTGTTTAGGAATTATGTCACAAGTTAGTTAAGTAGGGAATTTTATTTCATATCGATAAATCACTATTTTAAATTTAAATAGTTCGATTTATTTGGTACAATATTAATCGATATTAAGGTAGTCAGTACAAGAACCACACTAAACGATGATTCGCAAAATGTACCAAATTAAGATATTTATTTCATTCGATATATTTTATAGTACAAAACATTGAGCCAGATGAGCGTGCGTTTAGTTAGTACAATTAATAGTCAGTAGGTTTGAATTTGTGGTACATTGTGTTGACGCTAGATGGGGCAATTCAACAAACACTTTATAATGCGCTGTTAGACTAATTCCTTTTATCTATCTCTGAGGGACTTTGAGGGGAGATACCACATTCAAATTCAATTTGTTGACTCTACCCTTTTGTAATACTATATTATGAGAAAAGAAAAGATTTCTTCGGTGATATATTAAAACATAATTTACGACAATAAAAGACTAAGAGAATAATAAAGAACTTACCCTGTCACAAATTTATGTTTTAATTTTTTTTTTTTTTTATATTGACAAAAAAAAATTATTTCTAGAATCTTTACCAAAATCAAAAAATTATAGTAGCCCGATGGAAGGAGTATTTGTACTCCAGCATTTTAACTTATTTATTAAATTGTAAATCTTTTTTGAATTTATGCCATTATTTATGATAGGACATTCTGTAGCGGGGCATTACGTCTAGCACTGAGCAATGCCGATAATAATTACCACATTGGAAGTCTAATTCAAATCTAATTTAATTGTAATGCAGTTCATCGCACAGCAAATGAATGTACTTATTATTATAAATTTAATGTATTTCAATTTGACTTCCAAAGATAAGCAAATATACAAATGACCACACATTTGGGGCTAAGAAATTATCCGGCCTCATTATGAGCTTATGGTGGTCATGTTAATAATGCACAGACAAGAAGACACAGCATAATACCAATGCATTTCGGCCAAGTTCAAACCGTTGACGTTTTGTGGCTTTGTGGCCCAATAACTGAGTAATTGCATCAACTAAACGTAAATGTGAGCATAAATGGAAGCAAGTATTGCTATTAGAATGGAATGCAAGTTACCAACTTCATGAATTTACATCGTTCCTGAATATATTTAATGTACACGGAGAGATATGTTAAGCAGTATTTGTGATTAGCCTAAGTATATACATTGAATTTACAAATTTTTATACGTAACTTTTTATAAAATCTATAGTTTTATGCAATTGTAATAATTGCCTCGTCGCTTTTTATTTATCTTTGTAATAAGATAATTAATCTATAATATATCAAAATATGAAAATGTAGCTTTAAATTTGAGCTATGTTCATCTAATGGTCGAATATTTAATTAATGAATATATATATTTAAATCAACAAATAAGTAAACCAATTCGCAAAAATTATTGCACCCTTTCCGTTTCACAAAAGAACTCCCTTCAACTTTTGAGAATCGAGAAGGAAGGTAGTAATTTTAAGAAAAAAATTATATTCACAGGTATTTGCTTTAGTTGCTTGTTTGATTATTAAAATATGTAAATAAATAAATTAATCGACCATTAGGCAAGCCTTAATTTCTGATCCATAAATATTATTATTGGCTCTTAAAAGAGATTTAATGGTAAATTATTACATTAGTTTAGTTATGCATGTTGAGCATAATTCTTTCATCGATTTCTCTCCGTGTACATGTACATAATATGTACTACATATGTAAGTAAGAGTACGATATTAAGGGCAGGTGGCGTAAGGCGTAAATGTGGGCGTAACGTCTGGCATATTTGTAAACACTTACAAGCAAAAATATTTTAATGAAAATGAAATGAAAATTCCACTTTTGGCCAAAAGAATTTCGTAATTACAGCGAAAAAATTCGGTAATTAAATTCATGAAGTTTTGGCTTGACGCAACGAAGCGTTTGCCATTTTCGGTGCCAGGACTCCCAGAGTCCCAGGAACCCAAATATCTCTAAGTGGGTCCCTGCATGTATGTCTATACCACTCTGACCGCCTTGTTGGTTAAGCATTTTCTTGTATTTTGTCGGCACTTTTCCGCTAAAGTTATTTTTGCAACAGTTTCTCCTCATCCTTCGCACCAGCAGCAGCTGCTATAAATCTTAGCGCCGAAGTTTCATTGCTCCAGTGCTGCATGAAGGCAGGATGTAGCAGGATGTGTGTGTATATGTGGGTATATGTATGTGGAGCCAAGCAGCTTAAGCTTATATCGTCCTTCCGAATCTCCACTTATTCCTATTACGAAGTAGAAGCATTTACATTTAAAAAAGCTTGTCAATAATTCAGTTTTGCTGTCCGGAATTTTCGGTTTATGATATTTACGTACTTTTGTTTATAGCAATTAATCCGACAATTTTGAGCTTGAACACGCACTATTATAGTTGATAACTGTTAAGAGTATTTCCTATTACAAAACTAACTTAAATTATTTGTAAAAAAAACAGTCTTTTGGCTTAGATAAAGTTTGAACTTCGTTATTTCGCAGATTTCTAAAAATATATTCGAAAGGAACAGGATTTAAACATATTGCAAATATTATATCAAGCGGGATAGTAACGTCGCACGATTTATTACTTTTATGTTGCATTAATTTCAAAAGCAAAACTTAAACAAAAATATAAGTAATTTGGTAAAATTTAAGGAAACTTTAGAAGTCCAATAGAGCTGTCTATTCCAATGCCATCTTGAGTCGAGACACATAAGTCTCAGTTTAAGGGATAACCTATCTCAATGAATAAGTTGAAATTTTTACGAGCAGCCTAACATATTGTTATATGCAATAAATCGAAAATTTAATTGTACTTTCACTATTCGCACATTTTCATGGTCGACCATCTGTGTCCCAATTGGCTAACACCGAAAGACCAAAATCGAAAGCCAAGGCCTCCCCCCCCCCACGCTCCAGGCTACTTGCCAACTACATCTCCCCCCTCCAACCCAAAAAACCAACCAAAAACGACACTTTTAGGCGCCATAACGTGGGCGCACGCATAATGATACCCTGAATGGCTCAATGCGTAACGGTGGCCTTAAAAAGCGTCCAAAGTTTGCTTACAGATTTCCATTTTCGGAAAACCATTCTCCTCATTCCGCCTGTTGCCCTGCTATGCCCTGTTGGGCTATGTGGGACTGTGTTTGGAATTGGCCGGGGTGGGGTGTTGGGATGACTGCACAGCGGTGTTAACGGCACTGCTGAGAGTAATTCGCTACCCAAAACAAAGGAATGGATAAAAGTAACCCAATGTTAATAGAAAATGGTTCGCTGTCGTCATCGTCGTCGTCGTTGCCATTGTCGTTAAATTGAAATTGTCGCGCAAATAAAAATTTGCATATTTTAGCATTGATTTTGTTTGCCACCTCCCCACAGTGTCGCTGTCCCTTTGCGAGGCCCTTGGGATACGCGTCGTATGCGCAATGTTTGAATGCAGTCAATAAATTTAACAAAATCGCAAAAATTGCGCAAATTAATTACAGAACAGTGCATAAAACACACAAAAGCTATGCCCCGACACTAAACTATGCTAAAGAGTGAGAAGAGTTGAAGTGAGGATGGTGTTGAGTGCGTTGGGCGATGCTACACTGAGGCCTCATTACTGGCTGCCAGTTCCAGTTGTTGTCTATAGTAAATCCTGACGCTGTCACAATAAAATCCACTCAAGCTAAACATACGTCAGCAGTGACGAGAAGGAGGCCGAGACCAAGAACGATACTCATACCAACTTCTGAGTCTGGATCTGTGTTGAGTCCGGCTCCAAGGCAAGTCGCACAAATTTATGCCCTGGTCAGGATGAGCATGAGCAAAAAAAAAAAATAAGACAAAAAAAAACGGTGTCCCTGTCAGTGACTCGAAGGCGCAGGGATGTAATACAAAACGGCTCATTGATTTATTTACGAGCTTAACTGATGTGCCCCGGCCTACCCTTAGTTGCAACAGTGGTCGCTTCAGCGCATAAACTCTATAAAGTTATTAAAAACATTCCAATAAAGTCCCCAACAAATTGAAAAATATTTAAATCTTTTTGATAAAGAATTATTACGTTCAATCTGGATCACATTTACTGAAGTTTATTAATCAGATGTTTTTAACACAGATTATATAACCACATCTACATATCAACTCTTAGTCCATTTATGTAATGCGTGAAAAATATCAAAAATATTATTTTATTAAATATTACATTATGGACAAGTTGTGAACTAAAGAAAATTTGTTAATTTAATTCATAATTTAATTCTATTTTTTAAGTAAGCTGTTTCGCAACAAAATAAAATCATGTTAATCACATATAATCGAAATTCAAAGGGTTTTAAAAATATTTATACAAATCGGGAACTAAGTAAAAAAAATGTTCTGAAGTTATGTTGCTTAATAGTATTGTTATTTAATTTAATTTTATTATGTGTTTTAAATTTGCATATTTATTTATTTAAACAAGTTTTTTATTTAAGGAAAGCAAAAGACAACGTATGTTTTTATCGATTGCTGGTTTAACAGATTAAAGAAATTGGATATTCTATTTTTGCTTAGTAAAAATATAAAAATATAAATCATTTTTACTATTTATTTAATAAGGATTGGTATGGGTAGTATTTATATTAATATATTATTCGTGGCTTATAAATTTAATTAATTTACCTGCCCTATTTTAGCCATAAATGCTGACTGTTCTGTACAATAAATGAATTAACAAATAACTATTTAATATTTTTTTATTAACACTTTATTTGTTTGTAACTTTAAAATTTGAGTAAGGTCCATTAAATCGAATTTAATACTTAAAAACAAAAATCTTTTTTTTAATCATTTATTACTTTAATTATCTACCTTTAGGAAAAAACTTGTAAATAAATTTTATTTGATACATTTTAATTAAAATCAAATAAAATTTGATAAATCAACACAAAATTTTAAATACATTTTTGTTTAAGCTGTAATTTTCTTGAATTTAGCGAATATTCAGTTGTAAATAATTTTCTATTTTTAATTTTATATTTTTGGCACCACTGTGCTTGACCACATGCACTGGACACATTTGACCTCCATCTCATTTCCATACTCTGGCGGATTTTCATCTTTGCTGTCTTTGCTGTGCATTGTGACTTACATAAAGTGTACTCGACTTGCTTGTGGAAGTCATTTGGGCGCAGGATCGTAGATCTTTTAGAGCAATGGCTTTTGACACTCAATATGCCTGCTGCTGATGCAAGGCATTTCAATATTTATGCATCCTTTGGCAGCCAGGCAAACCAGGCTGGCTTTAAAAGGGTGTGTTGTCCGCGTCGTTTGCTGGTTATTTTCATTGTCACGTGGCGGTAATTACCGGTGTTGCCAGACACACAAACACACACACACCCACACACACACAGTGGCATCTACATAACACAAACACAATGCAGGACATGGCTTTGAACTGCACGCCAGTCAACACTCGAAGGCTCAGCAGGCACCGCAGGACGCAGGACCCCGTATGCTGTGTCGCGTCCCATCGCGTCGCGACGCGTTTTACAATTTCAATTCATTGAATTTTAACGGCGCCTACAACAAAAACGCAGTTGCATGCGTCTGCACCCGCTCTCTCCCTCTCTGCTGTTAACCAAAAGTTTGTAAAACGTTGTGTGCAACATTTGGCGAGTGTCCTGCTTCCTGCTGACTGCCAATTGGCAACTGGCAACTGGCAACTGGCAGCAGCCAGCCGACTCAGACTGCAGGCGACCGACCGTTGCTTTGTCAATAACCATTGTCCATTGGGTGTAGGTCGTTGCCTGCTGAATCCTGATTGTTCCTGCTGCATAGAGAGAGAGAGTCCTGATATTAAAACGTGTTTTATCACGCGCCGCCATTTCGCGGCCGGGTATTCATTCCAATTGCGGCCAGATTGCACTTTTCAAGTGCCTGTTAATGCACTTGGATTGCGCCTGTTGGCCAAGTTTAAAGCTGTGCTGTGCGGCCCTTTAGTTATATTTTCTCGGCAACAATTCAAATTAGAAAACTCAGCTGAAAGTGTCAACCAAAAAAAAAGAAGAAGAAAAAAAAGAAATTCTATATATAAAAGGAAAGGGTTGATGAGAAGCTCTGCATTCCAGGCAGCAGCTGCTGTTTGTCCTTTGCCGCCATTTTGTGCGTGCCAATGTTGTCGTACTCCCTGTGCCATTTCCTCTTCCTCTCACACTCTACGCGTGTGTGTGTGTGTTGTGTCTCTGTGTGTTTGTTACATTTTCGTTTTGCAATTTCATTAAATTCCAGCATCCGCCATAAATCTTCCACTCTTCAGCACGGCTTCTGTGCTTTGAAGCGATAAAGGTACGTCTGCCTCTGTGATGGCTGCCCCCAAAATGCCAAAAGCAACAATAGCAACAACAATAGCAACAACAATAGCAACAACAACAGCAACAACAACAACAGCATTGCCAGCATTGGTTTTATATTGGGCCACACACACACACACACACACACAAAATGGCCGTTGAAGTGGTTGAAAGCGATTACGTTGAATACCAAAGGTTGATGTGTGTGCGATTGTGTGTTGTTAGTGTGTGTGTGTGTGTCCCGTTACTGTTTAAATGTTGTATGAATGAGCATTTTGTGGGGACACCAAGGCCCCCCTCCAGCAAGCACGGGGGGCGGTTGTATGAGAGTTATATGGGTTTTATGTTTGGTTGGGGTTTTTGGCGCTCGAACTGCCCAAAAGTTGTTGTACAGTGTAAAACATAAACATGGGTTAGTTACACTACCAACATGGCCTATTAACTTTTGAAGTTTGCTCTGGAGATATTCAACTGTCAGGCATATCAAGTTCCCAACCCCCCCCCCCCCCCCCAAAAAAAAAAAACATATTTAATACTTAATAAGCTAAGCTTTAAAATTATGTATTTTGATTTAAAGATTTTAGAATTAGTTTTAGGTAACTGCATGTTTAGCAGATGCTACTTTAAATACATTTTTCAATATTTTTAAATAGTCATTTCCCCCCAACTCTAGAACTTTGGAACAGGTCGCAAGAAAACGCAGATGTTTTGAGTCTTTTGCTGCTTATTAAATTGAAATCCCCCGTTTCAAAGTCGCTGCTGCTGTTGCAGTTAAAAATTTTTGCAACCGCGAAGCAAAATTTTTTTTATTTCATTTTCATTTTTCGCTTTCTCTGGCAACTTTTACCGGGTAAAAATTGAAACCAGCTAAGTTCACATTTAAATTCGCTACAGTTGTATGAAATATTTACAAAAAATTACTATATGATGTTGTCTGTATCAACTTACTCAACAGAATGTCTTTATTTTGTCATTTCGAACTATCGATATGTCTGTCAGAGTTCTTTTAACATTTTATCGTCTGTTCATTTACATTTATAGTTTAATGTTAAATGAGATATCGCTAAGTGTTAAATATATTATTAATGATATGTAAAATAATAAGGATTCTTAACTAATTATATTATTTACTAATATTACATGACCCAAACTTATGTACTACTACAATGATTAATTCAGCTATAATTTAATTTCTTTATACTAGAAAATGTACATGTTCTTTCAGACATTATTCAAATTTTTATTTAATACTTTAATTATACTCCAAAAGTGATGTTTTCAATCCTATAAATTAAAATAATAACCTCTAAAGCTAGGAAATTCAATTGACGTTGAAAATTTTACCCAATATTCATATTATGGCATTAGAATTTTATATTTAATTACTTAAAAAAAAAAAACAAACATTTTTCCAACGTTTGTTGCACGTCAGCCCGCCTATAATTCTCAAATGGTCTTATCAGTCAGTATTTAAGGCAGACAAATTTTTCTTTATAAAGATTTTTTTACTCCCTTTATAAAATAATAATTCGGCTTTTAAACATCAAGTAAGTGCAAATAACAATTTCCTATTAACAATATTCTCATATTAAGCACACATAAAATGCTCACAAAATTTTACTAAAAAATTAATGATTTTTTTTATATGAGACACGTTTTTAATTCCAAATTAAATATTTTATTTATCCTAATACTAGAACGGCAGTCTTAATAAGTGCATTAAGGGAATATGCCAAACTATCTTGATATCAAGAAAAATCATTCATAACGGACTGTATTTCTCGGTAATTTCAAAAAGGAATATTTTTCTGAGTGCAAAAAGTAAGAAATTAATATCTCTATATCATGTATATATTATTTACTTATATATACTTATCATATATATATAATGTTTGTGAGGTACCAGAAAACTAACTACTATGTATGACAATGCCGTCTTTGGATAGATTGGATTCCTTTTCCTTTGAACAGAATGAAAGTGTTGGAATATATTGGAAGGTATTTATATTCGGCATTACGAACATAGCTTTTCTTGGTTGTTTTAACAGAAGATTCTCAAGTGAATTTGGCAATTACGAGTTCTCTTTCAATTCTTTATATAGTTTGATTAAATTTTGATCAAACTTAGCTCATATAACTTTGATCATATAGCTGGATGAATGATCGACAATTGAGTTTTAGACTGTATAATATGTAGTATCGTTATTACTTATTTAATTGTCATAAAAGCCATTTTATTAGCATTCCTATTAACGTATACAATTTTTTAGACAACCCGCAGATAGATGTACTAACTTGATTTATATTTTGAGAGTATTCAATACAATTTTCTCTTAGAATTAATTGTCTAATACAGTTAATCTTTATTAAAAAATACCTACGTTTAGAAACAGTTTATCCTTATTGAAAAATCCATAAAATTTAGATACACTGAACATTAAAAGAGCATTTGGAATACTAGTATTGCCGATACTTTTATGCCAGCTCTCATTTTATAACGCTGCTTTCTATAAAATATTTTTTGAAATTTCTTCCTTTATGCTGCCGGTTGGTTGACAATTTTATAAGCCATCGCTGTCTCTTCTTTTCCGGCTATCTCTGTCTCTGGCGATTGTGCTGGCACTGCGCGTGCTGTTATAATTGAATGTCTCAGGTGTTTTGTCAGACATTGCTTAAGCCTTTTCCGGGATTTTCTTCTATGGCAGCGACGGCAGAAACCCAATGATTCGCATTTCGTGCAGCAAATGATTGTGCCCCTTTAAAGAGCTTAAATTGTTGCATGTATTTTTGAAACGCAACAAGAGAAATGGCAAGGGATATTGGGATTGCCCTGGTTGGGGGTTATGTTCGTGTGACATTCAAATCCGCGCTGTTTCACTGCCTGGAGCTGCCTAATTAAAACATTCATCTTCATTTTCACCTTTTGCCTAATTAATTCACACAAAAATCAACTAAATTAATATGAAAAGAGCCAAAGAAGCTGCCAAGTTGCTGACCAGGTCCCAGCACCCCTACCATCTGAATGTATCCCCATTCCCCATCTCGACCCTATTCCTGCTGTTGTTGCTTTTCGGACGCTAACGAGAATTAATGGTTTGCAGTGTGGCACACAATTACGACGACGAAAATCTTAGGTAAGCAGCAAAATTGTCACCACGCGCGTGGAAAAACCTTAGCTACGTAATTGGCTTTGTGTATGAGTGGGATTGGGCGGGGGTGAGGCAGAGTTGAGCTTCTGACATGCGGGGGGGTTGTAGGTTGTGGGGTGGCTGTGTCAAAAACTGCTCAATTTACGTGTCGTGAAATTAATTTATGCCCAATGCAATAACCTCGCCAACGTCAATAAAATACATTACAAGTACGAAAGCTGGCCAATATATATATATAGATGTGGGGGAGTGAGGACTAAAGACTTGGTGCCTAATTGTGCTCTGTCAATTTGAAATTAAAATTGTATGCCACACACACACACACACACACACACACCAATATACACACACACATTTTGGCAACACATGAGTATAGGTGTAAGAAATGCGCCTTGCGAAAAATTTCCATAATTTAACGATCTATATGCAAGTGGCGCAATTGAAGCGTAATTAGACTTTGGCACTCACTCACACACACACAGACTAGCACACACACACACACACACACACTAGCACACACACACAGAATTGGCTATCGTCTGTTGTGAGCTGCTGGCGCTAATTGGTTTCTGGTCAGCAGCATCGAAGCAGCTAGAGCATCGCGTCGCCATCTTTTGGCCGGAGCTGGCTTTCAGCGGATGCCAATTAAAAACGTGCGCACATTATGCTTTATTGACCTCTCACACCCCATCGATATGGTATCTATACACACAGAGAAAAATATATATATAGACAACAGCAGTAGTTTTATACAATTTGGCCTGGGTTCGTAACTGTTTTGACTTTTATAACAAAAATTACAATATTATAATTATTTTCAATTTTTTCCCATATAAGTGAAACGATACAGATACATATAATTGATAATTTTTTTTTTGAATTAAATATAAGAGTTATCTGTTATTTCTATTTTAAAATTTGCAAAATTTAAAATATACCCTAAATTTTTATTTTAACGACTTACTTATTACGATTTACCTACCTATTAAGTTTTGTTTTAAAAATCACGAATTCTGTAACTTGAATATAAAAAATTAAATGATAAAAATTGATTTCAAATTTTTTTTTAAATCACATGGTTATTTTTAGAAGAAATTAAAAAAAAATTCGCTGTTAAACCTAAAAGAAAACACGTATTAATGTTTGTAGTTAAAATTTTTTGGATTTTTTACTGATCACTGATCAGTGATCAGTTAGGGAACCAAGAGCACAATAGATCGACTGGTCGCTTTTTATTTGCGGCGATTTCCATTTATTTACATTATGTATCAGCATTTTGAATACATCACATTTGAGATTAAATTTATGATGTATATTAAATGGATCGCAGATTCCGAAACATATTTTAAAAAAATTAGTTGTCTATACTGTTTTTGAGATACTCGAAAAAGCTAGATTATCGACTTTTAGAAAGGTAGCTTGAGTTAACTGAAAATATTTCCGAACATAATTTAATGATATTAGGGATTCTAATTTTTTTTTTGAACAGGTACTAAAATTGACTATCAACCTGTTACACAGGCTCGTTCAAAAAAAATTTAGAGAGTAAAATTAAGAGATTAATTTATGTCCATTAAAAAAAACTATATTTTGTGTAACTTTTTCTCCAAAACTAAAATTTAATAATTATTATTATTATTTTTTGTTTATGTTATCTTTTATTTGCTTATAAGAATTTTCATATACTTTTCATATACTACATTTATTATAATAGCATGGTAATCTATTTACGATACTATATATGTATGTGACATGCCTAAGTTATCAACTTTAAATTATAATAATTAACTTAAAATTAAGTTGATGCTTCGAGGGTCCGAATTCACGAAGCAGAATTTTGTTATACATTAAATTTAGAAAAAAATATATTGGTCTTTAAATAAATACCAATATTTTTAAATTTTACTAAGACAAACATTTATGAAATTAGCATTTTCGAAAAAAAGCTGACGTAGCCTATTATTTTTGGTATCGATTTAATACAATCTTAAATTAATTTAATACTATTTTTAATGAGACACTTGGCATTCGAACTATATGGATTCTATAACAGCATCTACAGATCCAGAAATATGGAATTCTTAATTAACTTTTGAGTATAAAAACTATGTTCGAATGTTAATTAATATTAAAGAAAACAGGAAATAAAAGTGTGTGTAAAGTTTTGCAATATTTTAATATTGAATATGGATTATGAATTATTGTTTTATTTAAAATGTTAAAGGTTCTGCCTCAAACACTAATTAAATAATAATAACAAGCCAAGTTTCAACTAGGAATTTATTTTTATTTACATCCCATTTATATTCTATATTCGACTACCCGCTTTTATCCAACTTTTTTTTTTGTCAGTGTAACATTCGGGGAAATAGAGAAAAAATAAAATGAGTCGATCCCCTTGTTACCTGTTCCATTGGCAATGGCAATGGCAATGCCATTGCTTTGTGATGTGGGCGTGCCTTTTAGCAATAATAACGTCCTCTGTTGGCCATAAAACAAATCATACAACTTTATGGTCACCTTACCAATACCTACAATGTCCACTCCGAACTTTATCTTTTTATATGCAGCATTATTGCCACAGATTAGACACGGGATTTGGTACATTGTACGCATCTATAGGATATGTATGTGTTCCATGCTGAATGTGCCTTAGCCTGTTTTCTTTTTTTGTTTTTTTTTTTGGATTCGTTTTTCGATTGCCAGCAGAACGAATTAAATATGACCATTTGTATAATGGCCACAACTCGAACTGGCCATGCGATGCTCATATGGAGTAATATGTGGGATGTGAGTAGTTTGAAGGGAAAGGGAGACATTGCGCATTGAAATATATATATATTTGTTATTCTGTGGCCACAGTCGAATGCAAAATGCATGACATTTTCTGTTTAATTTTCAGTTCGGTAAGTTCTCGGGCTTAACTCTGGCTCTGGACAGCAGCAACATCAACGTACAGGCAGCAAAAGTGCGAGCCTTTAGGCTATTCAGGATTTTGGAGATAGGCACAGCATTTATACATAGGCCTGTCATGAAAATTGTAGAGTTCGGGTTTTGTTCTGAAGGCTAAATGTTAATTTTTTTTTCACACAATAAAGTGCTTGGTTTGTTTCTGTGAACGTAACTCGTAAGAGGGGTTTTGTTAAAAGGTAGAATAGCAGGGCTAACTAAAAAGGGAACTGTTTAGTTAATACAAGATAAATATATTAAAAAAAAACGTTTCTAAATTCTAAGGTATATTAACCTAAAGCATTAAAAATACTACCAAAGCGTGGCTATATAACACCTAAGAATAAAATATAATAATTCTTAGTCCTCATACAACTTCTAACTTGATTTTTTTATATATAATTTTAAAGTGAACTTTTCTCGATCTAGATGACAAGACGAGTAAATATAAACGTGTTTGTGTTAAAGATAATTATCTCTTTTTTGGTGTTGTTATTTCGTTGTCTATCAATCGATTTTAAGGATTAATATCTTTAGCGACACCTAATAAATGCAGCTATAAAAATATAAAAGAGAGAAAAATAAAAAAACTATTTTGGGACTCTTCCCAAATTTTAAATTCAATAAATCGTAAAAAATACCGCATAAAAATGCACAATTTTCTTAATTAAAAATTATATAGTTGCAGAACTAGTAATTTAAATTTAAAAATGTGTAAAATGATTAATAGACATATTTATTAGAAAGCGTAAATCTTTTATAAATTGGCTGAAAGATTCTCGACTAATGATCAAATCGGCAGGCTAACTTCTGAAAAAAAGCAAAACAAAAAAAAAAAATAAAAAAAGAAAGAAACGGTTATCTTTGCCACGCCGAGTCTATATACCCTTGCAATAGTCTTCTAAGAAAATTTTGAATATTTGACCGACTATTTCTATGGCAGCTATTAATATAGTGGTCCGCTTATTATTAAAGTTGTTCAGATTGTACAAATTATAATTCTACAGTGAACTGTTGACTTTTAATTAGCTATCTTGAAAAACAAAAAAGTTTTTCATACAAGCACTTTTTGATAGATTTTTCCTACTATATAGTGTTCCGATTGTCAGATTATGCAAATAATAATACGACATTGCGCTGTTGAGTTTAGTTTTGATATTTAAAAAAAAATAGAGTAAAATTTAGTGTAAAAGTGTAAAATAAATCAGATTCGACATTTATTTCTGGGTTCCAGAATTGCATTAAAGAAGTCAGATAAATTGGATTTGCTCTCACAATTTTAAAATGCATTAAAAAAACACAGTAAATAATATATATAATAATATCTGAATAAAACTTTTCAGATCTATTTAATAAATTGCTGTAATAAGATAAATCAATTCTCTAATGTT
Organism: Hirtodrosophila alboralis; assembly: GCA_035043045.1. Taxonomy (NCBI): domain Eukaryota; kingdom Metazoa; phylum Arthropoda; class Insecta; order Diptera; family Drosophilidae; genus Hirtodrosophila; species Hirtodrosophila alboralis. The sequence goes on along the minus strand of JAWNNH010000723.1, from coordinate 205,762 downwards.
CTTTAAATTTCAAATGAATTAAAATCAAATTAAATGTAACATTAAAAAAAATTTTAAAACATTAATGCAATGGTGGCCAACAATTTAGGAAATATGTTTAAGAAATAAAATAAATATTATATAAACTAAAAATTATTTTTATTAGCGTTATTACCTCAAACAAAAATATAACCAATATATTTAAAGCAAAATTGATCAGTATTTGGTTGCTACACAATAAGATAACTTTTAAAAAATTAAATTTTTTTAAAATACCGATTTATCCAAATAAGTTCATTTCTTATGAATAATTTCAAAGTTGTTTTTGTTTAATCATTTTATGTGTTGCCAAGGCAAGATGAACCCAAAGTGAAATATCTTTTAAATGCAAATATTTTATATAGTACACGTACGTAGACAACGGGCGAAAGTAAATTAGAAGCCAACTGTGAGTATAAATTTGTGAACAGGAAAGAGATAGAGAGATGGCGTGAAAGAGATGGAGACAGTCAGACAAGGATATGTAGAGTGCGGGGGAATTTGTCGTCCTCTGTGTGGGTTGTGCGCTGATTGCGGATGCTCTGTTCTGTTGGGCACCAGTGTGCGGCATTTTATTTCGCATTAAGAGATTAAGATCAAAATTAAAATTTAAATTACCACGCGACATGCTGCGTGACACACACCCCCTACTACCTACCTAGCACGCATCCCTCTCTTTCCCCCCTCTCTGTGTGTGTTTTTGTCTTAAATTGTTGCAATGTTTTGGCACTTTAGTTCAGGTTTGAAGACGCAGTTGCGTAACGTTGCAAGATGCCTTAATTAATTAATTGGCATGTCAGACAAACGCAGCACATCCAGAAGCAGAAGTAGCAGCTAGAGAATGACTGACAACTTAATTGGCTCAGTTTGAAAAACTTGCTATTAACAAGCTGAAGTCGCTGGCAGAGTAACGCGTATCCTATATATATACAAGTATATATACGAGTATATTTCGCGGTATATGGCACAGATATACATGTGGCAGCAACAGCAACTAGTAAGATGTTGTCCTAAAAATTAAAGAGGGGCCACACAAAATGTTGCTGCTGCCGTTGATTGACTTTAAACAAAAGTTTTGCCGAACCTTAACCGCACCTGACGTCCCTCCAGCGCCCATGGCCATGGCAAGGAAAATGGCTGCAAGTGACGCAGCAAGCTGCAAATTCTCCAAAAAAACAACAACAAAAAAACATAAAAGCCCTAGAAAAATTTATGAGCACTCAAGTTGATTCAATTTAAAATTTTTACCCCTCCCAAGCAACACAACCCGCACTCGGCTGTTGCCGTCAGGAGCAGCAGCAGCAGCAACAGCAACAGCCACAAAATGTGACGCTGACGTCTTTTTTTTATTTTTAATTAGGCTAAGCCCATGCCTAAAGCCAAGTTGCCAACTGTGCCTGGTTGCTAATTGTGGCACAGACCTGGAGTGGGCACAGCAGCTGAAGCGGAGGCTGCAACGGGCGCCTGATAGAACGGTTTCTGGTCCTGAGCACTGTTTCCGTTCCGTTCCGTTCTGTTCTGTTCTGGTAGCTGGTCAGGTCGCAGATCTGCCAGTAAACAATGCAAAACTTTTTGGCCTGTTGCTGTTGTTGTTGTTATTTTTGTTTTGGAATTTGCTTGCAAACTAAACAAAAAATGTGGAAAGAGCAAAGGCGCTACCGACCCCTGGATACACTAGTTGTCATAAGTATTTCCAGTTATCTTACTTTTATTTTATTTATATACGTTCCTATGCAATCAAAAAATTAAAAAATATTCTTAATAGTGAAGAATAATGTTTTTTATTAGAAAACAAGCGATTTTAAAATTTATTAATTTTTTATTTAATATAAAAATTTAAATTTATAAGTATTTTGACAATTTTTTTTTAGCTTTATCTTATTAAAATATATTGATCCTTCTGTTGCATATGAAAGTTTTTAGAGCTGCTTTGAAATGGAATCCACAATCCTTTAAAATATCCACAATCCTTTCAAATATTCCTCCAACATTTTTCCAATCTCTCTGTTGGTTCATATTTTTCATATTACTTTATTTCGCTATTTTTTAAGACTTTAGGTGTTATAGTAAATTAAAATTGTGAGCTTTGGACTGGCCAATTCAGAGTTTTGGCCCTACTCTTGGTGAAAAACGTTTTAATCCTTATGCTCTCATGACATGGAGTGCAATTCTGTTTAAGTATAAATGCTTCACTGATCAATCTAATTACCAGAGTGCAAAACATTGATACAGGTCCATTGAATCGACAATACAGCCATTCTATGAAATAAATCTGAATCCACGAACTAATTTTTCCAATTTTCCTAATGGACAACAAAGTAATTGTGTGTTTAAATAAAAAATATGCCTCAAAAATGTAATCGGTTATGCATATAGGTTTATCGGTCAAAAAACACAAAATGCATTTTACTAAAACTAGCTATAAAGCTTTAGGACCTAATAAGCAGGGAAATCTGTAAAAATCATTGTCTATAATATCTGTGGGTTCAGAAGGACGGTCTCACAGAGTGCTATGGCCAGTTCAATTTGGTTATTGATAAAGGGAATACAGCATGTTCCAAGGTAAGTTTACAAATTACAGATGTCACAAAGCTATTTAGAATGTCAGCATATAACAAATATTTATTTCAAAATAGATGGTAATGTTTTTATTTTCTACGAAAATGTCATAACTCTTTTACTCAACGATTTCATACAGAAGTAGCATGTAAATTGAAGATTTGTTTCTGATTAAGGACATCAAATGAACTTAATAAATTTATAAATTAAACAATAATAACCTTTTTTTTATCATTATCGTACGCTTAACAATCTCTTTGGTAATTAGTTATGTCCTATTAGTGATGACAATTTCTGTACAAATAATCTAGTCTTTAAACGTTGAAAAATACCATTAGTTATTCGTCCAATTGCTTGCATTGTTAGTTCAGTATTAAGAAATTGATAAATTCTGAATTTACGAGGATGTTTCGGGGCTATGCTGATGCGAAGGAGAAAGGCTTGGAGAAAGGTTTTGGGGCGTTTTCATTATATTGTCTTCCATACCGGATGATGATGAACCCGAACTGCTGCTTGACGCTTCATAAGAGGTTGAGCTGCTGTCTGACATATAGCTTTCGCTATCTGAAGGGTCTTCAGACATGTTTAATTGTATTCTATGTAATAAAATATATATATAAGAGTCGGTGAAATCCAAGTTCTTAAAAAAACTTACAAAAGGTTAAAAATAGTTTTTTTCTTGCTTGTTATTTGCAGAGTTTAAAGTTTTATGTTTGTTTGATCGGTTAGAACTGTTTTAAATTTCAAGGCCTTCTTAGTTCAAAATCAAATGTGCATTCTTTAACCCAAATTCATAAAAGGTGTAATGTGACAATTGTGACTTCAACTTTTGTACTGACGTACTAACTGTCTGGCCTAAAGAATTGAGAGAAATCTGTGTAAGGACTCTACCTTGATACGAATTTGACAACTGTTTACACTAGGGTTGGACAAGTTTTTATCAACGTTGACTTGTTTGTCAACGAGTGTTAGTCCAGAACAAGTCGAACGTACACAATTTCATTTGCGATTTATTAAAAAACTGGCTGAGGTTCGCTTAATTAAAAGTTAAGCCTAGGAGACAATAAATCAAGCTATATCTTAAAAATAACTAAAACATAGTTATTATTATGAACGTTGAGCATTGTACTAATGCAATATACTCTAAATTCCCTTAGGAGAGAGTATCAGAACAAGTCTAACAGCAATAACAACAAACTGCAGCAGACTGCAAAGTTGTGCGCCTTTTTTGAGTGGCATCAATTTTGACATTTACCTGCAGCGTTGCAAAGTTTTCAATGCTTCGCTACTGCTGCCTAACTAGGTGGCTTTACTTAAGCCGATTCCACAATGAATTTATATGCTAGCACTCATACACACATACTGGCTTTAAATCCTTTGGCATAACACATAACACAACTCGAAGCAAATGCTGCAAAAAACTTTTTTGATATACAAAATCATAGTAGCGCCTTGGCGTATGCAATGGAAAAATTATAAAACTCAGTGCGGCCAGGATGTGTCCGGATGTGTGTCTGCAAAAATAACAATTACTTGTGTGTATGTGTGTGTGTGTGTGTGTGTGTGTGTGTGTGTGAGCTAGAAAGTTTTTGGCGCAATGGCACGGAAGTTGCAGGCTGAGTGTGGGGTGTGGGGTGTGTTGTGGGTGTTGGGCGTTGATCTACATGTGGAAAAGTGCAAAAACTCGACCGGGGCATTAAAGATGCCATAACTGAGTGTTGCTGGCTGTGTTGTGTGTGCCGGCCGTCAAAAGTTTGTTAAGTAAAACCTCATGTGCATCTAATTAAAAATATAAAAAACTTTATTTTAAAGCCGCCAAAGAAAACTTTGTCTCCAACGGAAACAACTTTGTGTGTATGTGTGTATTATTGTTTATGCAGCCAGGAAGAAGCAAGAAGCAATAGGAGTGTATGTTGGTATATATGTATATATGTAGTATATTCCAAAGTTGTTGGCATGTTTATAAGAACGAATGTGAAAAAAGGATTTTTGCAAATGAGCTTTCAAATTGGCATAACTTTGTGTACACAGCATAACTTTTGCAAATTCGCATGTTTAATTAGCTTTCTCTGGCAAGTTTTTGCCATAAGATATGCAAAAGCTAAAAATATAGCTATGTTTGCATATAAAGTTGCCATAAATGTGTGCAACAAATTAAATACAATATTTAAGAATTTAAGAATTAGCTATGTGCCAAACTTTCGATAGAATTTTTTTTTGACAACCTTATTAAGTTGTTGTCCTTGTATGCTAAATATACTTTTAAAAATCCTATTTTTAAATTGTGTCTGTGAAAAGTTGAGGAGAAGCGGTCTAATGTTGTCAACCTAAGCTTAAAATCCATCCTTAATTTATATCTATTCTAATAGTTGTATAATGAAACAACTGTTAAAAAGAAATCATTCATTCAACTTGCATTTCCAAAAAGCTAAACACTTTTTAAATGGTCTATGCTGTAGACAATGCAATCCCTCAAGAATCCTTTAGTGCAGATTGCACAATGCATTTGATGGTCGCAGCTGTCCCTGTAGATACGCCCACATTCTACAAACATGATATGAGAATGGAATCTGAAAACAGCCTCCAGCTACAAGTCAAAAGCTTAATGGTTTGTCTGTGACACACACGAAATGCTCAACAGAGCTGCCAACTAACCTAACCAGGCCCGAATGCAGACCCCAAGCCCAATTTCTGGCTTGGGTGTTTACTAAAAACCGGCAACCGAACCCGACAGTCGTATAGCCCAGAGGATGGCTCCACTGACAGCCGCAGCCGCAGCCAGTTTGAGTGACTGGCTCTGACTTCGACTTGTGCGTCTCCAGCTCGTCCTGATGTCATTAATGCAACTAGCACAGCACGGGAGGTGGCCACCGCCTTAACCCCTGAGATGATGTGCCCGGTGCTGGACGCATGTGATATCAGCCCAATCCTTCCAACCGAACCTTCGCGGTAAACAAACAGAGGCAGCAAAAAATAACAAACGAGCACAACATGAGCTGAAAATAAGATTTTTGAGTCATTTCGTTTTGTTGCGTTTATGTTTGCTGGCTGCTCCTGTCCTGTGGCTGACTTTGGGTCCTTGCTGCAGCCAGTTCTGTCGTCGTCAGCGTCGTCTGGCTGACTGGTTGCCTGACTCTGTGCTTCACTGGCTGATGTATTCATGAAATCGTGTGATTAATGGCTCGCACAACATTTGCACACACTACCCGGCCATGGGCAATGCCAGTTTGTGTGCTACTTCTACCCGGATTCCCTGCTTCCCGGATACCCAGCTCCTGGCATGGCTGGTGTTTCAAGCTACCACTGCTCGACATGCGGCGTATCTGTCTGAGTGCAGATAAACATGCCAGTCCCCTACACCATAAACCCCAATCTCACATAGCAAATGCTGTGCATGCAAAACAAGCAACGAGCGACGAGCAGCGAGCTGCGAGCGACAAAGGACGAACGACAAAGGACGAACGATGGCAAACGATGGTCACAAAAATTTTCCGGCTCTGCGCGTTTGGCTGCCATTTTATCTGAGCCGCATGAGGCGTTGAAATTAACGAACATCCTGGCGCGCTGGCGAATAACAAAAATGCGTCGTAATTAAAGCGAATTTAATTGCTTTATCCTTACAGGAGCTACTTCCCACAATACAATATACATACAACCGTGGCGTCTATGGCGCCTATAACTATGCTATAATCTTTGACACTTTTATTGCGGCTCTAAAAGTTATTAAGTTGATTTAATAAGCAAACTCGGACAACAACAACAACAAGCGTGACTGTTTAACATTTTAGAGTTTTATCTAAGTTTGGCAACCCAAAGAATTTGATCGCCTTGGCATTTGGGGAACGTGGCTTTAATTAACTCATTTTTCATTGGAATTGCCAGAGGCAATGCGAGGTACTACGTAGAGTACCATAGCTTAGGTAATCTTATCTGCCAACTGAAGTACAAATACCGTAGCACGCTTGGGGGCTCTCCAGTAACCATCACTCATCCTGGCCCAAGCCTTTGTCTTACATTTTGTATTGTGCAATGGCGATAAGAAGACTTTGCTACATTCTTAGAGTTAGCTGCTGCTTCTTGGCTTATCAGTTGGCATTTTAAATTTAAAATTGAAATTGACTTTGGATTTTCAAACCACATTATGCATTGGTGCGTAGCCAAAAGGCTTAGCTGATTGCTCCATTGATTTAGCCGGATAAATACCAACTAACCACAAAATTATCTGAACATTTCGCGCCGCACTTTCAATTATGTAGCATGTAATTTACTTTATGGACTTATCTGACAAAACAGCAATTTCGTTTGTTACATTAAACATAATTTTATGGTTGCCACAAAACTTGAAGTGAAAGTCCTATAAAGCGTCCATTGACAGCAACAAGGATGTTGCCCCAAAGGCAGTGCCAACAGCAATGACAACAACAGCCAAGTTGTTTCATTTTTAATCAAGTTGCAAGTTGGTAGTTGAAAGTTTTTGCATGCCAGCTTCTTCAACGTCTTCTTGACAATGGCTGTCATTTAGTTGGGTCAAAGGTAAATGCGTACAGACCAACACAGCAGACTTTAAGCCAGACACTTTTATGGCCAACACGCTGCCGCTGCCGCAAAACACAAAAACCTCAAAATTGCAGATTTAATTTTATTTTATTGCACTTTTGTTCGGTGGCAAGAAAATTGTTTCTTTATACTTATTGCAAGTGTCCGACACTTTTCAGATTCGTTTCCTTCATTGACTTGATTTTAAATGCAAAAAAAAAAAAAAAAGAAACAGGTGAAAATAACAATTTGAGTTTTCTGTATTTGGTAAAGCTGGGCAAAAATTAATCAAGAAAATATATATATATATAATCAATTTATCCATCAGCTTTAAGTAAACGCATATAAAAATATAAAGCCTTCTTATCGTATAAGAAAAATATATAATATACAATTTTTAATTCATTTTGCTTCAGGAATTTATTGGGAATAACATATTTGGCATATAATGTAAATGTGAATCTTGTCTCAAAAGTCCTTGAGTAAAAAGGAAAGATATATCAAATTTTTAACTAGTTTAAGTTTACTTCAAATTTTGAATATTTTTATTAACTCCCACAATCCTGCAAAAAGATTAAAATGATTTATTTTCACAATTTAAGTTATATAATCTTTGAAGTCTTGATAAATTTTTTTACGATAAGATAATAAACATCGAAGTAATTTAAGAAATAATTATGCACCATCTGAAGTGAACTGCTTGTACAAGCGCTGAACTGCTTGAAGTGCACTGCTTAATTTGTAGGTGTACAGTAGTGCAAAGATTATATGATTCTTAAGTTTTCTACATTTCTATAAAGGAAAGATATATCAAATTTTAAATAATTGAAATGATTTATTTTCACAATTTAAACTATATAATATTTGATAAATTTTATAACGATAAGATAATAAACATCGAAGTAATTTAAGAAATATTTATGCACCATCTGAAATGAACTGCTTGATGAACGCTGAACTGCTTGCACAAGCGCTGAACTGCTTAAAGTGCACTGCTTAATATGTAGGTGTACAGTAATCCAAAGATTATATGATTCCTAAGTTTTCTACATTTATAAAGTGTGTTTTTAATGCTAGTATTGCGGTTATTGTGGCTTAATATGCAGACCACATTTATTGACCTACATTTGCAGAAGTAAGGGCTTAACAAAATTTGATTCATTGTTAATCATACAGTTCATATGAAGTATATAAGTGAATGCTTTTTAGTTTCTAATCATCAGTCGAAGGCAGTGCAATTGAAATTAAAAACATAATGAAAGTGTTTATATGCTTTTTGGGAGTTTTAGTCCTCTCGCAAGGGATGAAAATCTATCAGGATAATAAAGAAAGCTATGAAAGGCGAAAAAGTCAATTTAATAATTTGTTGTCAGAGGAGAACAGCACTGTGATTCGTGATAATAAAGACAGCAACAATATAGAAGATTCCAAACTAGAACAATCTGATTTTTTGTATGCGAAAAGGAACTTTGATTCAATACCCGATTACGTTAACTGGACGCAACAGGGTGCTGTTACTCCTGTCATAAATCAGGGACCTTATAAAAATTCCTGGGCCTTCGCTGCAGCTGGTGTTGTCGAGAGTCGCCAATTTCTTAAAGTTCACAAATTACTGAATCTTTCAAAACAAAATTTAGTTGATTGTTGTCCTCAAAGTAATAAACGAGTTGCGAATGCTCTGCAGTACATTAAGTGGAAAGGTATTAATACCGAGGAATCGTATCCCTATCGTGGACTTACTGGAAACTGCCGATTCAATAGCAAAAGTATTGGTGCCAAAATCAATAAGGTTTTTCAAGTCAATAGAGGTAATGAACAGAAATTGGCCTATAATGTGGCAAAGGGTCCAGTTGCTGCTGTAATTTCACAAGATGCAATTACCAAATATAAAGGTGGCATATTCTATCAGCCTGATTGCGGCCATAGTCCAGATTTTGCAGTACTAATTGTGGGCTATGGCACTAGCGAGGATCTTCAGGACTATTGGATACTAAAAACTTCACTGGGCATCGCTTGGGGAGAAGAGGGTTACATGAGGCTGGCACGTAATAAGAACAATCAATGCGGAATTGCCAACCGAGCTTACTATCCGGAACTGTGAAAACTAGTTGGCCAATAAATTAATTAATTAAGAAAAGACAATGATAAATATATTAAAAATAAAATTGGCATTTTAGTGACGTATCATTTGTTAAATTGGGAATATCTAGCTGGATCGACGTAATTTTTGGAATTTGAGAAATTAAAAGTTTAATTTGTTGGCTGGTTAAATAGTACTATTTCGAATGCTGATCCAGCTAGATTTTCACAATCTATATTAAAAATATTAAATGAATTTTATATGCGTTTGTGTTGTAAATATAGCTATAAATAAATTTGTTTTAGAAACTGTAAAAAAAATATCGAGCCTCAACCCTTGAAAATAACATAAGCGATATTTATTATAAAATTTTTTTTTAATGCAGAAGTGTATATAACTGCCATACTTATCTGCACTAAAAAAAAATTTTAAAATTATTATTGTATATTTACCAAGAAATCGGCCACTAAATTTAAACGTAAGCGATACGAGTTCATAGAAAAAAAAAATTAAAAAAACGATTACAATTCGTTTCGCGGTCAGGGCTAGATATGGGGGTATTGAATAAATGCACACTATAAATATAAATAAATATAAGAAAATAATGTATAGATTTAGAAACTGACGATATAATAATATACGAATTAATAAACTTCCGCATGTACATGTAAATATGTATGGCTTAAAAATATATTTAAATAAAAAGTCTCGCACAGATACAATAATATAAAATTTAAGTAATTTAAAATAATCACCTTTAATATTACATCACAATGATTGAAATTCTGCGGGTAATAAGAGTCATTAGTTTAATAGCATATATTTTATATTACTAACACTAAATGGCTTTTTAATTTGAATCAAACACAATAGTTGTGAATGTTTTATTTATTTTGTAAATATTTGATGTATTTTCCTTGTTGTGCAAAAATGTTGGCCTGCAACCAATGATGTCTCATTAATAAACATAAGCAACAAATTGCTAAAATGAATAAAAGAAACAAAACAAAAAAAATAAATACAACCAAAATCAAAACCATTTACAACTTCAGTGAGCAACATAAAAAAACGAATGACTTTGGGGAAACGCATTTGATGCTATAATATTTGTAATCAAACGCAGTCATAATAATCAAGTCGTAAAAAACAAATCCATTTTCGCGCTTGAATGAACTGCATGAGAATGGCGAGAGCCAGACAACAACAACAAAAACAATAACAATAAGGACAACAACCACAAACAGTAAAAACAATAATAGTAATGGCGACAGGCAACAACATTTTTACACCTTTTGCAGCAACAGCAACAGCCAAAAAGGATCAAGGATAACGACAACAACGACACTGACACTCGATAATAATACATACTTCACTTTGTTTTAGCCAAAAAAAAGAAGTGAAAGCAAGAACATGGCCATAAAAAACAAATAGCTCAATGACTCAGGCGGAGTTTTATGTTGTAGGAATATCTTAAGATCTGGGCAAGGATAACCTGTACATATTTTTTGCGCTTTATTTAACATTTGACAAATCTGTGGCTGTATTAAATGACTGTAAAAATCAAACGGAAAATGCTGTAAATTATAATGTAATAGAAATATAATAAGCAAGTTCATCTCATCATGAAGTATACATCGTTAAATTGGCGAAAACTCGTAAACTTTGGCCAGGAAGCAAGCGCGGCGCTAGTTTTCACACCAGGATCAAGGAACGGCTTGACTGTATATAATATATAGGGCGGTATAAAGGGCGGGGGAGCTGGCATCATTACACTTGAGTGTTTTACAACTTCCGTTAAGTTTTTGTCGGGGGCCATAAAGCGTAATCTTCATGTTTTTATTACAAGGATGGTCGCCGGCTCTGCTCTGGCTGTGTGTTGTCAATGTAGCATCGAGGACATCAAATTGACAGCTCCTTGGAGTCGTAAAACTCTCGGGGACTACTGTTGTGTACATATGTTGATGATGTTTGCCATTGGGGTAATCATTGTCACCGGCTAAACAATTAAATTGAGGTTAGAATGAAACATAAAAAGCGCATAAAAGGACTATAAACCCCAAAGACCCAAAGACGGGCAAACTGATGGCCAGCGATGTCGTCAACGCATCGTAAACGTTTTAAGCTACAGTTTATTTTCATTTCAAAAGGATAACAACACCAATAACAACATTAATATGACCCGTATGCGATCTGTGGCCTCGTAAAACTTGGTGATAAGATACTCGCCGTTGGTAATGATAATAAAATTATAATTTCGCCTCTCTACATATGCTGCCCCAAAGTGTCTATGACACTGTTGATGACTCTGGATACTCTGGGTCTGAGTCCTGTGCCTGTTAATGGCTCGTTTCGCTCTTCCCCTGAGCACTTCACTTTGGCATTTCGCTTTTAAGGCCCTTTGCCATGTGAGAAATTGTAAATTGCGCTAATAAGCATTTAAAATTAACTAAATGCTCGACTCTTGAGCCAAACTTGATGACTTGTTGGCCCATTGCTTTGGGTCTTGGCCCGGTTCTAGGTCTGAATGACTTGGCTATAAAATGTGAGAAGTCTTTGTCTGTCATTAAGTGGATAGAAGATGCGTTTTTCATGTTTTGTTGTCGGTAGTAAACGCTTGGGGCATGTGGCACTTCTTTAATACTTAGCACTCGGCAAGTAATGGATTGGCCATAACAATTGCCAGTTCAAAGTATGTGAAAATGCAATTAAAGAGTTGACAGTTTGGATAGTCAACTAGAGTCAACTATAAGTTTAAAAATATTTAGTCAACTATAGGCTTAAAAGTATTTAAAGACTTATATTTATTTTCTATATGTTTACATGAAACAAAAAATCTTTAATATATTACAAGTAAGCATTCTATTTCAATTTTAGATGGACTGTTTCTTTGGCAGTCTTAAGCTATAATATAGGATTATTCCGGTTTTCAGAAAGATTGTGCATAAATCAATTTCCATTAAAATATTAATTATTTCACTTTTCACAAGCTTTTTTCAGCTTGCGTTTATTAAGATTTGATTTAGGAATAAATATACTTGTAATTGACACGAGATTAAAATCTTTTGTTTATTTTAATTGTGATTAATTGGACTAATTTGAAAGAAATATATTATTACCACACACTATTATTTAACACATTTATGATAAACATTTTAACCAGAGACCAGAAATTAGGGTTATGACATTAAATTTCAATTGAATAAATCTTTATGAAGATAATGTGCTACAGTAATTTAAACAATACCAAATTACTTATTTTGATCTAGATTTTCGAAAAACTTACTTAGAAATTGTATTTCTTTTCATTTTTCACAGGTTGCCTGTACAAAATGTACAATTTTTACTAAATAATAAACATTTAATAAAATTGAATCAGAAAGGCGCTTTAACAAAGTTGCAAAAATATAAATCAAAATTGGCAAGGTTTTAGTGACGTATCATTTTTTAAATTGAAAATCTAGCTGGATTGACGTCATTTTTGGAATTTGAAAAAATGAAAAGTTAAATTTAAACTCACCAGCCAACAAATTTAACTTTTCATTTTTTCAAATTCCAAAAATGACGTCAATCCAGCTAGATTTTCAATTTATAAATAAAAATAATACAAAAATTATGTTTTAATAGTTATTATCATAATGATTATTTCTAATTTTCCTAAATAATAATTAGCAATAAGTAATATTTTTAACTTTGTATTTTTGAATTGAAAGTAAGAGTTATTCTAATTATTATTTTTAGAATACAAAAATTAAAGAGATATCATATCATTAAATTTTTTTTTTTAAATAGAAGCTACTTTTATACAATATTTTCCAAAAGGTGTAAGGTTGTGAAAGTGAAACGACTTCAAAAAGTATATTCCTTCTCGATTAGCATCAAGATCTAAGACGTTAAATAATATAAGATAAAACACTTATTTTGAACAGTTAAGAAATTTAATATAAAACGAATATTATTTAAATTATGGGCAAACTAAAAAATCCGGAGTAACAGTATGCAGAGTATTTTGTAGAATTCTATTCCAGATTGCCCTCTGTTACTATAAAATTAGAATATTAAAATTAAAAACACAGTATGTAGTTGAACGACCTTATGGTTATATAAGTGTGTTAAATACATGATTTGATTATTTAGATGCTGTACTATTTTATACCGAATTAAAATTAATTAATTTATAAAAATTCCGAAAATCAATTTTAAAACAATGTTTACGTTCTCAGCAGGAAATGACTTCATATTTAATTAAGCAGAGTTTTATTATACTGAATTTAAATAAAAAAATATAGATTCTTGCTGAGTCAGTCTATATCTTACCGCTGAATCTTACATATCTATATCTTACTGCTGAGTAAACTTATCTTCTACCTTATTTAAATTTATATATTTAAGCATTAAATACTTTGATTTTTTTCGCTTTTTTATAATATTTAAAAAATTGATTAAATAAATTTAAATAAATTTAATACTTTGTTGAGCATTTGTATTTAAGCTAAATTCAAATTGCTGTTGAATTTTAAAGTATGCGGCAAATAAGTGAAATACACTCACGCGTACTTAGCCACACACGCACACGCCAAACACACATCGCACACACCCCCATATAAAGAGACGATTACTTCCGCCATTTTCTATGATGAATTGCTACTTTTGCTTAACACACACACCCACATACACCCATACACATATACAGAGCTCTCCAGATTACACAGCAACACACACCCATTAGGCAACAGAGAGAAGATGCGCAGAGCAAGAGCAGACATCCATCGAGATCCAGGAACCAAGGCAGTTAGCGACACAGACCCACATATACACATACACACACACACACACACACAGACACACATACACATGCATAAAGGCCAAAGTCCTGTATCTGTAGATACACATTTATCCAGTCGTCGACGGCGTTGACAGCGCCAACGCCAGCAGAAAAAGCGCAGGACGAACAGGACTCTGGCGCTGGCAATGTAAAGCAGGTGAACTCGAGGCAGTTGTTGTTGGTATTGTAATAGCTGGAGCTGGCAGCAGCAATTGGTGGCAAAACACTGAAAGGACACAGGAAGTGCACTTTGCCAGCACACACACACACACATAGAGGTATATACATGCACAGCAAGAGGACACCCTTGCCGTTATTGGGGTGCTTTTGCCGCTTATTTATGCCTGGCAATCATAAAGCGCGCCCCAAACACACACTCACACACCCACACACACACACACACACACACTGTGTCTGTGTAGTCGTAAGGGAGAGTGCAGGTTATGGCTTTCTATAACTCAGGTTCTGCCTCTTTCTGGCCAACAGCAGCGTCGGGGCTTCAAAGTCTGTTGCTGATGTATTCCATACAAATTGCAAGTTTTAGTGCTTTTATTTTTCGGCACTCTGCCGGCAAAAGAATCATCCATCAATGGCATTACGGGGGCAAGGACAGAAGCCAGCAGACGCGAATGCTTTTTGAGTGCTGCTGACGTTATTGTGTCGCAGACGCAGACGCACCCAATGCCCAACAGGACACACACACACCAACACACCAACACACACAAAGGATAACAACCCCATTTGAACTGAAAGCGCTAAAGGCATGCGGCGAAATTTGTAAATTTTTTCGCTGCAAAACAAAATAAAAGCAAAAAAAAAATGAAAGGGGGCAGACTCTTTTATGCTCTGTATCTCTATCTCGCTCTGGCATGCTCCAGCTGGCTCTTTCTCTTTCTCTGTCTCTGATTCTGAGTCGCTTAGTCCTTGCGCTGCGTTTGTAGAATAATAGCATAAAATATTGTTGTCCTTGAACAATTTACTTTTATTTTATTTTTATTGCCTACATTGCGGAGTTGCCTGCATATGTGTGTGTGAGTGTATGTGTGTGTGTGTGTGTGTTTGTTTTGGTGTCTGCATTGTTGTTGTTGTTGTTGTCGTGCCGCGTTTTTGGCTTCATTAAATTTATGTTGCAACCAACCGTGCTGCTCTTGCCGCCCCTCATCCTGACAATGTGCTCTGGGCCTAGTTGCACGTGCCGCGTTGCCGTAAAACAGATCGTAAAAGTTTATTACTTGCGGCTTTTTGTTTGTGTGCGTGTATTGTTGTTACTGTGTTGTTGTTGTCGTTGTTGTTGTCGTTGTAGCTACTGCCGCCGTTGTCGCTGTCAGCTGTCAAATTGAATTTGTTTATATTGCCAACAGCAGCAGCGATGCCACAGCCGCCAGTCAGCTCCAACAGGTTTCATTTTCACTTTGCCGGAAATCATTGCGTCATGCTGATATTTTGTATTTTAACGCCCTAAAACGTCAACGCCCCCTCTGCCAGCACACCCTGCCCCTGAACCAGCTCGTTTGCCGCTTGGCCTGTCATGCTCAGCTTTATGTTTAGGCTGCAAAGTCGATATTTGTTGGTTTAGGTCAGTTAGTTTTTGGCTTTGACAGCTCAAAGTCGAGGTCAACTTTTGTATGCCCATCATCAGTTGGCGTGTCTGTGTCCTGTCAGTGTCCTGTACGTCTGTGTATGTGTGTGTGTGTGTGTGTGCGCCTATATTTATGTGCCCGCTGCTGTGCGAGACGCGTCCCAATGCTGCCCAATGCGACGCGCCCTTGTCAGTGGCCAAATATAAAAAATCGATTTTATTATAGCCATTTTGTCTGCCATCCTATATAGATTTTCTGTCAGGCTGCGATATGGCCTTTTGTCTGACAGTTGAAGTTCTGCCACTGACAGGCTTAAATATTGTTGTTCTTGTTTAGGTAAAGCCTTTTTTAAAGCCTGAAAGTGAAAACGGTGTTTATTTAAGTAAAAATCTAATGTTGAGGAATATGTTGAATACAAATTTAATGCTTGTTCGCAATAAATAGAAACAATACACTATTTTAAGGTAAGTTAAAAATTTGTCTTTTTATAGTATTTGTCCAAATAGTGGTTTGAGTAGAAGTCTGTTTTAATGCTTTATATAAACAATTTAAATTTATCTGAATAATAATTAGCAAGCTTAAATAAATGTTTTCTTCTAAATCACAGAAAGAATATTTAATAAAGTACATGAAAAAAGTATTTTATATTAAATAAAAAATGTAGTTATACTTTCTAGTTCAATTCATAGAAATATTTAAGTTATTACAGATCAAATTATTCATTTATTTAAATCATTTATTTAAATCCCATTATTGTTTATATATCCTTTCTTAAACACTTTTATTTATTATTTTAAATGATAAAAACAGATTTAAATTTTAACAGTTCAATTTTAATAGTGAAAATTATTTAAATTTTTTTTATGAATATTAACAATGTAAATTATTTGAATTTATTTGAATATGCCAAAGATTAACATAAATTTAAAAAAAATTATATAAATAAAAAACCATTTTTGTCTAATAATAAAATAAGCTTAAAAAAATTTGCAAAAAATTTGCAAAAAATTTTATATAATAAATAATTCTTTTTGTAAAAGTTCTTTTGTTTATTTATAAAATAAGAATATTTTAGTTTTCTCTGGTTTTAGAGGAAGAAGAAAGGGGGATAAAGACGAGGTTGAACTATAAAAAAATTCCAAAATTCTATTTTAGTCTTATTAACACTTATATTAAAAGCTTTAATTTAAGAATATATGCAAAAAAAAAACAAAGAATCGCACATAAAGCTTTGATTAAATTGCGGGAGACTCTTAAAAATTAGATTCTTAAAATGAAATGGTTTTAAATTTAAATCAATTGAACAATAATGTGATACAAATGAACAATAATCAGGAACTTATCAGTTCATACGTTGAGTTCAAAAAATAGTTCAATTGTACATAACTTGTATGTAATAAAAATAAATAAATAAATATATAAATAAAATACATTTATTAGGAGAAGACTGTTAAAAATCTGATTTTTAAAATTTAACGGTTTCAAATTTAAATCAATTGAACAATAATTTGATACAAATGAACAATAATTAGGAACTTATCAGTTCATACGTTTAGTTCGAAAAATAGTTTAATTGAACAGAACCTGAACGTAATAAAAATAAATTAATAAATAAATAAATTAAATAAATTTATTAATAAAATGTTTGCTGCTCAGCATTAAAAAGACTTTTACTTTTTGATTAAAGTTCGTACATTTGTTTAAGTTTTAATTAACAATGTTGTCAAGGTCAATTTAATTTGTTATTTTGTATTACAAATAGTGCGACAAAAGAGAAATTGGAAAAAATGAACAAACAAAACAAATGCACGCACAAAAAGCTCAATAAACAGAAGACGTCATACGCTGAGAGAACTAAAAAAGCTCGCCAAAAGCTCTCTCAGCATGATTAAATGAACGCATATGGAATTAATATGTAGAATTTCTAGTCAAATCAGCGGAGAGCTTCAGTAGGCAAAATGTTGTCGAGGCAGCTAAACAGTGAGAGAAAGATCTGCGCTCTGGTTCTACAGGCCCAGAGGGCGCTGGCTACAAAGGTAATCACATATATATAAATATAATAAAATATATATATTATTCCTCAATTATATTTTTCACAGAGCGATGCAGTTCAAAACTCCACAGCTCTTGAGCAGGCAAAACCCTATGCAGAAATACCCGGTCCCAGTAGATTCGATTTTGTACGCTCTTTTTTGCCGGGTGGTAAGTAATTCGAAGCTTTCAATGCGCAAAAGCTTTTGTGTCTTTTATTTTTATTTTTATTTTAATTTTATTTTCTTATCAGGCCGATATAAGGATTTGCCGACACATGAAATGTTTTTGGATTTAAGACGTCGCTTTGGGGATATTTTTCGTATGCCCGGCGTAACCGGTACAGATATTGTGATTACCATGAGTCCGGCGGACTATGCGACGATCTTTCGCAATGAAGGCCAATATCCCTATAGACGCAGTTTCAAAACGCTCGATTATTTTAAAAAGGTTCACCGACGCGATATATTTGAAGGTGCTGATGGCTTAACTTCCGGGTAATTTATAAACTCTTTTGTTATTCTTGAGTCTTATATTATACTTATAAATAGCAATGGACCCGATTGGGCCAAGATGCGAACGACTGTCAATCCCATTCTGCTGCAGCCCCGGAATGCCAAATTGTATGTTAACAATCTATTGGATGTTAATGATGAGTTTCTGCAACGGTAAGTTGTTATTTATCTGAACTTGTCATCCTATTGATAAGTTTGGTGCAGCATACGTGCCATACGGGATCCCGTAACTCAAGAGATGCCAGGTGATTTTGTTGAGGACATTCGCCGTTTAGTCCTGGAATCCATTGGCTCTGTAGCGCTCAATACGCGGCTCGGCCTGCTGGGCGAGAACCGGGAGAGCGAGGAGGCCAAGCAGTTAATTGATGCACTGGGAGAAATAATCGAGCTTAGCTTTCAGTTGGATATGTTACCACCATTTTGGAAGTATTTGCCAGTGGCCAAGTTTAAGAAACTTATGCAAGCATTGGATACAATCACGGACATTTGCCACAAACACATTCAGCATGCACTGCAGCGGATTGAACAGGATGCCAAGGCTGGACGTATAAGTGTAGAGCCGGGCCAGGAGGCGAGCATACTGGAGAAGTTGGCACGTTTCGATCGCAAGACGGCTGTAATTATTGCCATGGATCTAATGTTTGCCGGCGTGGATCCAGTAAGTATTTAATTAGAGACTGCTTAAATGAAATATAAACCAATTTACTTCTAGACTCTGGTCAGTTTAAGCGGCACTCTTCTGAGCCTGGCCAAGAATCCCGAACAGCAGACGCGGCTGCTTGAGGAGATTAAGGGCGTGTTGCCTGAGAAAAACTCACCCTTGACCATAGATAATATGATGAATCTGCCATATTTGCGTGCCTGCATCAAGGAGGGCATACGCATGTATCCCATTGGACCCGGCACCTTACGTCGCATGCCCCACGATGTGGCATTGAGTGGCTATCGCGTTGTAGCCGGCACAGATGTTGGCATGGCTTCCAATTACCAAATGGCCAATTTGGAGCAATATGTGCCACGTGTACGCGAATTTCTGCCCGAACGTTGGCTCCGGGATGAGTCCAACTCGAATCTAGTGGGACAAACGGCCACGCCCTTTATGTATCTGCCCTTTGGCTTTGGACCGCGCGCCTGCGCTGGCAAAAGGATTGTTGACCTGATGCTGGAGATTGGCATTGCCCGCTTGGTACGAAATTTTGAAATTGGCTTCGACTATCCGATTGAGAATGCATTCAAGGCCGAGTTCTTTGTAAAGCCCAATATGCCATTTAAGTTTAAGTTTGTAGAACGTTCTGTATAAAATGATATCTTCAATATACGAGTATGGCATAGGAATGTTGCTGGGCATCTCCTTCAAAGCGAACACACGACTTTCAAGGGTTCCGGGCGGTCGTACATGTTTCCGGTCAAGTGCTCTCTTTAGCTAAGTACAACAACATCTAAAACACAACAACAACAACACCACAACATCAACAACACAACAACAACAATCGCAGCAGCTACTTGACTCAATTGATTTTGGTCGCTGGCCCACAAAATAGCGACAGGTCCTGTGAGCAAGTGAAGTGCACTTGTCTATGCCCCCAAAGGAACAAACACTTGACTGCCTCCGAGTGTGTACGAAATGTGTGTGTGTGTGTGTGTGTTTGTGACGTGGCACAGCAACAATGCTCCGGTTTACATGCACAATAACCATCTAAAAGATGTTCAAGATTAAAGATATTAAAATCAATACAACAATAATATTATGATGATTGAGAAAGTTCTGATGATATTAGACAACTATTTTAGTTGCTCTTTTCATTTTGGCCTTTATTTTTTTCTCGTTGCAAAAAATTATATAGAAAGGGATCGTTGTTGATATAAAAACATTAATCCCTGACATGTAAATTGTCGGCGATTATCAGGTAATGCATCAAGTCCATCTTTTTTTATAATTTGTTTGCAACCTTATTATTATCATCACAGTGAATAATAATGATTATTTTTTAGTAATAATTAAGTAGTTATTGTACAATTTTTATCAAAGTCATTTAATAAATATGTGCAATCATATATATGTATGTACTTGCATATATCTGCAAGAGCATTTAGTATTTAATTAAACGAATATTATCATTACTACAACATTTATTTTTACTACTAAGACTGTCAATTTTACTACTCCTATTACTGCTGTTACTACTACTACTACTATTTCTAAGACTACTTCTACTACTACTACTACTGTTTATTATTACATATATGCGTTGCCTCAACCGATAATTATCGATGCATTGATTATAATCATGATCGTCAGGTGTGTACCAAAATCCGTTGCATACTTTGAGGCTGCATTCAAAAATGGTTTGCGTCCCGGCTGCTACTTTAAAATTAATTCTTGAAATATGTAAAGTAAAACGTTTAAAAGTAAATCTAAAATAAAATTTAATATCTACAATAATTTTTAATTCAAGAAAATGTTTTCAATTAAGCTATGCATAGCAAAATGAAAATCAAAATCAATAAAAATCTTAACAATATCGGCAAAATAATATGTACTGATTACTTAATGTGGGCCATAGTTAAATGTTAATTTAATATTAAAAAATGGTTTTAAGACACTATACTCATAAAAAATCTTTAATAGTGGGTAATAAAGCCTTACATATGTATTAAAAAAATACATTTTTTCTTGATCAGCCGAACTGATTTAACTCTGTACGTTTACACAGATCTCAGAGGTTATAAGAACTAGACACCAAATTTGGCATACTAGTTCCTGAATAACAAGAACCGATCAAGCAAAAATCCGATAATACCCTTCACACCCCTCGAAATCGATTAAATCGACTTCAGCCACAATTTTAAAGATATTTTTTTAATTAAGGCAAATTTTTTTTATAGTCCATTCAATTTGCTGTAAAATTAAATAAAGTATATATATATATATTTAAACGTAAATTTTTATATGTGTTTGCGTATTTTAAGCGCTACAGGGTGTACTATTTTTGGAAATACTCAATACAAAATACTACAATAGTAATTAAAAATTGTTTAAAGTCATATAAATTAAATAAAAATATCTTAAAATTAATTAGTGAACGTGTAGTACTGATATGGGTTGCAAGAGTATTTCATTCTTAAAGTCACATAAAGTTTACTTAAAAAGAAATTCTTTTCTCAGTGGATTTTATAAAGAATTCATTGAATTTTTTTTTCTGTGCTCTTTGCACTTCGTTATCTGAGCAACAAATAAATGCGCCGGCATAAATAATGCAAAAGTATTCATTTTGACATCGAATAGACAAAGTTGCATTGCCCATCCCTGTATTTTGCTGAGGTCCTGCCACCTATTTTATACCCATTCTCCTCATGACACTCCAGTTGTTGCCATACTTGGGGCGGAACTTGGACAGTCCGGGTCTTATCTGAGCGTACGACGCTGTTGGCATCGCAGCTCTCTCGTATGTCCTGCATTTTATGCTACTTGCCGTTGGAGTCGTCGTCTTGTGCATTATTAAAACTATGTCCTGATGGCGCCTTCACAATCTTGGAGCCTCTCCACAGCAGCGGCAGCACTTGAAATGTCAATGCTGGCCATTGCAGTGCATAAAGTTTTATCGTGAGGAGGCCAACTGCTGCTGTTGCTGCTGGTTTCTGAACTTTGCGATGGCAGACAAACAAAATGAATGGAATTCATTATTGGATGGGTAGGCAGAGGCAGGGCTCTTAAAGCTGCTGCTAAATTGAAAATGCATGTCAAATATCACACACAAATCACGAACGAGGCTTCAACTTGATTGCAACATATTTTGTAGCCAGCTTTTAGGCGGGCTGGCAAGCATTTGCACTTTATGACATGCAAGCCCCCCATAAACTGAGCAATTAGACATGTCCTGCACACACACACACACACTAACAGACACTTACATACACAGGAAAAGACAGACATTGAGGGGCACATGTAGGAACATCTTGACAATTGGAATTCGGGCTTTTGCATTGAACTTTGACCGGCCATCAAGGCAAAGACACGTTGTATGGGCAGAGCCAGTGACAGGACATGGTCGTCCATTGCCGAGCTGCCAATTTGCAGTGGGCAACAGCACGGGCGTGGCAAACGGACCACGTCTAATGATGGCATACATAACCTGCCTGCCGTCTGCCAACTCAGCCTGTGCACGCCCACGCCCAGCGTCTCACTACTGATATTGGTCCTGTTGCCTGGTCTCTGGTCCCTGGTCCCAGGTCTTCTTGCAAGTGTCATGTCAGAACGCACTCGGTTTGCTTGTCAATTTCGCAGCTGGGCGTGGCCGTGCATGGGCACGAGCATGACTTGAGCCCCAGTGCCAGGCATTAGCATGTAAAAGGCAAAGTTTAAAGGCAAAAAAAAAATACAAAATAAAGCAACATTGCAGCGCAGGACACAATCAGCAGACGACAAGGACGATCCTCCTGCTTCACACTCCACCCAAAAGAGAAAAAACACACACACACACACACCCAGCCTGCGACCCGCCCTGACAGGCGTCCATGATTAATGGTTGTCAATGGCATGTTGTTCTGGTTGTTGTTGTTGTTGTTGTTGCTATTGCTATATCCTGACTTGGCTGCATATAAAAAGTAATTTTGTTATTTTAAGAAAGCGCCCAAGACTAGGACTTTCTCTTATTTTGTTGTTGTTGTTGTTGGGAGGAAATTGATTCGGCGTCGCATGCGGCGCACTTTTTTTCCAGACCGTTGCCGCAGGAATTCCCCAAATGTCTGACAATCGCGCAATTTCGCAACCTTTAGCACCCCCGCGAAGAAACCATCCACAGCCCCTGCCATGCCACATATTCTGCCCCGCTTAGACTGTGTGTTAATGGCATTGGCAATGGGGCAACAACAGACGAAGGCGGCAAATTTAATTTATTATTTTGAAAAGCAAAGCATTTCTAATCGAATTGTATTCTAAATACGCCATGCATACTAAATTGAAAAATTGAAAAATTATCCCCAATATCCTTTGTTGTTCTTGTTGTTCTTGTTGTTGTATATATCGCTTGGCTGAGTGTTAGTTAAAAATTTGCATTGTTTGCTGTTTGCCGGGAAAATTGTGGTTATCAGATTGTTGACATTAATGATGTGACTGTGTGTACTTACTATATAACTGAAGAATGGTATATTTACGATGATGTCCTAAGGACTACTTGCGCATAAATGGATTAATCGAAGGACATTGTGTTGCTTAGCTGTTGTTTGGCTTCTATAGAATATAAATAGGTTAATTATATGCAGGCTAATTTGTTTTTTTTTAAAAGTTTTTAAAGACTAAATATTAAATAAGCAAGGTTAAAATAATAACAGTAGTTTTTATAATAGTTAGGCTTCAAACTATTAATATCCTTAATTAATTATAATTAATATTTAATAATAATTATTTAATGTATATAATTCATCAATATTAATAGCTGTCAATGTGATTTCGATTGTACTATATTGGGTAGCATTTTTAGAAATAATTATAATTATTAGGTAGGTATTTTGGGAATTAATGGAAAAATCGTAATCTGACAGTCATTTCTATAGGTTCTGGGAAAAAATATATGTTTTCCTAAGGGAGCTATAAGATATAGTAGTCCGATTTTTATCAAACTTTGTCGATCTGGTGAGTTTGGTTTAGATATCTTGGAAAATAAAAAAATGTTTATATAAGAACTAATTTTTCGGCAGATTGTTCCTATGGCAGCTATAAGATATAGTGGTCCGATTTCAAAGATTGCATAAACCATAAAAAAACTGTTAATTGAAAAGTTTGATTTTGATATCTTTAAAAACAAAAAAGTTTTTGATGCAACAACTTATTTTTCCAAGAGCCTATAGAAATGGCTATCAGATTACAATTTTTCCATTATTTTAGCCCAAAACACCTATTAGACTTCAAATTGAAGGTTTGGTGTGTTCATACGAGTTGAACTTTGGAGTATTTAGAACAACTTTGCGACAGTAGGTTTTTCAAAAAAGCCAACACCAACAGATTAATAGCTCAACGAAAAATGTGGTACCTGTGAAAAAATGACCATATAATCGAAAACTTAAAAAAAAAGTTTTATGAAACCATCGTGATAGCGCTAAAGACCTATGATGCAGTTCGATTTAGAAGGCCCCAAATTGGGTAAAACTGACTAATTTGGGCTTTCCTTTTCTTTTTTTTTTTAAATTGCACAGTGTTATTTATACGAAAGAAAAAAATAGATTTTCTGTTCTGATTTGAATTATAGTTTATTTTACTAGTACTTTAGCTTAAGTCATCTACAAATCTTTTTGGCTAGAAGGTATATTTTAAGGAGCTAGAAAGATGGAGAATTTTAAGACTGTTTGTTTTTAAAAGTAAACTTTCCAGCACTAAAATTAAAACTTAGAAATATTATTTAAAGTTTTCGATATCATCATTGCACCTAACTATCCATTATATAGTCCGATTAAAAATATCTTTGGAATAGGGAAATAAAATAAATGCTGCTCATTTGGCAAGGTTATTAGGGATAAATCAAGTTATTTTAAATATAAGCTTTTGTTGTCCTGATTTTTTATAAATTTGTTTAAAAACTATCTTCCAAATTGACAAATTAATGCAAAATGAATGCTGAGATTAAGTTTTACATCAATTAACCCGTTTAATCCGTGGCAAAGCGAATGTTTTGAAAAGCAGCAAGAGCCAGCTTATTTAAAATTAAGCAAACAAATAAAGAGTAGTGTTGATTATGTGGTTCTCAACAAGACCTTATTTGTTTATACTGAAAGGTTTCCACTTTGTGTCATATCAGTTCTCACCCGCATAATATTATCTTAGAGAAGAGCGCAACAATATTATACAACTGTTTTTATTTCTGTTATTAATTTTCCAAATGAATTCCTGGCAAATGGTAGATGGACAGACACAATGCCAGACACCAAGCAATGATGTCAAAAAAATAAAAGGGATTGCAAAAAATGAGGGCAGCCATTTGGCGAAATTTCAACGCCAAAATCCAGCAGAAGTTGAGAGAAGCCCCCATTTTTTTTTTGTTTTCTTTTTTTTTTTTGGTAACTGTTGGCGACATTATTACGTTATACACTTTACGCCATAAATGTGCTATTACGTCATGTTGGCCCCAGTGCGATTCTTTGGACCCTTGCTCTTGCTATTTTTAGTTTCTGTTATTTTTTTTCTCTTAAATTTAAACAAAACAAAGCAAAATGTCTTCTTGCATGCTGGGTATGCTGGGTATGCCATCATTGTTATGTGAATGTGACGACTTTTTGACTTCCGTTACGCTGATGTGTTTCCGTTTCCTGTTTTATGCAGAACTCATGAGCTTGGTTGCTTCTTTTTTATTTTATTCGCCACTGACGAAATGTAACAAGGATAATATCAACATCATGAGCAGCAGTTGCAACAACAACAACAGCAACAACAACAATGGAAACAAAGTATACGGCCTGACAATTTTACGCCAAGTTGATTTGCAGTCGACAACTGAGAGTTGCTTCTGCTTGTGCTTTTGCTTGGGTCTTCAATTTTGTAGCCGTGCATCCTCAATTTCCTTTTTATGTTATTTTAATTTTATGTTATTGTTATGACACAATGAAAATAAAATTGAATTGACACTGAAGCATCACGGTTGCGTCTGCTTGCCACACACCCAAACACACACACACACCCTGAAATGTGTGTGTGTGCGACGGTTGCCATTGACGTTTTTATTGCCCGGTCACAGGATATTCAAATGGGCCATAAGTGTGGTTAAAGCGTTTCGCTCGCTTGGCTAAATCTCAATTGCAAGAACTTTCAATTTTCGATGCTGCCAGCTGACGGCGTGACCTATTTAGACCCCAATAACCTCCTTCTGCTGAACTGCTCCTGCGCCCTCACCCTTCTCCTCTTACAGCTGACAATCTTATTTGTCGCACAGGTTCAAAACAATATCATAAAGTAATTTATATGCCAGCACTTGGACCAGCGGCATGGGCGTGCCACTGATGATATATGGGCGAAATGGCTTTTTAATGACAACGACGACAACAGCAGCTTGTACAAATTACACACATACACACAGAGAGAGAAAGGTGGTGTGCCTGGAGAGAGAGGGAGAGAGAGAGATTGTGATTGACCAGAACGCCCACCGTTAATTTTGATTGTCTTTTGGGGCTGCTTGATAAATGGGTCACACGTACTAGACTCTAATAGATGGCTGTTGTGACGGCGACTTCATCAAAAGCTGTGGCCAGCTTTAAGGCCAGCCCCAATGACCATATAACATATACCATTCGATGGGAGCATGGGGTATATTTTGCTGTTTAAATATTCATTTAGCATTGGACACGAAATGCGCGCAAATCCGCTTTCCAGAACTCAGACACTGCGACTCGGACTCCGACTCCGACTGCGGCTCTGACTCTGACTACGGCTCTGACTCTGCGGCTGTTGTGTTGGCTTTGCGCAGATAAGAGAATTGTCCTGTCAACTGGAATGATATATGCGCCAGCGCATTCAAATTGGGCTAACAGACGAACCATACCATCATACCAAAAAAAAAAAAGCTGGATCTGGCCATCGCTTGATTCTAGGGGCAGCAGCAGCAGCAGCTCCAACCGGGCGGATGTGTTTTTCTCGCACATCAGCGTGCGTTTCCTATGGCACAATGTTGATAGTCGTCTGGCAGACCCCCATATCCCCCCTCATTTCTTTTCATGCATTCATATATGGCATGGATTTTTTTCGTTTTTTTTAGCGGGTTTGTCGAGTTGAAAAATTGGTGTGAAAATTCAAAAGGAGTTGCCAGTGTCTGCGTGGGGTGTTGCAAAATTACTTCGTGTGTAAAATTATGCGAATTGCGTACGAAGAGGAAAAAAAAATGAAAAGAAAAAAAAAGAATATATAAAACGCGTAAAAAGGTGAGCGAATATTCATGCACGTAGTTGCTAAGGGATCTGGTCAGGGGGGGTTGACACTTGGAGAAGGGTTGGTTGGGATTTTGCCTGGCATCTCACTTTTATTGCATTTCAACACTTGCGCATGCAAAATTTCTCATAATAAATGTAATAAATAAAAATGTGAGTTGAAATGTGACAGTTTCTGCAGAAAAATAAAAACCATGAGAAGTGCAAAGAATAAATACAGTTGTGAAATGAAAATATGAAATTGTATGCTGAATGTGTGTGTATTCATGACAGTAAAACCTATAAGTTATTAACGTGTTTTAGATGTAAATGAATATGGAATTTCTTTGTAAAATTCTTAAGCATTTTAAAGGTTTTCCTTGTAACAGACAAATATATAATTGCAATCAAGATTTTCTTCTTACTATAAATAAAGTAAGATGGCATTTATTTAATTGCACAATATTTGTAATATATTTAGAAGTAATATGTCTATTTTGCTGAACGTAAATTTAATTGGATATTTTGATAAAAACTAAACATTTCTTTGTTAAAGCGTTTGAGTAGCAAACATGAGCTACAGAATTGAGAATATTTACAGATGCTTAACAATAATAATGAATATGTAAAATAAGTATTTTGTTATTGTCAAATATTCCTATTTAAAGAGCAATATAAAATGAGGTTGCAGTATTTAATAAATCCAAATAGTTTACTGCAATAACTCAATGTAAAGAGCAGTAAACGAAAACCAAAAGTAATTAAATTGAATTTATCGTATTTTATACTGTTAATACCAATCTTTATATATTAAAATGTTGCAAAAACTATATAGGTATACTTCAATTGGAAACGGCTCGGCTGAGCCGATTTGGTTTAAAATTTTTTTTCCCCAAATGTTCATTATTGCCCGAAAAAGGTTATAAGAAAAGAAAATTTTGCAAAAAGTCGCTAGCGCCTCAACAGATGTACTCACTGCTAAGATAAACAGCACTGTTAACGTATACAGCACTGTTAACTTATACAGCGCTGTTACAACAATCACAGTAGACAGTATTTTTCATTAAAATACAAAAATCACAGTATGCAGTTTTTTTTAAATGAATACGAATTATGTTACGTTAGCACCACTTAAAAATATATATATATGGTAGAACAAAATTTTCCCCGCTTAACAAGAATATGATTAGTTGGATTTTTGTTTTTATTTTTTTGGAGGCAGGGCGTAGCAACGCACGCTAGATACACTAATTTAAAATATTTGTAGAGTTCAATTGAACCATATTTCTTGAGTAAACATATGCTTGAAACCTTTGTTACAGGTTACTTTTGGATAGGTAACTACATAGTAACTATAATATAAATCGCGATATAGGTATTATTAGCGTGATAGTCTGAAATATGATTTATAGATGATCAATATCTCTAAGTATTAAGCGCTTATGAGTAACCCCGAAATTTGTCTACTCAATTTTAATAATTTGTTAAACTTTCGCCCCTTTGGCGCTGCTCGTCTGGCTATTAACTTACATGTTGTCAAATTTGTCAAACTAAATGCGTAGTTTGAGCAAAAAAACAGCAACAACATTAGCCGGAACAACAGCAACAGCAACAACAACAACAGCAACAACTCTTTCTATATACCAATCAATGAACCAACAACCGAATAAAAAGGCACAGACATCAAAATCGTTTAATGCAAAATCAGCACAAAATTTTCAACGTCACGAAAAGCAGCGTCATCAGTTACAAGACAACAACAACAACAACAACAACAACGAGAACAACATTAACAACAACAACGAGAACAACATTAACAACAACAACAAAAGACACGAGAACAATGACAATGAAATAATTGACGCCATTGACTCTGAATTTGGGGAGTAAGGGATTCGAATCTTGGAATAGGAATATAGGGAGCTTGGTCCGCAACAACATTCTTTGAGAATTGAGCTCATTATGGCATCACGAGTGCCATACCACGCCCCCATTAGTGTAAAAAGCACATTCACGCCCATTTTGGTATGCCATACCATCCCGGAAAGTCAAAGTCAAAGCGCCTGGTCAGGCACGGCCTGAGCATGGGGCGAAAATGGGCGGGATATGAGATTGCCCAGGCAATATTTCAGGGGGATGTGGTTCCCTAACGATTTCAAACTGAGCCAAAGATGAGAAACTATGAGTACGTGATACCCTCCATGTGAGTGTATACATAGGTGTGATCTAAAGCTCAAATACAATCGATAACACTCTCGATAAACATTTTTAAATACAATCGAGATTTTGGGTTTTAAATCTCATTGTTTTATTTTTTAGAAACTTTAAAAAAAATTCAATTATGAGGTACATTTAAATCGAAAAGACATTTTTAAAACAAAAATAAATTTCTTATCAATATTTAAAAATTTGTGCTCTGTTCAAAACTCTTACAATCGAATTGAAATATTTATAATCAAGCATGCGATAAAGTTTATAAGAAACAAGTGAAAACATTGCCTTCGGCTGCAATATATTCTGTTCGCAGTTTCTCAAAAATTTTCCAGATTCAATTAATAAGAGATTTTAAACGTTTTGATAAGCTGTAAATATTGCGACAATTAATATAAAGGGCGGGATTGTTGTTGAAAAAAACAAAAATAAATTTGTTTTGCCCTATTTAAACTTACATAGTCTTGATTCTTTGGATAACAGGGCATAAGTAAATATACTGTAATAAAAATATATAAACTACATATTATACAGTTTATATATAAATTGACTTTTGCTTTCGTTTGCTCATAATTGACCACGGTTAATATTAAGTTCTGTTTAAAATAAAAAGTAAATACACATTCAAAGACTGTTTTAAAACTTTCCTTTTTAGAATTTTAAAAATGAGGGTTTTTTTTTATTATATACTTCAAACCTAGACTATTATCCTTTGTAAGTTTTTTTTTTTTGATTATTCTAATCAATGTGTACAAATTTTTTATTTTTTTAATGTTGCCATAAGCTTTAAAAAAAAATTTTTTGTATATACATTTCATAGATATTTCCTATTGTTTTACTACTCTGATTTGGTCGGTTCCTATATATTAGCTTCATTAAGATAGCGTAAAATATAGTCATATATAATTCTGGTATAGAAAAATCGAATAAGCTTTCATTTAATCGCATTAAACAAATTTATTTTTAAACACGAGCATGTTCATCACAAGCTATTTTTAGCTTAGCTCAGTTAGCTTTAGTTAAGCATAAAAAAATTATAAATTATTATAATTGATTGATTTCTCATTTAACGCAGTTAGTTGTAAGAAAAACTCCTTAAAGATGAGATCTTATATTGTACTATTCGGGCTACTGCTTTTAAATACTTTCCCGAAGGATTCAAGTTGTTATAAAATTGACTGTCCCGATATAAACACATATATAAACTTGATACGTAACTGGTATCAACTAAAGGATCGGTTTTTTCAGAAATTCTGTGGAATAATGATAAACGGATTTCAAAATCAAATTGCACTATGTGAGACAAGTTCCGAAAACAGAGCAACTAAAGTTCTTCGAAATATGCCTATTCGAGCAACAGCCTCAAATATGATTGGATCTACGGCTCCCACGCTTGTCGAATATTTAAATGGAACTGGTGTTAAATTATTTTGGAATAAAATACAAACAACTAGAGTAAGCAGAACTCTTAATTAAAAAAGGCTGACAGATATTTAAGTGGAGCTGGTGCAAAATTATTTTGGAATAAAATCAAACAACTAGAGTAAAAGGCCTATGAAATCATAATTTATAGTTTTTAATATGAATTGTGCTTTTCACAATAAATAAAATCATTATTCTTATATAAATAAATGCTAATCAGCAAATACTCATTGTTGTTTAGAATTTTCATCGATACTATCGATTACTTCAACTATCGGTTAGGAAATTAACAAGTGATGATATTAACGATATTTCTCAGCTCTAATATGCACGTGATTGCGATTTTTGTTTACGACAGCGAAATGAGCGCCAAAAATGTTGCTTAGGCAGAAGATTGATGCCAACATCCATTTGAGTGCTGCTTAGGTGCCACAGGCGGGCATATCGAGCGATGCCAGGACTCAGCACTCAGAACGCAGGACGCAGGACTCAGCTCTTCGATGTGCAAGTGGCCTGCTCTTTGGGGCGTTCAGGCTGAATAAATGGGTGTAAAGGGCAAACAAAATGATTAATTGCTCTGAGCTTTGATCGCCTGCATGCACACAACAACAGCAGTAGCAGCAGCAGCAGCAGCCATGGAAAGGATATGCCCAACAAAGGGTGCAAAGGATGTGAATGTAAATGTAGATGTAGATGTAGTTTGTTGCTGGCAGGAGGGTTTGGCTTTGGTTCGCTAGCACCGGCGTTATAACAGAACGACTTTGCTTCCGTTTGAATAAACAAACACGGAAATGTAACCCTCGCATTTACAGCCAGCAGCATGAGCTGTAGACAACCGGAGTTGTCGCAGGACAAGAAGGATGCTAACAAACTATTGCTGACCAAAATGGCCAGCGGCTAGGCAGCTGCTTCTGTTCCTTCCTCTCAACTCTCAACGTTCAACTCTGGACTCCTAACTCCCACATCCACTTCTACTAAGACTACGCAAAGTATCACTCAACAACAAAGCGGCAAGCGTCGCGTTTTATCCTTCAAAATCCTCTAATGAGAAGGGTTGCAAAATTTGCTGTGGTCGCTGCTGTCTCTGATAACGTGGCCAGCACTGGCCAAGCAACGGACGGATAAAAGGATAATGCGGGTCTGCTCAGTCCACTTCTATCAAACTCACTCTCCCTTCCTCTCTGGCTGTGTAATGTAGCATGCCAGGATGGCCATTTGGTCGACTGTTTGTTTTAAAATTACATAAAAATTGCTGTGTATTTAAAAAAAGGATTTTACGGATCAGCCTGCTGCTCTGGCAAGGAATATGAAACGCACATTTTACTGCCATATTTTTAGCTGGCATCGTAAACTAGTTAGAGTCAGGTTCATGCATCCTGAGCTGAAAAAAAAAATGAACAAAAATTTAATGAAAAACGTTGCGCCCATAAACATTAAGAAATTTTAGTCCGCCTTTTGGAACCCCTGCCCCAGAACCACGCCCCTTGCCTGCTACGAACCGACGATAAGCAGACAAATCGCTGAGAAAAATACGCAATTTAAATGCATAACACACACAGGACATGCCTAATGCCAATAATAGAAAAGGAAATCCCGTCACAAATCCTCCGAAGGCAACGTTCCGAGTATGAGAAAAAAATTATGTAGCTGTATGTAACACACACACACAGCCACACACAAACACACACATATTCATATGTTGGCTAGAGTAAAAGACGTTAGAAAATATAGAAAGTAATCTTGCACAGACATTGGAGCACACGGTCTCGTCCTGGCAACCACCTTTGGCGACATTTTGTTGCAGATTAAGTTCTATTCGCACATGGCTGACTTGAAATACGATACACGCACACACATGCCTCGAATCATATCTGTATAGAGCTGTGTGTATGTGTAAGGCTGCCTCAAAGTAATTGGGACATC
Organism: Hirtodrosophila alboralis; assembly: GCA_035043045.1. Taxonomy (NCBI): domain Eukaryota; kingdom Metazoa; phylum Arthropoda; class Insecta; order Diptera; family Drosophilidae; genus Hirtodrosophila; species Hirtodrosophila alboralis. The sequence continues at coordinate 173,179 of JAWNNH010000723.1, read as the reverse complement.
CTGCGAGCATATAAAGTGGATATAAAGTAGCAAAAATCGGCCTCAAGGCACAACGTCGCACCGGTTCTGGCATTTTTATGTGTTCAACTGTCGTCGTGCTTCATCCGTCGCCCCACACTCCACTCGTCCATATTCACCTCCGCCTCCTCAGAAGCCTCCACTTATCCCCCTAACCCAATGCTATGCCATGCTTTTCGGTTTTCTGGAATTATTACAATTTCATGCTTCTATTTCTTTATTTTTTTTCTTTTCTTTTTTATTTGTTGTCGCGTGGAGCTTATGATTTCTGATATATGACATGGGGCCAAGTTCAAGTTGCAGCTTTCGTTGAAATATATTAATAAAATTTTCCACATGTGTGTATTAAAATTGAAAACGTACAAATGTCTTTACTTATTATATAAGTACGTAGAAGATACAAATATTAAATACAATTGTAGCGTTTTATGCCAAGTTTTAGTTAGATCAGTGAGGAAGTCTGGAGAGCTTCGTAAAAAAAGTTGCTGTGAGTTTTAATGTGCATTACACTAGTTTATACTATAAGAAAGCTGGGTTTTCATAAATTTGTTTGAGGTTTTTTGAGGTGTAAATTTTAAAAATGCAAAACATATATTTTTCCCCAAAATAGTTTTTGAGAATACCTCTAATAACTGCTTATTTTTTTGGGCATTATTTGATCTTTTTTTGCTATCACATATCTGCATCAAATAGGTAAATGTAAATAGATAACTTTTATTTATAAAACATAGAATTATTTAAAAAAAATTAGTAATAATAATGTCAAATTGTTGAAGCTAATATATATTACATTTAAAATAGAATTTTCAAGCATGTTGCCTTGTCAAATTCACAAAAATTATAAGGATTCATTTAATTTATATACTTAACTGCACACCAAGCAAACATTACCAAGAAAATTATCTATTTTTATTTAATATTTTAAAGTTTTTATACTTATAATATGAAAATAACTCAATAACTCAAATTTGGGTAGCTTAGACTTAGTATATAATATTTCGTAGCTTAACATTATTGAGTTTGAGAATTTTTACTCGTATTCTTAGTTCATCCTAAATTTATTTTTTCAAACATTTTTTTTGGTAATAACAAAAGTTTGTTTAACAATTGAGGCAATCACTAAAGCAAACCATAAATTTGTAACAAATTTTAAAATTTTTGCTTTATTGTATGCTAATTAATGAGAAATTATGAACTTTTTAACATAAAATTCAGTTTGTTACAATAGAACTTTGAGGTATATTAAAATAAATAAATAAAAATTTATTTAATAGCATTTTAATAACAGCATACAAAAATTACAAAAGCAATACGTTTGTCCACTGAAGCGACTATATATATTTATATTTATATTTTTTATTAAATATTTTTATTGTATATTATTCGATAGCTTTCTATTTTTGCACCCAGTCCCTTCAATAGCTGTACAATGCAATGGAGCTCCGCTTATGGAGCTTAATGTCAACTATATATTTGTTGCAGTTGCTGCTGATGGTTTTCATTGCAGCAAATGCCAATACCAGGAGTTAAGGATTGGCCAATGCCAATGAAATGCAAGGTAAATACATATAATGCAATGCGAGTACAATAGATGGCATTTTTATCACATGTAAAACAACAATGAAAGCAAAATGCAATTGCTGAGCATCTGGCAGCACCACAAGCCTCCAATCCCGGCAAAGCCACCAAACCCAGACCCAATCCCAGATCGCTGTCCTGGCAGTCCTGGAACAGAAGCCATTTGTCAAATGCGTCGCCATCGTTTGGCGATGCGAGACGGCGAGTGGCGGTGGCGGTGGCGAGGGGCAACTGCGGGCTCGGCGTCGGCGGTGGCGGTGGCGATGGCGGTGGCTGTTGCGTTGGCATCAGCAAATGCGCGGACGCTGAGCCGCAGATAAAACCGTTCGGAAAGCACAAAACAAACATCAAACAGGCAAACAAAAAGTACAAAAACAACAATAACAACAACAACAACAACAGCAAAAACAACAAAACATGCGCGTGCATGAATATCAAATGCGACACGCAGACAACAACAGCAACAACAACAGCGGCAAAAGGATGCGTAGCAATGTTTTTCACGCGTCGTATAGTGATATAGAGATAGACCCAAAGAGAGAGTGAGAGAGAAAAAGAGAGAGAGAGTGGGATATACAGAGGACTTGCCGGCATATCCTTGCGCCATAATGGGATTATGGCCGATTAATGCATTGACATGTAACGATTTTCGATTGAATTTATCGTTTTTCGGCGGCTCGAGTCATTTTATTCATTTACGCCCACACGTATGCAACGATATTTGCATGCTCGCACACACACATATGTGTTTTGCGTGTTTGTGTGTGTGTGTGTGTGTGTGTGTGTACACAATGAGCACATGTGTGTCGCTGCGGGTGTTAGAAAACAAAAGCGGCATTTGAGACAAGCTAACAGACAACATACAACAGAAAACAGACAACAGAAAACAGACAACAGACAACAACACAATATGCAAAATAAAACTACCGCCAAATGTTGACAATTCGTTTTTTTGTTGTAGTTTTAAGCCAACTTTTGTATACACTGTAAATAAGTTTTGTGACACAATAGCTTTTTTTTTGTAGTGATTTAAAATATCGTTGATACGATTGATAGTATCGATGACTTTTTGTTTTAAATATTATACATATTTTTTTAAGGTATTTTAAAATATGCATTGTTGATAATTTAATAAACTTTAGTAAATAAGGTAGACGGGGCTTTTATGTAGTGATTTTTTTTACTTTTTTTTTATATTTTTTAAAGCAGAAATGCTGTTTGTTGGCGTTAGTACATATACATTAATATATATAATTTATCTATAAATAGTTGATGGTAGAATTTTCTTAAAACTATCAACGCATTAGACAATATCGATAGTTTATTATCTTATTAATTTACCTTTTTTGTTGCTATATATATATATATATATATATATTGATATCCTGTAAAAATAGTTTACTTTAGATAGTGCTATTTTCTTTAAGCAGCAAAAATCTGTACACATCAGAAGTCACCGAATCTAACTTAGCAATGGGTTTTAATTAATTAATTTAGTATATGCACATTTTACTCAAAATTTATTAATTTTTTTTTGATTATGGCTTACCAATGTCATTACATAAATAAAGTAAAAGAAAATACTTAATTAGACTGTCATGAATTAATTAAGCACAAAAGCTACTGAAGCATGTAAGGATCCAGTTCATTTATAATTAAATAAATATTTATATGTATATAAATATATAAAAATGGATATGTGTTTATATAGTAGATACAGTTCCGAAATTATATACAGAAATATCAAATACTTGAAATATATCAATACCTTCAAAATCAATAATTGTTTTTGATTTTAATAAAAGTTAAATAACTTTAATTTTTGATTTAAAATATTAAAATAAATTTAATTATTATGATTTATTTAATTGCAATTTAAAATCAACTTTTTTTTTTTATACACTGAATAAAATGTGTGCTATAAGTTTCTATTTATTATTATTATTATTATTATTCTATAAAATATTTATATTTGCAAAGAGATGAAAATCCGAGCCAAAGGGCTTGAAAATGGCATTCAAAGCAAGTATCTAAAGTTTGCAAAACGCAATCTCTACTCTATCTAAAATTTCTCTGACTTGTTGTTATTGTTGTTGTTGTTGTTTGCCTGGCATTGTTTGGTTCACTTTTTAGGCAATTAAAACTAACAATGCGACGGGGCCGGGCAAAAGACAAAAGAGCCGCCGACGAGTAACGCCGGCTGTGATTAACACATGTAAGCGGCGCAGTTGGCGAGCATTGTCAGGGGATGCAGGATTTGCAGCAGGAACAGAAGCAGCAGCAGCAGCAGGAGTAGTGGTGGAAGGATATGGCAGCACATGTGACTATGCCCGGGGTTTGACTTTATCAATTGAGCGTCATAAGCCTGTCCAGGGTTGCTCGGTGGTTGGTGGCTCGTTTTCGTTGCAACTGTCGCCACTGGCGTCGATTAAGTCGTAATTAGATTTAAGGATATGGCACCAGCGGCACAGCAAGATGATGAATTTCTCTAGCTCGCATCCACAGTGCGAGTGCACCCCACGGGGCCAGCACGGGGACGGCCAAATGAGCAATCCACAGTCGGCAGCAATCGGAGCCGGCGGCCGGGCAGCTTATGGCATGTTGTGCGACGTTATCAGCAGGAGCAGTAGTGGTTGTCTGGGCAGGAACTGGAACAGGAGCGGGGTACTAGGACCAACCCCTGCCGGCACTGGCGCGTGTGTTAATCAGCGTAATGGTACGTTAGTCCTGGGACAGAGATGTTCGCCTGCTGGTGGCCCATAAGCTTGAGCCTCGATTTCTTGAACTTGCTTGCGTATTATTAGCAGCAGCGAAGAGTATCCTTTGTGTCCTTGCTGGTGGCACTATTAGCGTGTCTGTCTGCCCGTCTGTCACTGGATTTATTGCAATCATTAATCTTATTTGCCCCAGCATCTCCGTAACATACCAAAAACTCCCCTCCTCCCCCACGCATGTTGCACTTGCCTTTCGCAGTTGTTATTAAATTTTTGTTGTGAGTTTTCGCTTTGATTTTATTAATTTGGCCTTTGTGCGTCGTCTGGCCAAAATGCTTACATTATGCAGTCGCATCGAGTCTGATTCTGATTCTGATTCTGAGTCGCCTCTTGATTGACGTCTGCCAGAGATTCTTAATGTTTCACATGCTTAGCTTATAATTGCTTAACACTTCAGCCAGTCCCCCCAACCTGTGTCCCGCCAGCAGTTGGACTGACTTCTGGCCATTAATCATGCCAAGTTGCAACAACTTTTCGGCTGCATTTGGAAAAATACAAATATAATTCGTATAGCTACAGTTTACTGTCTCCCGAGATTAAAGTAGTAATAGCTAATATAGTGTATTGTCAATTAATGTTTTTCCTTACATATATTATTAATTTAATTACTTTTAATGAATTTTCTATTACTGTACACTCTTAAGGACTCTTACAGGCTTGGACAAATTTCTATATATTTTAAAAATATTTATTTATTTATTTTATTTTATATAAAGAAAGTGTCTTTATTGAAAACATCTGTTTCACACTTAATCATAAATTAAACAAGCAAAAATTTACAAAATGTTGCATAAAATAATTTTAAATAGCTTGAATAAGTGTAATTTGTTTTATTGCTGTTATTTTTGATGTTTGAGGCTTTTCTAACCAATTTAAATATAACACATTTAAATGTTTTTACCTGTTTCAATGAATGCAGATATCTGCAGTCAGAAAAACAGAAGTTAATGATACAATGTCAATGTTGTTTTAGATTCAGAATTTTTTTTTTCCTTTTGCAAATAATCTTCTTAATAAACCCATATTTGGGTTAACTGTTTAACCATAACGATATAATAAAACAATTATTGATTTATTTGCAAATTAAATTTTATATAACGAGCATCCCTCGACTTCACTTATTAATAATAACAATTATATTAAAGAAGTTTACAAAGTATGTAGAAGAATTCTACATTGAGAAGAAAATTAAATTCAAAAATAAGAAACAATCGATTAGCTATTATTTAATTTTTCCCCCTGAATCTTGAGAGTATGAAAAGTTTCAAGTTTTTTTTAATTCGAAATTATAATACCTCAATGAAAGCTATGTAAATTGTTGCATATCTATGGGCGCAGATTGTTGCACACTTCTGCGCCTGCAATTCTCAACAGTATTTTGTATCTGTAAGGTCTGTTGGTTTTAAATATTCAACTTATTTTTCTAAGAAATTAATTTAATAAATTTTTTTATTTCAACATAAAGGGACTAAAATAAAATAATTTCGATTAATAAACGCAATGGGCTTACATTTAGTTAATGAATTAACGAATTATGATGAATTGAATCGATTATAAATGTATAATAATTAATTTAAAACAAAGAACAAGTGAGGATCAAAACATTCTTAATAACAGTCAGTGCTAATAATCGAAACTAAAAATGACATAAAATATTTCGTTTTAGTTTGTGAATAAACCTGTTTAATATGAAGAATATAAACTTACTGTTAATAATATTAATTTAGGTAAAACTATTCAAGAAATGTTTGTGCTGCATTTATATAATTTAATACATTTTAATTACACATATGTATATATGTATGGGTTATTTATGTGCATTAACGGTATATTATGTGTGTATATATATAATATATATTACAACATATATTTTTTATGCATATGTGAAATGTATTTACAATTGGTTTGTGATTATAAAAGCGTATCGCGCCTCATGACGTGTGCAAACATTAAATGGCGTCGTTACAGGCTGCCATCCTGCATTCCCCTGGCAGGTCTCCTCTCTTTTCCCTCCACAAATTTGACTCTTCTCATTCAACACACACTTGCCATACGCTCTCGGATATATGATGCGTATCTGTGAGATACATTCCATATAAATACTACAACAAGCGGAATATGTAGAGCTGGGTAGCCTTTACATTTTAACAGCAGACAACAAAACATTACACGCATCGCTGTTTGTGTGTGTGAGCGTGTGTGTGTGTGCGTGTGTGTGTGTGTGCCAAATGTGCGTGTAATTGCAAATTCAATGAATTGTTTACATTTCTTTGCGCTTGTTGGCGTCACAATCCCCCCGCACTTCAGCCTCAGCCCACTCAACTCCAGCTGGTCATGTTTTGTTCTTTTTTTATACCATGTTGGTGTGTTGTATTTTTTTTTTTTTGTATTTTGTTCTCGTTGCTGATTTCATTTATAATTCGTGTGCAAAATTAAATTAAAGCCAACTGACAGGCCAGGAACAACAACAACAACAACAACAACTGAATAACTGAAGCCAAAACCTCCCGCCGGCTGGGCATTGCGTTTTAGCTGGCAATCATTTCCATTAGCCATGGCAGCCAGCAAATTTCACATAATTCACAACTGGAAAATTGCTGTCAGTTGCGCCAAGAAGAAAATTTGAGTCGAGCCTTGCATGGCGTGGCATGGCTCCGGCACGCATGCATCAAAGTGCAACACCAACAACAGCAACTGTAACAACAACAACAGTAACAACCATTTGGCCAAGACATCGCACTACAACAAAAGGCTAATTGCAATTTGACTGCGTTTACAAAAAGTTTTTGCAGCCGCGCTTCGAAATTGCTTTTTTGCTATGAATAATTTAACTTTTTTGACTTTCGATTTAGAGAAAACACGAAAACACGAGAACCCAAAACAAGAAACAAAAAACTAATTTTTGGTAAACCGAGACAAAAAATACTCTAGCTGAGATGCTTATAAAATTTATTTTATTATATTCATTTATTCTTAGTGTTAAACTTAAAATGTTTAAGGAAATGCATTTAAATATTTTTAAAGCGGGCATGGTTGACTATAGCATTCTTACTTGTTTCCATTATAACACTTACTTCATATAGTAGTTCTCTGTTCTTATCATTTATAATTCTCAAGTGGTTTATGCTGACACTTGATGACTTTTCCGCTGAGATATTGAGAACTCTCCTGTGTAGGGTTGCATTGTTGTTCCCGAAACATATTCGCAGTATTACTTATTATTTCTTGAGTTAATTCATTTCTTTTCATTAAATTCGTTATGCAAAAACTGAGCTGGTTCCAAAAATAACCCGCAAGATTAGAAAATAAGATGTTTTCGTACTTGAAGGCATGAATTATTTGCATAAAATGAAAAAGAAGCTCGAAAATTTATTATATGCATTTAATTTATTATTAGCATGTTATTAAAAAATAAGATAAAAAAGGAAATGTTTGGAGAACTGTTTGTGCAAACACAACCCTAGATTATATCGATCTTAGATAGTATTCCAGAGTTTTGCAAGTATAAAAAAAAAATATAAAAATAAGTTCCATGGTTTGATTCCCATTCAAATATTAATAAATATATATATATATTTTTTTGGACTTCACTGTTTTTGAATGGGAATTAAACCATGAAACTTATTTTACATCTGACACTGTTAAACAAATCATAAGACCATAAATATTTTAATAAAAAACCCGACTGTAACTACATATTATGCCAGACTTTTATGAGAAAAATCTTGCTGTCAACTGGTAAAATTTGTGTTTTTGAGCTTGGTTGATATATTTGTATTAAGCAAAGTTTTTATATGAACAGTAAACGATTTACATTAGATAACGAAACTGTATAGTTCTCATAACAGAGCTAAATCACTAGATATATATTATATACAATTACATACGCAGTGAAGTGTTGCACATTTTGTGACACGATTATGATATCCTTAGCAAGGGTATATAGAACCAAAACCTAAAAATTCTTTTGACACTGACAGCGCTACGAAACGCAATTTACCCGGCTCGCATTGAAAATTCCAACAAATGTCAGGCAGTTTCACAATTGAAAAACGCTTTTGTGTTGGCCAAGTTTTGCTTTCTTAATAAATTGATGCAATTTGCCGCACGCGGCAAATTAAATGGCACCTGGGAAAATGCACATATGTAGGCTTTATATAGATAGGTTTAGTAACACCAGTTATATCAAAAATATATATATATATATATGTATCAGCCCCCAGGAGCTGCAGTTGTCTCTGTTGTTTCTTGGGTTATGCCTGGGGGACAGCGAACCCTTTGCTGATTCATACATCATTCATCATATTAAGTGTTTTATTACATTTTGTGCCTCAGTCTCTTAGGCACAACTCAAATCCCATTACGGTAATTAAATCACATCCATATGAAAATTACATAATTAGAATACACACAGATACACACATTTATATATATATATATAAAGTAGTTCATATGCGCAAGTCTATAAACATATTAAATATAATTTACTTAATGTCAACCCTAAAAAGGCTTTTTTAAATGCCAGCAAATGAAATTTAACACTTTGTCAATTAGTGCACCAGGATTCCCAAAGTCTGGGCCAGCAGCTTATATAGCATAACTTTATGACTGGCTGGCCCAGTGCAAAGTTCAAAGGGTGACTAAGCTCTATGGATATGGTTATGTTGATTACAGACTGACCCCAAGCAACCCTTAAGCGAGCTGCGAATCCTTCACATATTTGCACACATTTGATTTGCGCGACATTTCGCCGTCCTGTATCCCCAAGGATTTCACATTAACATTGGTAATTATAAGTAATTTTCTGAAGGGGAAAACAAAAACAAAGCAAAGTAAAGTTTGTTTTGTTTTGTTTTTGCGAATTGTTGGCAGCTCAGATTTGGCTTACATAAAAAAACATTAATCAAGAGAAGATTGGCAAGAATATGTGCCTAATCGAATTGAAGATACCTATTAGTTGGGAAATGTTACATTGAATTGAATGGATAAAATTGAAGCAAATTGATTTGAATTCGGAAATAATATTTTAATATTTTATGCGGAATTGAGCTTGGGAGATCTCCATAATAAAATATATATAAATATGATATTTTATCGATAATCAAACCGTTATTATCGATTTTTATTTTGTAGTGCCAATAAGAATTCTTGAAAGTTTTTGTTAGTATCTAGCTTACTTTTTATACAACCAGTTCCCAATAAAAATGAGTGTATGGGGGTCAAAGTATTTAATAGGCAAAAAGAGGCAGCTGCGACCTCATTAAGTACATATATAACATTTCAACCTTTCCGACTGACTGATTGGTGACTCCTGAGCAGCCCAATCGGTAAAAGCTGGAAATTTAAAATTTTTACTGAAGCTTCCTATTATATAGTAGGTTGGCACTCTGAAAATATTTTGACAAAATTTTATCGGGAAGTGGGTGGAAAATGCATTTGAAAATTGTATTTTTTTTTTTTGTTTTATTTATTTTTTTTTTTTTATTTAGCGGGAGCGTAGCAACGCACGCAAGGAGAGTTAGTAATGTATATATGTTTATTTTAGCCCTATTCCGATACAAGGCCATAACCAACGCAAATCGAAGTAATCGGTTTATGGTCACAATTTAAGGAAATGATATTCTACTTGCTTTATTATTAAAGCACCCGCGGCGTGGCTTCTAAATTCGACACTGTTTGATTTAAATGCGTATAAAATATATCGCTACGAGCGTATGTATATGTGTTTGCAGATAAACATGGTAAAATTTATTGATTTTACTCTTTTAATTTAAATATCAAATGCCTAATTCTCTCCAAAGGCCAAAATAATTAACTTAATGACGTCTGACTCGGTAGGATACCCCGGAACGCATTTTCGACGGTTTTTGCCGTAAAACTCTTCCCACATAATAGGCAATGTTCCTTATAGATTGCCTGTTTAAATACGATTCATTTATTCTATGGTATATTTGTATTCGGTAAGGATAGAAACGGTTAGCTGAAGAAGAGTTTCTAGTTTGGGTTGATCGTGTTATATTTGATGAGGCCTGAACTCCGGCATCCATAACAGTGGAGTTGAGGAGAAAAGCTGGCGATATAGCATTCTGTGGTTCAGTACTCTGATCTGTTTGCGATCCCTCTGGCTGAAAAAATAAAGACATTGCAAGTACCTCAGCGGCAGACTCTTCATTTAATCCTGATATTAGAATGCCACTATTCAAAACACGGAGAATAGGTGTAAAAGTATTTTCTTGTTCATCATTACTGGTATTTGAATCGTTTTGCAGCACCATATTTTGTTCGACTTCCGGAAAATATCTCTGCCGATCAACTAATTCATCGATGTATGAGGATGTTGAGAGCGATGAACTGGAATGGTCATCCACAGAATTGATATTTTGGGAAGATAAAGGATATTCCTGTGCATTATCTCTCACTGTCGCCGATAAAAACTGATCCAAAATTCGTCTTGCAAATTCGTCATTATTATTTATCTCTGCATTTGATTGCGACATTGCGTTTGAATTGTCAGCACTTTCCTGTGTTGTCACTTGACTTCCTAGAAAATAGCCTTCAGGCGCATCAAACTCGGGTTCAGTACTCGACGATCTTGAGGACATATTTAAAAATCGATGCTTAATTTCTATTTATTTACGATATATTTTTAAAGCTTCTCCGGAGTATGTTTGTGTGAATTTATATAATAAGTAATGTTTATATATTGTAGTTTTTGTGTTATATCGCAGAGTTTAATATTCAAAGCCTTCTAAGTTAGACAAAATTAAAATTTCTTTTCTTCTTTTGCTTATTTGTATACCCTTGCACAAGGAATTAAAATTTTGTCACAAAATTTGCAATGAAGACATCTGCGACCACATAATTATATATTTATATATTATATATTTCTGATCAGCGCGACGAGCTGAGTCATTTCCGTTTATCTGTTTCTATGGAAACTTTTTGTCTTTATCTTTAATCTATCTCGATGAAATTTGTCACAGATGCGTGTTGTTGTTACAGGTAGTTTGTATGTTTGATTTAGGTCGATCGGACCATTTTAACATAAAGCTCCTATAGGAACAGTCGGAGACACCTCATGTTCATGAAAGAGGCTTGTAAGAAAAACTCATTTGCTTTGAAGTTATCAAATCAAGCTTAAAAGCTAAATGTAGTATTATAATTTGCACAATTTGACCAATCTTGATTAAAATTGGATTACAATATCATATAGCTGATATAGGAACAATCGGTCGTACATTGAAATTTAAGCAGGCAACTGCAAGTGTATTCATCTAGCCGTTTCTATCTTGTTTTAATTGTTTAATTCTTGGCTTCAATCGACAAATTCTCATTCGATTTAAAAATTTTAACAACTGGTCATAGATTTCTGTCGGCGCATTGTGGCTGCCACATCAAAACCAAAACGATAATTTTGACTAAAAAGGGAAAAAAACACCTGCAGCATAGCACAAAAACAAGCAACATTCGCCAGACAATTGGATGCAGAGTATGTAAAAGTGGAAAATGCGAGAAACGGTATTTCGAAAATGATTTCAGTTAAAATCCATATAGACTGTGATAACTCAAAATGTCCTATATATAGCATGCATATTACGAAATGTGGCAATGTCAGAAATGTTTTGCATTTGCCTTTCATATTGGGCACATGAAGTTGTTGTTGGGCGAATGGCAAAGGGAAACTATTGGCGTAGATTTGCAGGCCCCAAGCAGAAATGACAACAACAAATACAGTGCACTAGAGTTGTATCGAATTATTCAGACTTAGTTCGATTAAACGAATTTTTGGACTGAACGAATGAACTTAATTCCTGACTATCGTTTAATCTGGTCATTTGAGTTATATTCTCGATCTGTGATTTAAATCCAAGACAGTTTCCTAAGTTTTATTATGTTTTGAACAGCATAAAGCTAAAAATCAAAATAATATAATATTTATTATTATTTTATATTTGTTTTTTTTCTCTATATTTATTTATGCGACACTGTGCGACAAAAGAGACAAATGAGTAATATAATGGGAAATGACCGCATGTACGTTGTATTCCTACTCAAATATAGTTTTACTGCATATTTGAAATTTTCAGATGACTCCCAAAATCTGGATTTATGGCCAAAAAACCTTTTTGAGACATTTTTTACACTTAACAAGTAATAACACATTTTGTGGCAAGCGCATAAACCTTATCCATAAATATTATAAAATGAGATAGAGCGGCCTTTCAAATGATATAAATATTTATCGATTTTAAAAATGAGTATTGGTTAAAATATAGGTCTGTCAATCTAATCGCCATTCAGTCAAAAAGTTCCCTTTGCACCAAATTTTTTAATTTTTTTAAACAAGTTTCCAATGAATTCCGTGTAAAACAACGCTCATTTGAACAAAATTAGTTGAAAATTAGAAAAGTTGTGATCAAATACGTATAGGAGAAATTTATGTCTAATGTGTTGTTTTAATAACACTGTCCGGCTAACAATTTTCAGTAAAACTGATTTTATTTATGTTTTTTGCCGAGTTTGGGAAAATAACAAAATTAATTTTTAAAAATTTTTCTATGTTAAAACGGATTTTTGTAAAATATGTTAACATTTTATTGGGGTTTTTTGTTGGGTGGGCTCATAAAGTTGGCGATAATCTACGTACAGCTTAATCGATTTGAATAATTAATACATAAATATAAATAAATAAAAAAAAAAATAAAATAAGCTTACACGAGGTGTTTAAATAATAAAGAATGGGACTCAAATGACTTTGTGGAAGAAAATGTGACTCCAATGACTAGAAAAATCAATGAACGAGAATGGGACTCAACTGACTCAATTGAAAGATAAGTTTGTTCAAACTACTGAACCAATTCAATAAATTGAACTAGAAATAACAACTCGAGTGCAGACCATTCGAATGTCGTGTAGAGAGGTCGTATCTTTCGGATACATTTGCCGAATGACAAAATCATAATTGCTTTTGCACACAACATTTTGTGGTGTATGTAGCAGAAATCTGAGCTGCTGTTGTTTTAGGGGCAGGTGCTCTCAAAATGCCAACCTGACAATGGTTTAAATGTATTGATAATGCATTTGATGCGAGTGTAAAATTAACAGGCCTGGCAAATTACACACAAAGCTTCCACCTCGAATCGGAATTGGTGTAGCTGCTGTCCAGTTAGGGATGTGGTTTTGCATATGGAAAGGCAGTACAACAATTGAGCAGGAGGCGTTTTATAATTAAACCACAGTCAATTACAGACAAAAGCGTCACTCAGGCATTCGGTTGAGTGCCCATGGCCCATGGGCAGAGCCGATAATTGGGTTTTCATATGAAAATTGGTATGGCAAAGTGGGCGTATATTTGGCCATTTCTAAATGTTGCGATTGGTAATTGCATTTCACAATTTAGCGACAGGCAATTGAAGGCCACGTTTCTGAGACGCGCCGCCAAAGGAATTGTGTTGCAAGTTCTGGTTACTGTTGTTGTTGTTCACATCACTTTTTGCCAGCCAGACAGACAGACAGTTGACAATAATGCCGCGAATAATATGACGAAATGTAGAACATAACCGCCGACAATGGCCAGAGAACGAGGCATCGCATTCAGACCTCAAACGAGCCCCCATCAAACATAAAAATTTACGACAAAAATTGCCAAGAAACACATGCTCCACATATTTGCCGGACATTTATTGAAGTTAAGTTCGCTGTGCGGCGCATAAATAAAACATAATCCTTTGCAGCAATGCCGCAAAGATCGGGGACCAATGAGCGACAAAAAAAATAAGAAAAAAATAAAAAAAATACTTGCAACAAAATAAAAAATCAACTGCAAACAATGCCAAGAAAACGAGAAACGCGACAAGAACCTGTGCGCATGTGCAATTGATCGAACAAGACTGATGGAGCAACTGGGATTACGTGGAGTTCCCCTTGCTTCCAGTTACCCGCTGTCTGCTCTCCCTGCTCCCTCTGCCAGAACCACATACTCCAACTTCAACTTTCAGCTTTTGCCAATTGAGTTTGCAACTTTTTGCTGCAACGGATTGTGAATTGCGAATTGCGGATTGTGGCTTGCGGATTTTTTCGAGATTAAGCTCTGACTTTCTGCTCTGGTCCAACTCTGTGGCCTGGCCTGGCCTGGCTCGTTTGCCGGCCCGCTTGGCTGCCTGAATTTATTTAATCTGCTGCGGCGTCGGCGGCGACTGCTCAAAGCCGTAGCAACGCATAATAATTTTTCACATTCAGCGCTTGAAAAGATCGCTTCCAGCCAGCGTCAAGGAAACATCCTCTGATTTCAACAACAAGAACAGCAACGACAACTGGCTACTGACTTACATACCCAAAAAGAGCATTTATCAAAGCCCCAAACGAGCTGGCAATGTGAATCCAAGAATCCAAGCAACCTGACCATCCACATCATGAATGAAATGGCAACAAACTGAGGCGGGCACTCATACCTGGGACGGAAGTCGCCGTTAAGTGCTGCATTGAAAGCGTGGAGAGCACTTTGGGGACACAGATTGAGAAGTCATTAGATTCGAGTAAGTGGGCAAACTGGACAGCATTATGAGCTATGGCAAGTAAATCATGTGCAGGCTCTAACCAAACTCAACAAGGGAACTGGAAAAAACCATCTGTTTGTGGGAATATGCGTAAAAAATTGTATCTTCAGCAGATGAAACATAATTTAAGCAAAACAAGTTTGATTGTAATAACAGAGGAGTACTGAACATTTATAAATGTGATATATATTTTATCATTGTTTTATGTGAGCATTTTGCTTTAGCAGACCATTTGTAGGGATCGCTGCAAAGATTCTGATTAATCAGTTTTTAAATCATTTTTACTAGTGTTACCTAATTACATTTGTCAACACAAGCATTTTTCAAAAACTCTTAAAAGTAATAGTTTATTAGTATTTATACACATTGCAATATTTTCTTCCTCCTAGTTTTATTGTAGTAGGGAATATCATTTTTTGAAAGCATTTTTGTCGTTAATATCTTGACAAAAGCTAAATTAACTAACGTAATTTAATAGATTTTAAATTGATAAAAAGTATTGAATTATTATTAGGAAAAAGTTTTTCTTTTTATATTTAATATAATATTTTATACAATTAAATTTATTAACGCGATTTGAAAGGTATTAAAATTAAAAAACAATTGATATATTTAAATATTTTAAGGAAACCATTTTATTTTCTATTAAATTATATTTGTTCTAAAATCAATTTAATTAATTAACGAGACCTAAAAAGTTTATATATGGTGAAAAAACATTCCTTGGGGTTTCGCAACATTATTTTTTGAAAGAATATACATACTATTTGTATTAGAATTTTACGACCAAGAGCCCACAATAATAATTTTTAAATAATTTTTATAAATATGAATATAGTTCTTACAGAACTTTTGTAAGTTAAATATGAAAATTTGTTTCTTGAAAGTAAAAAGTAAACTATTATTATTATTAATTAATTTTATTTATCAACAAGAAATTTTTTTGAATAGGTTATTGTTTGTAATATGTAGTCATTTATCAAATATAATAGATTTTTATTAAACGAAATCATAAACTACTAAACTACTTATAATTGGCCCGGCCATTTTTTTTTTGATAGTTTGAATTTCGATCGCTTCTTTACGAGTAGTTGATATTCGAACAAACAAATTTATATTTTTTTGGAAAGGTTATTTAATTACTTTATTTATTTACCTTTATTTTAATATCAAAGCATGTACACTTTCCATACAAAACAACTAAAAATAATCTATTTAAATCGAAAAAAAAAATTTAAAAAAAAATAAATAATAATAATAAAAAAAATAAAAAAAAAATATAAATATACAAATAAAAATCAAGGACTAAGGCAAAACTTTTTTGGAAAGGTTATTTAATTACCTTTATTTTTATATCAAAACATGTACACTTTTCATACGAAAGAACTGAAAAAATCTATTTAAAACTAAAATAAAAAATTTAAAAAAAGTAAAAAAAAAAATATAGAAAAAAAAACAAAAAAAATATAAATATACAATAAAAAATCAAGCCCTGAGGCAAAACTTTCATATGCTCTCCATGCTTATAAATGGTATTATCATATTTCTTTAAACTATAATATGCATGTAATGTATGTAATATGTATTACATATTTATATGTATAATATATATTGTGTATATTAACAAGTCACAGATGCATATTTTAAAATATTGTATAATGCAAACTACATATAAATTAAAAATGATCGGTGTACCATTGAAAGTCACTTTTTGGAAATTAAGTAATAATATTAAAAATTTGCTTATTCAAAATAGATCAATAAACTTTCTTTTTATGCATTACATTTTTTTTTTTGTGTTTCGGGAACCTTTTTGATGCGATACCCCGAGAATTGTTTCATTTCCCAATGGTACCAAAGTTATTGTGATGTGTTCAGATATCATGTAGCCCAAACCCGAGTTGTTTACCCAAAAACAAAATGATAAATTGAGCGAGAGTAAAGGAAATTAAAAGCCATAAGGTTCTAACTAGATTACCAAATCAGCAAACAGAGAAAAAGAGAAAAGTAAGAAAGAAAGTTGAGAAAAAAAGGAGCATGCAGCAGCGGAAATGTCAACCATTGCAAGAAAACAAAGCAAAACAAAATAAAGGATAAAAGTAATTAAAGGCTCTAACTAAAGCAGAGGAAAAAATGTGTGAAACAAAGGCAAGGGGCCAAGGCAAAAAAAAAAAAAAAAGAAAACAGAATGCAGCCCAAAGTCAACGACATTAAGTAACCAAATTCTATGCAAAGCATTTTTAATTATAAATTATTCAAATTTACAAACATAAATCATGGCAGGGCGGTCGCACGCACATAGCCCGAGAGCGATTGCGATAGCGATGGGTTGGGATTCGTTGGGATGGGTTGGGATGGTATAGATGGCATGAGCTGGGCCCGGGGGCTTGCCAAGATCCTGCAGAGCGAGGAGGGTTGGTGGGAGACAATAGTACAAAAGGTGCTGGGAAATGTTGTAGAAACCCAAATGGAATTGGAATTGTACTCGGACTCATTGGCTTTGGCTTTGGCTTT
This sequence comes from Hirtodrosophila alboralis, assembly GCA_035043045.1. Lineage (NCBI taxonomy): Eukaryota > Metazoa > Arthropoda > Insecta > Diptera > Drosophilidae > Hirtodrosophila > Hirtodrosophila alboralis. The sequence goes on along the minus strand of JAWNNH010000723.1, from coordinate 155,739 downwards.
AGCTTTTGGGCTTGGGCTTGGGCCTGGGCATATCACACACACATCGCGCTACATTCGCATAATCCTGATTTATTGCCATTTTGTAGTGATTGCACAAGATTACGCGACAACAAATAGATCCTTCATTCGGGCCTCAGTCACGAAATGCTAAATTGTAATCAAACAATGGAGGCAAACAGGACGAAGAAGTCCGAAAGAATCAACATAGGAAGAAAATAAAAAAAAAATATACATTCAACTCGCTGCTCTTAATTTACAAAATAACAAAACAACTGGCAAACTGGGAGCGAGAGTTCACTCACAAAATGAGATTTGAATTTAAAGATTAGGCGCATGTCCTGCCGCGCGTCCTGGTCAAATGTGGCTGCAAGTTTTTGTCGGTTACCTTTTTGTGCTTGGCTACACACACAAACGCTCACACACAAACACCAACAACACTCGCACAACCAGCAAAAAGATAATGCCAGACAATGGCCAAAGTTGTCAGGCGCCCCCTCACCCCGTCACACACTTCTCAGCTCCTCAGCTCCTGCCGCCAGATAAGCGCACAAAAATCATTAATTATCCTTGTTTCTTGTTTTGCTTGACTTCTGATTCGCTTTAGGTCCTGTTGTTTTTTTTTCTGTTCTTGCGCCACAGAAAAAAAATATTGATTTGTTTCTAATTTTAATGAAAATTTTGCCTTTTTTTTTGGTTGGATGTCGCCTTAATTTAACTTTTTTGATGCTCGCTCGGCGATAGTCCTTCTTTACTTTTATTGTTGTTGTTGTTGTTGCTTTCTCATTTGGTGTCCTTTCACTTATCGCAGTCTTGTGCTTGGCTGCAGCAGCGCCCCGAAACTGTCACGCAAACCATTTTCCAAAACTAATGATGGAAGGTATTTTAATTATATTCGAGCTACTAGCTTTCTCCCCCCTCCCCCCACCCCCCTCACTCATGACTTTTCCTGTGCATTGCTGCAGAAATTTTCTTATCATTTTCATTTTCATTTTCATTACTCGCTGTCTTGGCTTTTACTTGACTGATTTTGAATTTTATCTGTTTTTTTATTATTTTTTTTACATTCATTCATTGTTTGAAATGCAATTTGCTGGCCAGCATCATTAGCAAGATTAATGAGCCAACGCAACGCACTGGAAGCAAGCATTAAGGGAGGTAGGTAGGTAAGGGGGGAGAAAGGACAACATTTTAAAAATACTTTTAGTATGGTGCAAGGAGTAAAATGTCCTCCATGTTGATTACAGTCGCACCACGTGCGAATTTATATGCAATAAGAATTGGAAAATATATACGTGAGTCTGTGCATGGAGTGGGTGTGTGTGTGTGTGTAGAACATGAAACTACACACAACACACACATACATACACTTGGCAACATTTTGCGCATTCGCCTCGCCGCACAACAAATTTGGCGTCGCGTACATTTCATGCATACCAAAGAGCTGAAAACTGAAGCCAGAGCCTGGTTAGAGCTGAATCTCTAGCAGAATCAGCAGGAGCCGGAGCAGGTGCCTCAAAGGATAACATGCGCGTGCCGCGTTCTTCGCTTTGGGTTTGGGATTGCGAGTGCACCTTCTGCTTGTTTATCTATTTGGCTTAGTATCTTTTTTTTTTGTACATTTTCTGTTATTTTGTTTTTTTTCTTTATAAGAAATCCAGAAGATTAAAGCAGCAATGTAGGTAGTTGCTGCAAGGAGCTCAGCTGAAATATTTCGTTTTGCACAAATTGAAATCCAAAGTGCTTTTCAGCCTCTCAACCCAAAACTCTTGTGTCTCCCCTCTCTTCCACACAACTGCAGAGTTCTGTGGCGATGCTCTGACAGAAATATTACCATTTGCGGTTTTCGGGCTATGAGCGTTGCGAATGAGGCTTAAGTGGGGCAGGGTGAAGTGGTATAGTGTGGTCCTGAGCCTGCGTGAGAATGCGGCAGGTGTTTTAGCCAAAATGCGGCTATGTGGCACCTTGAGCTAGCTACAAGATGTGTGACATTTACCAGTGACACTTTGAAGGAATGTTCGCTGCCTCCTCTCTCTGTAAAAGATCACACAGAATGAATCTGAATGTTAAATTATAGATGCAATTTAAAATTCCATGTGATAGATACTTTTTGCAAGATGTAAAATATTCTGAGTACAAAGAACTTTAATTATTAAGAACTAAAACTACAACCAAATACAAAATGTTATGTGATTTCTGGGTGTGACTGAAATGTTTCGAGCAAAAAATTAAACATAAAAAATAATAATTTTTTTGCGAATCATATTTTTGGCTTTTATTTATTATTGGCATCTCAAAGCTATCATTATTTTGTGAGAGAGTCAATAAAAATTAGACGAAATCATTAATTTAATCTTTTTATAATAGAACTTATAATGCCCCTAAATATATTTTAAGAATGCTTATAAAAAAGTGCCCCTACAAAGGGTAAAGAGAATCAATCAATAGAAAGTATCATAACTTTATGAAGATCTAAAAATATCTCAACTTAAATCAATTAAATAGTGATGATAATTATTGCTCCATAAGTCGCAATTTATAAGAAATATCATCCAATTTGAGATGACAGTTGATCTTACGTAGAAGATACCTATTTTCATAAAAACTTATATCAAATTTAAGAACACAAATTTGATACAAATAACTAAGTTTATTTCTATAATTGCAGAATTTTCGCTTTGTTAGTTTCACTTGGCTGTAATGAGTACTATAAAACTTCACTACCAAGTAATAAATATCTAAGAATTGTTGCCCATTCTCATTTCAATAAATGATCGCCAGTTAAAATACGAGTCTAATTAAATGTCATTATTACACATTTAATTTGAACTGTCTAATTGTCTATATTTGTTTTAACTGCACATATTTTCTTGTTAATTTCTAGACAATTTTTCTAATGTCACATTGCCGGAATTTATTTTTATTTTTTTTCCTCTAAATGCTCATAAATTCCAAGAGACCTTGCCGGGGAAAAAAAAGTGAAGTTGCCATAGATGATAAGCGGAGGGATTAGGCTGATGCAAAGGCTGTTCCTTTTGCGCCTTTGATGTTGTCGTTGTCACTTCAGCAGCCATGTCATAATTACCAAAGTGAAAATTATTAATTTCGACGTTTAAAACAAAATGCGCATAATTGCCAGGACGGGTACGGGCAACTGGCAAACTGGCAATTGGCAAACTGGCAATTGGCAACCCAAAGAGATTTATGCAAGCTGTGCAGAAAAATTGTCTAAACTGCGAATGCGACTGCGGCAGCTTCCACCGAATTACGCGGAAACGGCAGAATTTGCCACGCTAATTGCGTACGCGATAAATCTTGTCAATTAAATTATAATGTTAGCATGCAGCGATGGCTGAAAAACGCTGAAGAGGCAACCAAAGGCTGCAAAACGATCTGTGCGATTATCGAGTGTTTTATCACCTCACCAGGCCCAGACCCCAGTCCTCAATCCGCAGACCCCAGTTCCAGTTTCAGACTCCAACTCTGACTCTCCAATTCCCTGACTCTTTTCACCATATAATTAAAATGTTCACAAGTGCCACAACGCATTGGACGCGCTAAAGGAGCGGACATATGACAGCGTTGTTCCAGTCCGAGTCCGACTCCGTTTCAGAGTGAGAATCAGAATCAGGAATTTTGAGGCGCATTAGTTGCGCTGCATTTGCTGCTCATAAGTGTTGCAACTGCAACTGCAACTGCAACTGGACCGCCAGACTCTGCCACTGCCATTGAAACGAGCCAAAAAATTGTATTGGCAGCGGCGCCGGCTGCCATTTCAGGTTGCCTGTGCGAAATCCGACTGGTTAGCTGGGCACATAAATTTCCAGCTTGTCAGCTTTTGATATATTTTCATAAATTGCTAGAGTGCATTAATTAATTATGCGGAGCTGCTGCAACATTTTCGGCACAGACTCGACAAAGGCGCGTGGAGCAACAGTTTCTTTGCCCCTTTTGGCGCCTTTAATACCCTATTGAAAAGAGGGCATAGAAGTTATTTTGGCGACACAAAAAGTCGAAAAAAAATATAAATATTAGTTGGCAATAGTTTTGAAAGCGGTTTTATCAGATAGTTTTTAATTTCGCTACTATCGATTTATCATATCAAATATCTATCAAATTACAATTAAATTCAACAATTTTTAAAATACAAGCAACAATTAAAGAGGTTAGATTTAAATATACATAATTGTTGCAATAAAGTATTTTCTATATAGAAAGCAAGCTGCTTTTGAAAACTGTGTCTTTAAAAAGTAAGAGTATATTAGAAAATATCATAGATGAATATTAACACTTTCTATTTAAATATAAAAAGTTATAGTGATTTCATAATCACATAATCATATATTTCTATTATATAGTCGTTTGTTTTGAAACTCGTCATTCAATTTTAAGACAAATTACTTTTCTTTTAATTTTTTACAGACTTCCTTATAAAGGTACAAAGTGTGCCGATAAGTAGAATAACAATTTTTAATTAATAATAAACATTTACTTAATGAATCACAACGGTCTTATTAACTCACTTGCAAAAATATACAAAATATTTTAGCCTAAAGGCCTTTGTTGTTCTGGCTAAATACTCTTTTTTAACTATGGATTAATTTTAAGACACACTTATAAAAATAAATAGTAAAACAAACAAATAATTAACAATATTAACTCACTTGTGGAAATATAAACAATGAAGCAAATCATTAGTTGCTTTAATTAGTACAAAATGAATATGTTTGCATATCAAAAGGTCTTTTAATAAAATTGTATAATTTTCAAAGCCATACGAATATAAATATACATTAATCCTGAACTCGTATAATGAACTTAGGGTATATTTAAATCCTTGTGAAAATTGGTTTGCCTTGATTTCCATCAGATTTGCGTGCACCCTAAAAGTATGCAGAACCTTTTTGCAAGCATTAAATGTCAGCAGTCAGTGTTATTTTTACTTTTGCTGTTTTTGTTGTTGGCCTTCCGCGTGATGTGTATGAATGATAAAAAAAAAACAAAAACAGAAAAATAAAAATTAAAAACTAATTAGTCTTGGCATATAATTACAACTTTTAAATAACAATTTAAATAATTTGCTTGCTGACTTTTGGAAAATAATAGTTTCATGTGTTGTAAATGAAACTGAGACAATCAAACAGGCACACACACACAACACACACACACACACACATACTCATACACAAATACAATTTACTGCACGCGATGGTCAGCGGTGACGGCAGCGACAACAAAAACTGAGGCCGACTCTGTAAAATTCCTTTAAAGTCGTCAGTCGACATTTGAGTGTAATTTTCGAAACTGATTTTACATTGAAACCAGTTAAATTGTCAGAAAAATCAACTGTCAACATGTCAAAAAATCGTTGGCTATGCAAATGTACACTCACACAGACAATACACACACACACACATATAGGCAATCTGGCACATACAAAGTGCACTGTAGAATAAATTGGCAATTAAATGTCTTGTATTTAAAATAAAAAACAAAACTTAGAACATAATCATATATTTTATATTATAAATAAGTAAAGCGTTTAGTTTGAGCAACTTTAGCACTTCAAGAAAGAAATTTTAATAGCTTCTTATACCAATTTTGCAAATTTATATTTATTTTCTTGTATATTTGATTAATAGGCATGTTAAAAAAAAAAAAAAAAAAAAAAATTTCCGATTAGTTCGACACAATCTTTTGGAAATTACTTGTTTCCTAAAATGTTGAAGCTATTTTTTTATTATATAATTAATAAATAACATGGTAAAATATAAATATGATTAGAATATTAATATCGCTAGTTAAAAATCAAAAGTTTTGACTACAAATTACCACACTTTAATATTTGGAGTTATATTTCCAAGGCTTGTCGCTCTGAAAAGTAATTTTATTTTAGTTTAATTTATTCTAGTTTAATTTAATCCTTTTAGTTCTTCAATTTTACAATAAAAGTTTACTCCTTGGATTTAAGCAGCTATTACGAATATTAACAGTAATTACACATATTTACATTTTTTAAACTTTTCATACTAAATACCAATATCATAAATGTTAAATCATGCCAGAAATATATCAATTTGCCCCATAGTACAAAACCATGCACCGATGTCAGCTCTTATGTATAATGTAATGTATCTATCTATGTGTGTGTGTGTAAAGACGTGCACCGCTTGCCTTGTGGCAACAATGCTGATTGTACGGTTTTCGATTCCTCAATTCAAATTATCTGCAGTTATTTGTTGCTGTCGTTGTATTTGTTGTTGTTATCTCATTGCTTGTATCGTAGTTCTTTGTCCATTCAAATTTAAAACTAATTGGCAGAACTGTTAAATGTGTTTCTATTATCATGATATATGTGTGTAGACCTAAAATACAGAATATCTTTACCTTAGTAGGGCATTAAATTGTCAGAATTGTAGTTTGATTTATATTTGAATGCCCAATCAGTTAATTGATCATTTAATATTTAAAATTTTTCTAGATGCATGCTTTTTATGGTTGCACTGCACAAAAGTAATTGTTGCGGTTTCTTATCTTATCTTAAGAAATTTTTACACAAATATAAAAAGGACGCAATTAAACTGTGTGCAATCTTTGGCAACGTCACATCAAAAAGTTGGCAACACCATATCGACGAGTTGGCAGGACTGTCAATTGTCAATTGCAAGTTACAAATATTGATGCGTGCTGCCATGCAAACACTGCAATTTTTTATCACTGCAGACGGCAACTTTAGGATAGGAAAATAAAAAAAAATAAAAATCCCGTTTGATTTTAAAAATATGAATTTAATACTAAAAAAATAAATTACTTATTTTGAGGACAGTTTATATTTTTAGACTGATTTTTCCTATGACATCCATATTATAAAGCAATATAAAATTAAGTTCTACGCCCTCCATCAAAAAAAAAACCAAATTAGAAAAACTTATTCTATTTGACCCGGCAAACATTGTTCTGCCAAATAAATTATTTCTAGGTGTGCTACGTACTCTAAATTCAAAAAATATAATCTAATTTATGATAATTAAAAAAACACTGTACTATGCAATTTTCGTATTTCCTTTGATTAATAATGTCTACTGGGATTGTTGTAACAGTGCTGTATACATTAGCAGAGCTGTTTACATTATCATTAATTGTATCTGTTAAGGGTATAGAGATTTTTTTTGGAAAGTTTTCATAATATTTTCTTTTCTAGAAACTATTATCTGACAATTACGAACAACTAGAAAAAAAATTTAATCCAAATCCGTTCTCAATTGATTAAAACCTATAAATTGTTTGACTACAAAAAAAAAGAATATATTTTCCATAAACACAGCAAATATATACAGTACATTGTTTGCTTTATTATCATATAACTTAAATATTTTTTTGTCGATTTTAATACGGTTTCTAGGGTATCTCTTATTATTCGTCAATTGCCTAATTCAAATATATAATTGATTTTCTACCTCCTGCATATAATTGTGAAATTCCTACTATTTTAACTGGTTTTTTACTATTTAACATTAGTTTACTAATTGGCTGACAGAGTTACGCTTGTTGGGCACTCAAATTACCCAATTATGAATCGAGATACATTTTAAAATTTCACAATCGAATCAAAACCTTTTGTTCGGGCAACAACAATGATTTGTAGAAACCACAATCACAATGCCCCAAAGAAACAAACATAATCGTAAAAGCAGAATTTCATGCAACTGTCAAGACTAAGGGCCGCTCGTTGACATGTTGAGCAGCTATGGATAATACCAGAGTCCAGACCCCATCCCAATTTCAGTCCCAGTTTCAGTCACGGACATTGCATTCAAATTGTTCAAATTGTCTGTGAGTGCGAGCTGTCAACAGTGTTTAATTTTGAGACTCCTCACTACTTAGGTGTCCACTGCCGTGCCACATGCAACAATCGAATGAGCAGCCTGGCCAAAACCGCAATGCACTTTGACCAGGGCAGACCCAAGTCCAACCCGAACCCGTACCCAAACCCAAACCAAAACCAAGGGGAACCAAACGCATTATTACATACTCGCACATAATATTATCAAGCAGATAGAGGTCCTTGCTCACCGTCTAGCAACTCAACAGGCTCACAAATTATCAGGCTGTCGCTGGCTCTTTGGCCAGTCGCCGGAATGTCACGCAAATGTACCGAGCACCAAGTACTGAGGACGAGTCCTTTGGTGTCCTTTGCATGCAAATAGCCCAAAATGCGATTGCATTCGCTGTGCCTGCGGCTATTTAATAGCCACACCTGTTCAATTAGTCAATGTAACCACAAATTCTGGTTAAATTATCGCATTAAAATGTTCGTGCTTAACCTCAAAATGTGCGTGCGTGTCCAGGGTCGCAGCTCTCCTGCTGTTATTGACGTAGTCCAAACCGGACTCAGCCCCATCCCCATTCCCCGCCCCATAGGGTTACTGTTACAATCACATTGAACTCTGCTGCAACCGCTGCCAGTTAATCAGCGCCGTTGCCCCGTTGACCACATGGCCCTAACCTCAAACTGCATCAACACAACTGCAAGCATTCGAATTTCGAATACACGTACAGTTGAGTCCGCGGCAAATTTAATCGCTAATTATCAGCACCAACTGACACTTACATTGGCAACAACTTACGCATGCGTGTCCATGTCCTGGCCAGGCTTATGAGCAGCAAACGCATGTCGTCATCATTAAAAGCGAAATAACTTTGAAAACGACATTATGATACCCTTGACGTTACTCTTGTTAAGTATTTATTACTCTTGTTAATAAAGTGGCTCGGTGTGGACAATAGTTTCGATAACATCAATATTCACAATAATTTTTAAATTTTTATAAAATACAGGTGTACCCGACGTGCGTTGCTACACCCTCGCTCCAAAAAAAATAAAATTAAAAAAATATACTTATCATATTGTAGTTGAATCGACAAACGTTGTGCTAGTGTTGCCACGCTCAAATAATATAACTTTATTCGTATTTATTTAAAAAATACTGCCTTCTGTGATTTTCGTATTTCAATTAAAAAATAGCAGTGCCGTATACGTTAACAGTATACAATATAATTGAGTACATCCATTGAGACCCTAGCGACTTTTCCGGAAAGTTTTCCCAGAAATCTTCTCCTGACAATTACGAACGAATTCCAAGTCGTTCTTAATTGATAAAATACCAATTTATATTTTGAAATTTTTTTATAAGATTTTAAGTTTAGATTCTTATTTAATAAAGTAACAAATAGCGGAGAGTCAATACCTTTTGCTAAAGTTTTACAAAATGTATTTTTAATTTAGTTCTATATCAGAGTTCTAAGATCTTATATTTAATTCAGTTTAATATCATTTTAAAAGGTAGACTCCTTTAATTCTCCTCTCAAGCTCCTTTAATTAAAATTTGAAACTTGTGTAATTTCATTAGGCTTTTTCTATGCTTTTATTACATTTAAGAAATATTATAACGTTTGTTTGTCTGGGACAGCACTGATTGTCTGCCAGAATAAATAAATAAATAAATCAGCTGCCTTTACGCAATAGAATTTTCCGATTAGTCCGGTTATTTTAGTAAATTCTAATATAATTTAAAAAGATAATGCTAAAATTCAAAGTAACTTCCTGCTTATAATTTATTACAAATTATATTTTTAAGCCAATTTCATGATGTGAATATACAAAATAATCTGATAATACATATTATAATAAGTTAGAAAAGAATACTTTATTAAATTTGCAATTGATTATGAATTCTTGAATGCAGCGTCAAGCTTTATTAGAAAGTTGTGATGCTCTCATAAAAAAGTCAGAAGTAAGTGAAACAAGTTTCTTGTTCGCTTTGGTCAAGATCCCGAGCCCCGGGGCACTCTGTGGCTTTGACAAATTATCAACTGTCACTGCTTAATTTTTGGCGCACTCGGCCAAGTTTTGGACCCAGGTTACTACCTGGTTGTCTTGGTTAGAGCCGTATCATATAGGAGGTAAGGGTCCCCTGTTTTCGCTTTCGTTATGCAGTTGTTTTTGCATTTTTATCTGCAACTGGCGACTGATATCGTGGACTTCATTAATTGAGAATTGTTGTTAAGTCCAAGCCTTTTTTCCGGTTCGCGTTTTTCCATTTACATAATTTATGATAAGCAGGCGCGCCTGGGCAAACAATAATTTTGAAGAAATACATTAATGCAATCAATGGGATGTTGTCTGGAATGTGAATGCGAATGCGCCGTTCCTGAAGCGGAGCCAAGGCGGCTGCATTGATGCTCCTGCCGCCTGGTCGGCTTAATTAAGTTGTGCGACTGGAGCTGAAGACTGAAACTGGAAGTAAAGCTGGATCTAGAGATGGAGTTGGTGTTGGAGTTGGAGTTGCTGCTGATGCCACAGAACAGTTGATGAACTCTACGTGTGAATGTAAATTATTTTGCACGCAGCGGGCGAGCAACACTTGCAATGGCTTACCCTACACTCGACACTCCTCTCCAGAACCAGGTGCACACTGTCAGTGTACACTGTACAGTACCTGGTGATTCTCTCTCCATCTCCTTCTCTCTCTTTCTCGCTCTCTTTGGTTGTGTACTGGGTTCTGGGTTCGGGCTGCTGGGTACTCGGTGCGATTGAGTGCTTTTAAGTCATTTGTGTCACGACATGCTAATTTCACATGAAATCTCTCGCCGTCAGCTCGACCGTTGGCCCGGGCATGTCTGGTGGTTTTTAGCTTGAAGCTTTGACAAACTCACACACACACATAAACACACACACTCGCACACTGACACACTATTACAAACCAAGCTAAGACCAGCCTATGCCTGTGCCTTGACATCAACAACGTCGTCCATGTCCCAGCCACGTTTATAGCCACATCATGGAGGCACCCGGCACCCGGCAAACGGGCACACACCGGCATACCCCGACATCCGACTCCCCGGCTTCGACAACGGCACCTGGAGTGCAGCACTCAAGTGTACTTGCGGTTTTTGCGTCCATTGCTGCCAATGACATTTTGCTTGCTAAAGTGCAAAATTTACCGATGCACAGCTGCAGCAGGATGAGAGGTGGACGCCCACAGTTACCTCTACCGGCTTACCTCGGCCAATGGCCAACGCCTTGTCCAGAAGAACAATGCCTGTTGGCATAGTGCATAGTCGTAGCTGGATGCTGCAAGTGGCTTTGCTTTGGACATTTCATACTCCAGCTTCATGATTAGATGTCGTCGGTTGTCGTTGGTTGTCGCTTGGCCTGGGCTGTTGCAGTTATTAGGTTGTTAGTGGCATAGTCTATGCCATTTTCATCGATTTATGCACTTCACAGCATCTAATGTTGGCTTTCTCTTGGACATTCCTTCCTCCCAAATCCCTTCCCCCTCAGCTGGCCACACCTTCACATTTTGGTAGGCCTTTACCTAATGGCGCGAACTTGCACATTCCTGCACTTGGTCTATGTACTCTTTGGCAGGCTGTCGAACCTGACCATGTTTTGGGAGTTTCACAGGCCGATTGACTTTTGTTACAAGGACCTGCAAATCGGTTCGAATAGTGAGATGACAGCAAGCTACTGAACTTAAATTATAACTCTTCACTTCCTCTCTTGTATTTACTATCCGGTTTGGACAAAATTTATATTTCAAACATTCTGCAAAGAATTGTCTAATTTATATAAGTAAAAGTATTTAATAGATTTTTTTGAATTTAAAAAAAGAGAGCGATTTTTAAAAATGGTAAAAAATTAAATTTTTATGACTTTGATCTTAGACGGTCTGTAAAATTAGCATACCGCTAGAAAGAAGATTAAATTATCTTTTGGGATATCAAATTATCTGCTAAATATCAAGATAAAATTAGATCTGACGCAGATATAAACAAATAAGTCAAAATAAAAAAATAATAAGAAAACCTGATAATTGATTTAAAACAAAAATGTTTTGCATTTTTAAAATCAACGCCCCAAAATAAATCAAAAAAGTTTACGAAAACTCAGCTCTTTTTTTATTTAAGCTAATGTCATTTTAAATATCAAAACTTTATTAATAAAAAGTAATATTTACTACATATATTCCCAGCTGGTGTTCAAAAGAAGATCGTGATCATATTTACTGTAAATCTTATAATAAATTACCTCTTGTTTTAATTAATGAAAAAGTTGTCAAAAATTCGATAAAACTCTGAATTTTTAGGATGCTAAGGTGCTAATAATATTTAGGGTGTACTTGACAATGCGATTTGAGCTAAAAAAAACGTTGAAAAAATAGTCTTAAGTTTAAATTATACCATTATATTATATAAAATACCATTGAAATAATTTTTTTTGTATAATTTTTTATTTTTTTCAGAAAATCCATATAACCATATATGATCGGGTGATTACGAACAATGAATTTTAAGAAATGTGCAATTAAGATTGAGGGAATATTATTTACAATGGGAATAAAATTTATGTATGTAATATCAAAGAATATAAAATTTTATAATTATTTTATAATTAATTTATTAATTTATTTTATAATCTCTGGTAATACTTAATTTGTACATATATAAAAATATATATATTTATATCTATTGTGATATAGTTTATATAAGTTTATATATTTGTGTAAAAGTTTCTTGGTGAAATCACAAAGTGACGAGGAAAATAACTATTACAATATATTTTTTAATTAAAAATTTTCAATTGAAATAATGAAAATATAATTTTGATAAGTTAAGTTTATTAGGGAATTGCAAATATTACTACAAATGTATTAATGTCATCGATATTTTGACAAAAAAATAAAAATAAAAATAAAATAAACCTATTCTAAAATATATAAAAAAATATTTTAGTAAAAATTTATTCGAATACAAATGAAAAATAGATATTAAATTGAAAATTTAAAATGCATTAAATAGAAGGCTTTACGTATGTAAACATATAAATTGTATTTATTGATGTAACTTAGAGAAACCTACATGGATTTAAAATGAAATATTATTATGGAATTTCCAGAATTCTGGCTCTGTAGTGCTTCTTATTATCAGATTTCAGATAGATTTTTTTAAATGATAAATATAAGCTGAGCATTATCAGTTCTCGGATTGCATCGATTGGAATCAATTTTTTTTGTGCTATCGCACCTGTAAGGAACTGTTCTGAGCTGGAATATTGTGAGTATTGGCCACAGTCAATAGTCGTGCCTCATATCCCAAGCCAGCGTCAGCAGTGTACCATAAACAACGGGGATATGGCTCTGGAGCGATTCAGCTCGACTGTCTCAACTGTGCCGGCGGCAGTGTCTCTTTGATGTGGGCCAACTATCAAGATCTAAACGCAGTCATTAAGAACAAACAAAACGACTTTATGGACAGCAAAAAGCACAAAACCAAACTGAGCTGAACTGAACTATAGGAGGCGATATGAGACGAAGCTCTTTGGCAATCACACATCGATGCCGCTGCCGATGAAGCTAAAGTTGGAGTTGGAGTCGGAGCTGAAGCTGAAGCTGGAGCTGGTCAGGTGAGCGAGCGTCTGTGTGATCTTTATCGAACTGCAGACAACTAATGATCTAATAAAACCGAAACCAAACCGCACCAAAAACTACAACGAGTGCACCAAGCGAAGGCGAAACCAGTTCAACATTGGCGTGGATTACCAGCTCCAATACAGGAGCACAGCTCCCGATTCGACTTTGGAGCAAAAAATAAAAAAACAGAAGAATAAGGAAGCCTCTACAATATGAGAGAACAAACGCAGTTGCACAACAAGCCGACAACTGGGTGGGAGAGAGGTAGAGTATAGGGATCCGTTGTCTAGAGATGCTACAGAATCTGAAGCGTTTATCTATGATCTTATATCATGTACTTTCGACATTACAATTGCGGTAAATGCTTCTAGTTTTTAGTTTCAGCGCGTACATGAGGCAGCCGCCAGCATTATCAATGGCCAGCAATCATTGGCATCGTTCCTGCTGCGGCGGGAGCCTCATCCGCACAGCGTCGTCATTTGGTCTGGCCAAAGACCGGAGATCAGAGAGCGCTCCTGTTTGCAGCATACCGGCAACCAGCAACCGACAACCGGCACCCGAGTCTGCCATTGCCACTGCCACTGCCACTGCCACTGCCACTGCCGCTGCTACAGACTCTGCCACTGCCACAGACTCTGCCTCAGCATGCAAATGCGACTCTGACTGCTGCTGATCTGCATACCAAGGCAGAGTTTGTCCGTCTGCCCCCAAAGATCGTTGGCGGCGATTGTTTGTAGCTTTTTTTTCAGTTGGCTTGCCACAATCACAGCACCAGCCAACGGCTTGGGCCAGCTTCGAGTTGGGTACGCAAATGTGGCCGAACGTTGCCGATCATTTTGATATAGTTCGATAAGAATGTGAGCTTCAGTCTCTGATTCTGACTAAGACGGAGACGGTTTTGGTTTCGGATTTGGAGAGACTGAGCCTGGCCTGGGCTGGTCTGGCCTGGCCTAGCGGTTGCTGTCGTCGCACGTCGTCCACATTTACTAACAAGCCCGCCATTGGCTGCTGTGGGGAGGTGGCATCAACATTGGAACCGTTCAACGTGCAACGTTTTTCGTTACGTTTCGTTTCGTTTGTTTGCCGCCGCTGCTGCCATTGGGACACACAGTTGCCCCAGCTGCCCCCAATCCCTTTCTGCCACCATCCTGGTTGCACTCCGCTGACTTTGGCTTTGGGGCTGCCCCTCAGGCTGTTTTTATGGCCGCTTCCATTGAGCATATTATCATAAATATGTATCAAATTGACGTTGCATCTTCTTGAATTTTCATCTTGTGGCTACTTGTCATTGTCTTTGATTTTTCCTCAACTCCTGCAGCTTCTCACATCTCCCCTTCAGTCCCATTCCAACGCCGCCGCACTCATTGTCTATGGGCATTGAAGTGGACACTGTGTCCAGTCGTCTTTGATAAGCCGACATTTTGTGCTGTCGCAGTTTTTGGTGTAAGTATCTGTCGCTGTATGTTTGTCAATTGTCCTCTGGTGCCTTATACTACTCGTATTGTATGATTTCAGCATTGTCTTCTCTCAAAGATTGGCGGGAAAGCAGCACAGTATACAAGATATCGAAGGAAGCTTCTCAATATAAACCAGTCAATGGAAAATTCAATGTGCAACGAATACAAAGTTATATATTGCATTCGGAACTAACTTTATGTTATGCCAAGTTTCGAAGTAATATACTAAGTATTTATATAAAAAATATTTACATATAATAATGTTGCCTATCCACTCTAATTTAAATCAAATTTCCTAATAATTCACCACAAGTACAATATCTGGAAAAAAATTATCTGGAAGTGAGCAAAAAAAATTGCAAATATATAATATAATAAATAATAGTTATTTGAAGATCCGAATAGTTAAAACTGTATTCGATTTCTTTATCGATAATGTTATACTCAGCTGTTTTTTTCAATAAATTGGTTCTAATTAAACTTTATTTTCGTGATAATAAATAAATTCAAACATTGCTAAAAATGTTTACAATTGCAATTGAAATGTGTACATAATGAAATTACGTATATTAAACAAAGCTAATTGTGCTAAAATTTTAATTTTAATTTAAAGATAATAAATAAAGCTATAAATACACTTCTGGGAATATTCTAGTATTATCTAATATTAAAGGAATGCTTACCAAAATTTTTTTATAAGGGTAAAGGCTAAAGGGTATTATTATATTGTCTGGAAATGTGTTATGCAAAGAAGGAGACGTCTACAACCCCATAAAGTATTTATATTCTTGATCAGGATATAGCCATGTCCGTCTATCCGTCTGTTTCTATGCAATTTTTTGGGATTTACTTTTGAGCTATCTTAATGAAATTTGGCACAGACGAAGTTGAATATTGGATGTAGTTTGTATGTCAAAATCGGCCAGATCCGCCCACTATATAATATAGCTGCCATAGGAACAATCGGAGGCATTTCACTTTCATGGAAAGTGTTTGTAAAAATAACTTTTTGTTTTTCAAGATATCAAAACTAAACTTGGCAGATCGATGTATATTAATGATTTGTACAATCTAACCAAGTTTAAACAAAATCGGGCCTCTATATCAGATAGCTGCCATAGGAAGAATTGAGTAAAAAATGAGATTCTATGCCAAAGTATTCAAAATTCTCTGGGAAGAGTATTGCAAGGGTATATAGCTTAGCCTTTTCTTTCCTATTTTCACACATGTATTATTTATAGATATTTCGTAAATTTTACTTGACTTAATAATACAAAACTAATTATATAGAATTCAAATTAATTTTTCTAATACTCTTCCACAGTTCGACAAACAGTAAAAATATATTTGTCTCTTTATACTCATTACACATTCCAGCAATTTAAATTTTCTATCAATCATATGAGTTTCTAGCCACTTTATTTATATCTCATTATGCAGCCAATTCAGTTGGGCGATTGCAACAGCTGTTTTAATGCTAAAATACTACAACTGCCCCTGGCTTGACATGAAGACATTGGCAGCAGCAGTAGCTTCTGTTGCCTGTCGTTTTTCCAAGAAAATTAACTTAGCCCAAAGAAGCGAGCCATTTGCCCGTTCCCGCTCCTTTCCCAATCCCAAACTCGGAGTCCATTCTCTTCCATTTCCTTAATACAGCTGCAAATTCTACGTTGGCAAAACTCCGCGCTACCAACGAGCGATGATAAATGTTCACTTAATCAGCATTTAGCGTAATTTCAGCTTTTACAATTTCTGGACTTGACTCGACTCGATTCGACTGGCTGGACTGGGCTGGTCTGGGCTGGTCTGGGCCAGAACTGGCCTGGTTCCAGCTCTCCTACTACAATTCTTGGACCAAAACCTACGACGGCAACTGCAACTGCAACTGCAAATGCAACTGCAACTGCAACTGTGTGTCTCCAACTGCGAATTGAAGTTGAACGGGGCCGAGTTAGCGGCCAATTATTTATGACATGAAATTACAAATTCATTTTGTTTAATTTTTCACAAATGCTTCCCCCCATCATCTCGGCCAGGCACCTGTTGCCTGTTGCCCTGGCCAATCCCCTTGGCCCTGGCCAGTGAGAGTGTCCAAGCAGTTGGCATTTCTATGAGCCTGGGGCCGCGTTGAAGTCCAGCCATATCGGCAAATATGCACCCCGACGTAATTAACTCGGCTCAGAATCGTAAGTTAGTCACCATTAAACAATTTAAAATTCTTAACTGCTTGCGGGGATGAGGTTGCCAGACGGAGATGGAAATGGAGACAGGGACAGCGACAGGCCCAAGCCAAAAAGGTAAAGGTAAATTGCAATTAGGCTTTGGCTTCTGGTTGAAAATGCAACAAACACAGCAACAAC
Organism: Hirtodrosophila alboralis; assembly: GCA_035043045.1. Taxonomy (NCBI): domain Eukaryota; kingdom Metazoa; phylum Arthropoda; class Insecta; order Diptera; family Drosophilidae; genus Hirtodrosophila; species Hirtodrosophila alboralis. Next base: position 138,453 of record JAWNNH010000723.1, on the reverse strand, counting down.
AACAACAACAACAACAACAACAAGGGCTGCCCATTCGGTACGTGTATTTATGGCCCCGGGGCCAGGGCTGGGCAATGTCTTCGGCTTGGGAGCCGTAGACGATAATTTCGTAATAGCCGACGACTTTGTCTTTGTGGAAGCGAGATGGCTGCCCGCTCAGTGGGCGTGGCACATGCAAAAGAGCGAGTCAGCGAGTCAATGAATTAACTGGGCCCAAACCCCCTCCCCATCAGCGTTTATACAACTGCATTAGAGGCACAGTCGAGCTTAGAGTAGAACGTCAAGGGGCACGGATACGGGCACCATCAATTAAAACTGAGCTCACGGCATTGGCAAAAATGTTAATAACAATAATAAACGTTGTGTAGTAGTTGTTGCTGGAGGGGATTAAGGGGATGGCTGTTTGGTTGCTGGTTTCTCTGGTTCTCAGTGCTCGTGCTGTTAATTGTTAAATTGCGTTTTTTTTGTTTTGTTGCAAACAATTTCATAGCCGTAAACTTTATTGAGTTGTGGCAAAACAGATCCAGACTAAGATACCACAAGTCTAAATGCTCCGACCCAGAATGTTTATCATTAAATTGTCGTTGGCTTAGTCGTCTCCAGCAATTTGTATGATATGCTGCCCACTTGTCACTCTATTCCAGGTGCTCAAGTTTATCTTCAAGCACTTGGCCAAAACGGGCTCACGACTTGGCTCCAACTACAACTACAACTACTATATGATGATGACTCTCGGTGCCGTTGTGCCAAGTGCGACTTTTATGGGCTTTAGTGCGGCTTATGTTGTTTGCTGCGTCCAGGAACATTTCTCTTCAACTCGACCCTCTCAGATGAGGTGTTCATGCGTGCGACACGCTGTGCTCTGAGAACCCAGAGGAAATGCTTGGACCAAGACGAGGAGGGGCTGTACCAGGAGTTGGAGTCTTGGTGGCTGTCATTGCGCCGCATTTGAATTTCTGAGTTGCATACACAAAATTTCATATGAAAATCCACTTTTTCAGTTTATGAATTTCTCAAAAAGCTCATAGTGACAGTTGTTGGTCTGCTTGTTGTTGTTGAAGTTGTTGTTTTTGTTGTTGTTCCTGCTGCTTTTGGGGACTGTGAAACTCTGTAAATGCCAGAGCTCAGTTGCCATATGCAAATGTATACAGTTTTTAGCCAGAATTGCGCCAAGTGGCATGATGTTCAACATATCAAAGGATTGCCGAGTTGCCGTCGGTCTGGGGTCTGCCTTAAAAAGGCTTTTTTGATGATAAAGCTATTTATGAATTTATGCACAGAAGAGCTAGAAAATTGTTCATAGTTATTATTTTATATATTTTTTTTTTACATCGATTTGTAGTTGAATGAACTATGAATGATATTATTGATTTGCTTGTCGGCAGAAAAAACTCTTTGCTGTTTATAAGTTGATTTCGAAATTAAAAAGAGAAAAAAAATTTTACAATTGCAAATTTAATTGTTTTAAATGCAGAATAAAATATGGTAAAAATTAATATTTTTTACAGCAGATTTATTTGTTTTGTTTTTCATAATTAATTTTTCTTGATTTTGCAATATAAAGAAAAATGGAAAAATAATAAGCAAATAAATATATTCAATATACAATTAAAAATTATAAAATTTTCATAAATAATTGTATACAAAAGCAAAATGTCACAATTACAAATTGTTATTAACTTGTCCCTTTTAGATTAAATCAGGTAAGTTTAATTGGTACTCAAATATTTTATAACTTTCTTATAAATTTAAAAAAGTATAAATAAATATATAATACATTTTTAATAGCTTTTCTCAATAATATAGTAATACTATTTTAAATATTTTATGTTGCATTAGCTCAGACAAAATTAACCTAAAAATAAATAAATAATTTTATATCATTGCAAATTAAAAAATAATTAAATAATATTAAAAACCTTCGGAAAGAGCAAGCATAGTATTACACACTTCCAGGCGCTGTTTGTTGAACATGATATGTACTCCTGTAATTCTCAACCGATTTTTACGGTAAGTAAGGAATGGAGATTTCGCTGCAATCAATTTAATTTTCAAAATCCCTGTATATGTTAGATAAGTGCAATGTTCTCACATTAAGCACAAATAAGGTAACCCCAAAACTGTTATTGAAACTTAAACAAATGTTTTTAAATTAAAGTGAATAGTTTTTGATTTTATATATATTTATTGTTCAGAAAAATCAGCATTTATGACTTATACAGGGCAAATAATTAAATTAAATGTACAAGTCACGTCTAATCTATTAATATACTAGATTAAGCTTAATGAATAGTTTTGAATTTAGATCAAGGCGTACATAATTTTCTATTGACTATTTTTAAACAAAAGCCGAATGATGACCAAAATGTAACAGAACAGCGGTTTTAAAAAATTCGTTAATTATACATGACCAAAGGTCTTGATATCAAGCAAAAAAAATACAAAACAGACCATTGTTATGATTTAGTTCATTTTAAAAAGATTTTTTTTCAGAGTGTAATTTAATTCACTTAAAATCGCAAGATACAAGAAAATTTACATGTTTTAATTTAAATGAGCCCCACAAGGTTTTGCCATATAGGCACAAATTAGGCATATATTTATATATGTATATGTACGATATATTTTTATATGATATAGAAAAAACTTCTCTTGTACCAAGAAAAGAAGCGTAGGTGGCAAACAAATGTTGCAAATGCACTCGCCTCGTGCCGCGTGTAGTTTGAATGACTAAAAGTCAAATTTTGCGACAGATACGACTATATATTTTATGCAGTGACCCGTGGGCGGTCGGGTGTCGGATATCGCAGGAGCTGAGGTCGGGAACCGGTAGAGAACTGAGATGGGAGACTGAGGGGGAGACTGAGTTGGTGGGGACAAGGGGTCCAAGCGCGCGCTTATAAGCATTTTGACATTAAGTTTGTGGAGTGGGAACGGGAGTCACCACATGCTGTGTCTGTTGGTATGTGTGTGTGTGTGTGTGTATGTGTGTGTGTGTGTGTGTGTGTGTGTGTGTTGGTGTGCATAATGCGGGAGAGTCATAAATTACATTTGTAGGCGTTGGCAGGTGTCGCCAGTGCTGTCTGAAATCGCGATAAATCTTCATGTGAAATAAATTTCATAGAAATTGCTTCACTGAATTTTGTTTGTTGCCTTTTGCTCGACTTTGTATTGTCGCTTTGTTGTTGCTCTTGCTCTTGCTGCTTGCCCCGGCGGATGTAAAGTGGGCAAAGTCCTGCGGGACACTCTAATAAACTTGCCAAGGAGGCTGTTACACTCAACCAAACACTATCAGTTGTCCCCTGCACTTGTAGTTGGTTAAACAGCCTCACTTTGTGTACAATTTCACAGTGCCACAAGCTGTTGCATTTAAAAGCCGCTGAGCAGCAAAAAGTCAAGTCTGCAATTCCGCCGGAAGTGCGCATGGAAGTCTTCTCCTGGACCAGAGTGCCACTGGACACTGCAACCGACCGAGTTACAACCAAGCTACCAACTAGCAGCAAAGAGTAGGCACACATAAATCATACGCACTGTCAAACAGAAGTGCTCCAATTGTGGCCCAAAACATTTGTACAACTCATAAGACCCCGCAGACGTGACAAGCTTTATTTGAGTTTCAAACGTGGCCGCTCCTACAACGACTTTGTCTACGACTACGAGCCAAGAATCTGTGTCCAGGTACAACTACAACTTGTACTTACATACTGCTCTCACATGTACCTCATTTTTTATGATCGATCAGTCCATTAAATAATGAGCCAGCCAGTCTGGCAGTCCTCTGGCAACTTGCAACTGGCAACTGGCAACTGGCAACTTGCAACTTGCAACCAGTTGCCAGTGCGCCTGTCTGCCATTTATCGCTCCCTGGGCTGTGCTTTGCTTGGCGACGTCTAGTTCGACACGGCTCGGTTTGAATTCCATCGTGATTTGTAACGACATTTATTTGGTCCAGCGAAATTAGAGACAACAACGGCCACGACTACGTTCAAGACTGGCAATCTTTGCCGACTGGCGTTGGACCTTGCTGGCTCATCCTGCAGACTCCTTTGTAGCTTCAACCTACGCACTTATTTATTTTTTCTTATTTTTCTTATAAATGCTGTTGATGTCTATCATATGGTACTTACTGGGCTGGGCATCCATTCAGACATACCAACTAGATATTCCAGCTCAAATACTTATGTTGCTTGGCCCTGTGCTGATTAGCCGGATAATTCCAGCTATTCAGAAATTTGCTCCATCATTTGCCAGTCTGGGAGTGGCCAGGTTCTATTGTTAGCTGTATGATCTTGTGTCAGGTTCCTTTGTATGATGTCAGAGCATTGGCATTTAATTGAGATTCAAGTATGAGTAAGCTTTGAATTGGAATGCAATGTTGGGATATAGATGAACATCAATTGTGTTAAAATCAGTTAAACATAAAAAATTACTTATAACTTTTAAAATAATTTTTTAAAATTAAATTATATTTTTAGATTTATATTTCTCTTTATTTTTGTAAGTTCTGATTTATTATTAAGTTATTTATTTTATTTTAATTTTTGTCTTGTTAAGTTGGTTGATTCTTTTTATTTACATATTTATTTGATTATCTTAAACACAAATCAATTGTCCATAATTATCTATCTACTTTTCGATCATATCTGTCAGCTTATGATGATATGCTGCAATAATTAAAAAGATCTGAGGATGAACAAAATATATGAAAATGCAATATTGGAATATTTATAATCACGGAAACATGACCTAAAATTTTTGGCACTAAATAAATTGTTTAATAGTAAGCTGTATTTGAAATTTATTTAAACTTTCCTTTTTTTTTAATTTTAAGGCATACGGGGATTGCCAAATATCCCCTTTGTGTCCTTGTTTATCTATTAAGTCTTGTTTATTTTTAGTAGTAAATAGTTTTTATTTTTTGTGTTTCCATATAAAAAATCAGCCTGAGCTAAATTTCCAATTTTTAGACCTGATTCAAAAGCAAAACATTGTAAAAAATAATGTAAAATCAGTTTCAGGCATTTGAAATGGTAATATGCTTGATTACTTTACTTAGCTGCTATTATAATATCCAGTTATATATATAATAGTTTTTATAAATATCAGATAACATTGCAGTTCAAGAATACTTTATTTAAACTGTTTGTTTCATTTTGTACTATATTTCTGTATGCCATAATCATTTTAAAAGTGTTTTTCACAACTTTTCTTAAATGTTAGTTAACTTTAATCATATCAATTCGTTTAAATTTATTGTCATATATGCTATTTAAGTATCTTTAGCATTTCCTGGTTGGTTCTCACATTGAGTTACCGTTGCACTTGCTGTCATCATTCTCTATAAGAAACTCACCCGCAAGGGTCGGCCAACGACTCAATAAGATGAAATATATGGACGGTAATAAAAATCGGTTATAATGCTTTGGGAAAACTGAAGTCGGTTAAAGTTGTTGCTGCTGTTGCTGATGTTGCTGCTGTTGCTGCTGTTGCTGACTGATATTGCTGCTGTTGGCTACTGCGACAACTTTCAATTGAACATTGCGAATGCCGACAAAGGAACAGAAAGCGGGCGCCGCTTCACGATCCAAGAAGGCCAAGATGGTACATTGGTAACCCGAGCATCATTAAGAATGCCATTTGTACCAATAAATTCGAATGGCAAAATGCGTTTGGAGCTGCTGCAGTTGCTGCTGCCTGTGCCAAAGGAGCAATCGATATGGCTATTAAATTTAACAATTAGAATTTATCAATGAGAACTGGCGCAGGCAAGGATTGTAGTTGAAGCTTTAATTATGGCAACTGTAGAAGTCAGCGGGAAGTCATAACTCCTTAAGAACTTGGCCGAAACGAGCCTTGAGTTGAGACAAAAGAAAATGTTTGTTTCATGTTGCAGCCGGCGACAAATTAGGCGCATTGCAAACAACCAACAGCAACAACAACAACAACAACATTCCTACAGCGAATATCCAACATGGCAATTTCCGAAATTACATCGTGATCTGAAACTGCAAATTTTCAAAGTGCAACAAAGTTCAGAGCAATTTTGTTGCAACAACAACAACAAATTCCTTTAGAGATCTCTCTGCGCCTGCGCTGCAAATTCAAATTGCTTCGTGTGCAAGAAAATTAGTCTTGGCCAGGCTGTAATCCCTTGCCAAAAGGCAAGCAGGCAGGCAGGCAAAGGCAGGCAGGCAGGCAAAGGCAGGCAGCCAATAAGAAAGAAAAGAAACAACTTTTATATAATAATAAGAGCAACTTGGCGGTATCCTCAACGCAGCAGCAAAAAAACTAATCAAGGGCTAAACTAAATCCAATCCGATTGCGACTGAAACAGCAGGCGCTCCAAAGCAAAGCTCTGAAAACAGGCTTCGACCTCGACTCAAAAAAAAAATACAAATAAAACCAAAAGAAGAGAGAAAAGACGCAGTTGTATATACCCTTAAAATTGTCTTCTATAAAATTTATATATTCGACTGTTCGTGGATTAAGCGGCTTTATGATGTAGTAGTCCTATGTTAATAAAACGAAATCAGATTATATAGAATAATTTTTAATATCGATCTGGTTAATTTGGCTCTGATATATTTAAAAACCAAGTAATTTTCAATAGGAGAACTCAATATTTGACCGATTATTCCTTTGATATAGTGGACCGCTTTTGATCAAACTTTATCTGAATATAATTTATACATAATTTTACAACGAAGTGTTGAATTTGATTGCGATATATTGAAAAATAAAAAAAAATGTTCATGCTAGCAAATTTATGGGAGTTATAGGATATAATGGTCAGATTATGTTGAGACTTGGTAAAATTGTTTGGATTATAATATAATATCGATCTGCCAAGCTTAGTTTTGATATCTTAGAAGAGATTTGTTTTTACCGATCGTTTCTATGGCAACTATATGATATAGCGCTCAATTTCGACTGATTTTGGGATATGAGAACAGGAAGAAGCGCCTTTGCCAAATTTCTTCAAAATAACGAAGAGAATAGATTGCATAGAAAAGGGAATCAGCAAGTTGTCCCAAACAAGAATATACTTATATATACCAGAATATATATATATTAGAGCGGGTCAATTATTTTGGGTCAAAAAAATCATTGTAAGCGTCCAGCAGAATCGGAATCTAAGAAGAATTCTAAAAAAGTTTCATTTTTAAACTATTTGTATAAAATATTAATTCCTAGGCCCCATTAAGTATTTAAAGTTTTTTTGAGGTATATACTTTTTTATGTTATCGGAGGCGTCTCCTTCTTTGCATTACACATTTACTAACAAAATGATAATAACCTTTTGCAAGGGTATACAAAAGCTGAAGTCCAAGCCACAGTAAAGCCCGCGGTGCCCGCAGATAAGCTTGCTTGCAACAGCAGCAGCAGCAGCAGCCATGACTGTCTGACTCTGAGTTGAAGTTGGAGTTGGAGTTGCGAGTCCGAATCCGAATCCGAGGTCTGCCTGCAGCCATGGGTATCAATGAGTTTTGCCAGCCATGTTGGTCAGCTGAAGTTGGACTTGGACCCTCAATGGCTTGCAATTCGCGGTGTCTGGTCCCGGCAACTGTTGATGTTTTTAGGCGGTCGCACGTCGTCAGCGACAGCAGCAGCAACAGCAATAGCAACAGCAGCACCGCCACCACCAACAACAGCACCACCAGAGCAACCACCAACAGCAGCAGCAGCAGCAGCAGCGTTCACTACTTGCGATTCGTGAAGTAATTACTATAATTACCTTCAAGGTAGATTTTCCAAAATGATGCGAGTGCGAGTGGCGGGCAATTCTGGCTGGGCCAGGAGAACGGAGCCAGTTTCTGGACTGGCTCTGGCTCTGGCTGCTTGGACTGCCTTTTGTAATAATTTTGTTGTTGTTGTTATTATTATATGATACACCATTGCAATGGCCGTTTGTTGTGCATATTTCCCCCCCAACCCCTCTTCCGTTTGTCCCTCCTTTTGCATTTGGCTTGTTTGCTGCCAATTTCTTATGTTGTTACAGTTTGTTCTGCTCGTTTTTTAGCTGTTTTTTTTTGATTTTTTTTTTATAAGTTGCTGTTATTGTTGTTGTTGCCCCCACTTAGCTTTTTTCTCAGTTTAATCTGAAATTAAAGCTAAAGGGGCTGCCAGCCACGACTTTAATTTTCGTTGCAATTCAACTCTGGTTTAGGGGCCCCTTGTCTAATGCCCCTGGAACATCTTTGCGGTCTTGGCGTAATTGTTACGCTCATAAATCATAAATTTTCGCTTGGGTTCCATCTTTTCTTTTTTACATTTGACTGCAATTTTACTTGTCCAAATTTGAAAAGTTAAAAAAAAAATACGAAAAGAAGTGGGAAATAACATTTTTACAGACGGCAAATTGGGAGTTGTTCTGAGACCTGGGAAAACCCCATTAACTTATGTTATTGATCGCATAATTTGTTAATTGTTTCATTCGGAAATAATTATGAAAATATGAACAGTATATATTTGATTTGTTTTGTCTTTAAATTCACCGGTATTTAAGCTTTCTTATCTTCATAAAGTTTGTTTTAAAATTGCTGAAATAAAAGCAAAAGTAAATTTCTTTGGATTTTTATAAACGTTTATTATATTTTCAACTACAAAATTTGAATAATACTTTTATCGTTTCTATCAATAGAATCGCTTGGTTATTGTCTTGAATATATTCTTTAAAAAATTCGCTTTTGGTTTCAATAAGTTGACTTAATTTTTATGATATAATATTAGGCTAACAAATATCTTTAAAATAATTTTGCTATTACAGTTTCTTGAACATTTTATCTCCCATTTAGAAGTTAAGATTAAAGTTCTGCCATCGATTCATTTGCTGTTCACACAATTCTGAATGTTACATGTGCCACCACAAAAACTTTGACAACATGGAAAATCGAAAAAATGTCAGCATTTGAAAAGTTCTATCCCAATGCCTGAACACTTTTCCCCCTTTTTTTTTATTTTCTTTTTTGTATTTTTGCCAAATTCGAACTAACTACACTTTAATGTAATTCATACAATTTCCATTTGTCTAACCGTCCATTAATCATTTGCACGCTGCTGCGCACGGGTAGCCAAGGGCTGTATTGTGGTTCGGGGTGACTTGACCAGATCCCCCCCTAGTACTCCACAGTTCTCCCCAGCTCCCCTGCTCCCTAATCTATTCATCCCGCTGGTCGGATCACCAAATTTGAGGCTTTTGTTTACGTGTGACAATCAGGCGACAAGTTGGAAATCAAAAGCATCGCCCTTCGAGTTGCAATGCCAACTAAAATTTATTCATTTGGGCTGACAACTTTTGGAGAAACAAAAAAATAAGAGAACTTCTCGATGGTGGCCTTTTGTTGGCATTGTGGTTGGCTTGAACTTATTAGGCGCAGTGAAGCATGCGCTGCAAATTGGTACACCTTGACGCTTCAGTGGTTCGGGGAGTGCGGTAGACAAAAGGCGGCCCGAAAGGCGGCCAAAAGGGCATCAATCCAGGGAGAGGACAAACCGAAAGTTTCTTGGCTATCTGGCTGATACTTAGCGGCGATAAAGACAACGCGCTTGATTATGAAACGAGTCATGGGCATGGAATTTATTTGTTTGGTAAATTTATTTATGAGCTTGTTCGACTGCGCAGAAACAAAAGAAAAACCCATACTGTAAGCTGCCAAAAATATACCAAATGCCCAAACAAAATCAGTCAAGTGCAAACGGAAACGGTTTGCCCAGAACTTGGTCCTGTTGTCTGTTTGTCTGTCTGTCTGTCTGTTTGTCTGTTGCTCTGTCAGTTTGTCGAGTCCAGCAGGAAATCAGCGATTAAACAAGCAACTAAGCAGCAGGCACTTCAAATCTTTGCCTGCGGCTCGCGTCCGTCTTATGGAAGTGTGTAATTTTTGGTATTAATTGCTCCAACGAACAAAACTTTCCAGCTTCCAGTTGTTGCCACAAAACTCAGCTTAGAAATAATTGTAGTATCGTCTTGTAATTGCTGGCAGCAACTGCCACGTGCCACGCCCACAGTGCAAACCAATTGGCCAGACGGCTGTTTCAATATCTTCAACTGCAACTGGACTTGGATATCATGGTTATTCAACTTGGGCATATATATATGCACAACAATCTTCAGGCCTTTTGAAAGCCATGCATTATTTAGGCGTGTATATATTTTCACTTAAGGACACCGGAGCCCGGCACATATTGCTCGTGACCTTTTACAATTTTGTTTGCCTTTGGGAGAGGAGGATGAGAAGGACGCGAAATTTATGCTCATATGGCGCCTCGGATAAGATCTTCGAGTGGTTTGTGCTGCGGGGCCAAAAGTGAATTTGCCTGCGTAGACGTGCTGAAAGTCCTGGCACAAATAACAGCAGCAACAACAAGGATATGTCGCTGAAAGCATTATCAAATATTATGCATATTTTGTGAGCTCTAATACACATTTTTTTTCTTGTTATTTTGTTTTTTTTTTTTTCATCCTCATGCAAAATTGTTGTTGCTGTTGCCTTGTTCTGCCTTTGAATGTCTACAAAGTTTGTTTTATCTCATGCATAAATCAGTCGACAAAATATACAAAAATTGTATACGAGCATGTGAAAGTGTGGGGACTTAGATTGTAGATACTATATGAATATGAAATTGTCTGGTTTGAGTTGACGTTTTGGCTGATAGAGAAATTGAAATATGCTAGAGCGGATACATAATCGAAAGAATGTAGAATAGTATACAACATCAGGTTTATAACATCAGGAAAGTCTAAATGAATTGTATGTTATATATGTGTAGCGATAATAGACTAAATTTTTATTAAAAAATATAAAATGTTATATACAAAGCATAATTATCAAACTATTTTGACAGTCGCTTTTGGTTTTATATTAAAAAATATGGAGGTGAAATGGGGAATATGCGAAAATAATATTAAATTAAGACGGTGAATACAATAATTGATATAATAGAAATTGTTTGATGTTGTGTCGGACTCTGAAATTCTTTGTGAATTCTATTAACAAATTTATCCTAACAAGATATATAACTATAAATAAGAAAAATAATTGGAAAACTCACCAACTAAAACTCTTTCAATCAGCAATTATATTTATTGCAGAAGCGTGAGATTTGTATTTGTATTTGTAGAGTATTCGTGAAATTAATTATTAAGAAATTTTATTTATTTATTGAGTGATATGCTGAAGTTAAAAAACTTAAAGACGGTTTCGATAGAGATAGAAAAGGAGGCAATATAGTTGCCCCAACATAAATGCTATATTTTCTAGAATTCAAATAAATCTATTTCTATTAAAATCATGAATAAAACCAAATAATTAAATGTTGACTTAATGGCTACTTCAACTACTACTTTTTACTTACTACTTTTACTACTTTAACACAATTATAATTGAAAAAAATTTGTTAATAGACAATAATAAAATAATAATAATAAAACTCATGATGTTACAGATATTAAAACCAAATTTGGTGGTTTGATTCATTTCAACAAATACATTTATATCTATATATATATGTGTTCAACCTGTCTGATTGACGAATCCTGAGAAGCTAGAAAGCTGCAATTTTTACTGTAACTTCCTATTATATCGTTGGTTGGCACACTGAAAAATTTTGTGAAAAATATATTGGGAAGTGGGTGGAAAATGCATTTGAAAACTGTATAAAAATCTCAGCTGGAGCATACTCGGTAGTGCAGTATATATATTTTTTTTGAAGCGTAGCAACGCACGCTGAGATAGCTAGTTTACGAATAAAATTAAAAATTTAGATTGTGACATATATATATTTTATGGAGCGTAGCAACGCACGCTGAGGTAGCCAGTTTACGTAAATAATTAGTGTATATTTTAAATTAAGAAATAACAAAGTCGTATTCACATTTCGACCAAAATATGTATGGACCTGCTAATGGACAGTCATCAGTAGTATATTTCTGTATATTTCTATAGCTTTTATGCTCTTTTGTAGTTTCAATGTTAGACTGTCCGGTCCTCTTGGACATTGACTGGCATCTGGTGCCAGTGTTTGCCTCATCTTTCACGATTGCTGATTGCTGAGCTGCTAGCTCTTTTACGTGCAATGCTTTTGATTGCAAAGAGCTCGTCAGCCGCCTCTAATGACGCCTCCCACACAAATTAAGCTAATGCGACTGGGCCCAAACCCTAGCTGGCTGGCTGGTTGGCTGACTGGCTGGCTGGCCAAAAGCTGCACTTGTGCCCATGTCAGGCAAATGCAAATGCAAATGCCAGAGCCTACGAGAAACGAGCCGAGGCCAAAAACCAACAATCAAAGCGGACGGAGGCGACCATGAGGACAGGATGGAACAGTGAACAGTACAGTTGACCAGGCCAAAAGAGGTTCTATATTCCTGGGTTGTAGTTGCAGTTCTCTGCTCGTTTCGGTCTTGTCGTTTGTCCCTTCATTTTGACACGATAACGCGCACGGCCGCCGCCAACGCTGACTTCGACGTCGACGTCGACGTAGACGCCGCTGGCCGGAACACAGGCAACCATCTTTGGCAATGCGCTGGCGCTCGACATCTCATAAAGTACATGACAGGACATTAGAAAACAGCAGAGCAGAGCAGAGGAGAGCACTAGAGCCAGCAACGAGCCCAAAGTGAAACCAGCAACGCCTCCACATGCCGCACATGCTGCACAGCACAGTGTGTGGCAAAGTGCGGGTGGCGGGTGACGGGGGGCATGAACTGGGAACTGGGGCCGTGGCACATGCAAATTTTTGCAGTGTTGCCATCGCCTTTTGCCTCCTTTGGCCCCAACGTTTGTCGTAAACATGAAATGGGTTTATATCGTTGCTAAAATTATTTGACATTTCTTGGACTTTGCGCATTTTTACGAGCTGCAGCGAACGTCGCGTACATTTGACTGTTAACTTTGGGGACTCGTAACGTCTCTTTAGCTCCACATATTTATCCCCTCTCCCCTTTTTTAGCTAGCCCCACTTTATCATATGCATTGTTAGCTGTAAGGCTCATAACTATGCCTTGCTTTCTTATACCCTATTACAGCACTTTACAGTATGTTCAATTTGAGGAGTTCTTTCTCCACAAATCAAATTCATTGAATCACAGAATCATTAATTGATCGAAAAGTGTTCTTAATCGACGATTAACAGATGAAAGTTCTTAAAGAATTCAGTGTCAAATCATATAATGATGAAACGTTAACGCACTGTATTTCACTTTGTTAGTTTGTTGAAATTCATTTTTTTTGATGCGCTTAGAGTTTCTAAAGGCAAAATCATGTTTAATATTTTTTTTTTTTTAAAATCTCTGCCGTTAAATTTGTACATATTTTTGGGGTTTTATTTAAAGCTGACTCATATAGTTGGTCATCGATTAATCGATAATTTATTGCATTTAAAAAATGCATGCGTTGTGCTTTAAATTGGTCATATACAGTTAATAGTTTGGAAGCTATTGAATTTAATATTACGAAAAAAATGTTTTTTTATATTTTTAAAATGTTTTGTAGTACGTAGAGTTTGCTTATTGCCATGATAAAAGGACGAATAGAAAGGTAATTTGACAAAATACAAAAAATAATTATTAGTGGTATTAATTTGCTAAGATTTCACTTCCATTTTGGCCATTTGAAAACTTGAACATTTTGCAAAAGTTTGCAACATTTTTAAAACTTGTGCAATCCATACAATGATCAGCCAAGTCTCATATCTACATTAATGGTTTCCAAACCAAATTTGTACAGCTTTTGCAATATATTTGATCAGTCAAGTCCAGTATTTATATACATACACTGCCCGACAACCGATTAGCACACCCTTTGGAGTCTTGTCTTTGGAGCATAATATTTCTTAATATTATATTATAATATTTGGAAGTTAAAGCTGAAATTTTTACCAATAAAAGTTTATATAATTAATTATATATTAATAAAATTTTTACATAATTTAAACAAATTTAACATAAAAAAACAAATATTTTCTTAGTGTATTATCTGTTCGTTGTGGGAGAGATGCACTCAGATGTCGCTCTGTTTTCATGTTTGTTTGTTCATTTGACTTATTGTTGGGCGCTTTGTTGTTTGCCCTGACGTGGACGAGAGCTCGTGGGCGTGACATGCTTCGGGTAGCTGCTGTGGCAGACGTTGACAAGAAAACGCCATTTTGTGATTGAATGTCACACAAAAGGCAAGGGCAATGGAAATGAAAATGGCAATGGAAATGGCAAACAGGAACAGTAACAGTAACAGGACGAAGAGGGAATGCGTGGGGAACGGCAACATCGTCGTCTTTTCTGGGGGTTGCCCTTTTGGGTAAACTTTTGCATGCATTTGCCTTATCAGCATGCACACGAAATTGGCCAAAAGGGCAGCTCAAGCAGCCAATAGCCGGCAGGCAGCAGGCAGCTGCTGCTCAGTTGCTCAGTTGCTCAGCTACTCGGAGCTGTAAGAGGGCAAATGGCCAACAATGTTGCCATGGCCAACACCAACACCAAACACCAAGTTGGACATGCGCGGGCCCAATATCTGGCATGCAAATGGAACGCCTGCAGTTGCCGCCATCCTCCTCCTCCTGCTCCTCCTCCACCTCCTTCTCCTGCCCAAATGCTGGAGGTGGCACGAAATGTTCAGTTGGCACGCAACATGAAAACATTTTTGAGTCAAGTCGGGAATGGGCGCTCCTAAGTGCATATGGCACACACTACGCACTTTTGACTTTTGATAGTGTTAAATGCCACACACACAGAGCAACAACAACAATGAGAACAACAACAACAACGACAACAACGACAATGCAGCGCATGTCAAGCGACTGTGTGGCAAATGCAAAAACAACCGCAATTTCTTTTTAGGCACGTCGCGGCCTCAATGTCGCCACATGCAGATATGACTGCAGAATTATTACGGCCACAAGACTCACCACAACAACAGTCCCAAAACTCCAACTGTATGTATGTGTGTGTGTGTCTGTGTGTAAAAGTGTGTGTTATTACTGTTGTTGGGGGCAGCAGTGCATGTACATACGTCTAGGCTCGATGGCGTTGGCGTTGTCTAATGGCGCCACGTTTAATGTGGGTGAATGCAAAAAGAAAATTCCCATTAGAGTGCAATACAATCTTTATGATCTTAATTATAATTAATCTATTCAGTTGAAATAATTTTCACATATATACATTTACTGCTTATAATAATTGCAAACATACAACATTCCACTATTTTCGAAAATAAAATCATATTAGTTCGTAGTTTTGGAAGAATTCAGAAATTATAAAATATATTAAAAAAATATTATTATTTGATACTTAAGAAAACATCTTACCTAACAGGAATTTTGTCAATTTCACAAAATTTGTACTAAATCGATGAATAATAAATGAAAAAATTATGAAAAACTTTTTTCAAAAAAAAAATAATTTTTAACTGTTTATAAATCGAATTTTTCCTATAGGAGCTAAAAGATATGGTTGTTGGACTTTAATAAATCTTTATCGGATTATTAAGATCAAAATAATATAAAATGTCCAACTGCTAAAATTAGTTTAGATATTTTGACCAACAAAAGGTTTTTTCATAGAAGAACTCTTTTCTCGGCCGATTGTTCCTTTGGCAGCTTAAGATATAGTGGTCCGATTTAGATGATCATTGGTCAGACTATAAAACAAACTACTAACTGCAAGGTTTTAAAAATTGATTTATTAAAAAAAAAAACAGTTTTCATAGAAGAACTAATTTTTCCCCAAAGAGCCTATTAAAATGTCAATCAGATTAAGATTTTTCCATTATTTCAGTCCAAATCACCTACAGGACCTCAGTTTTTGAGTTTGATGTACTTATGGAAAATGAACTTTGGACTATTTAGAACAACTTTGCCACAGTATGTTTTTCAAAAGAACCAAACCCTAACAAATTTAGAGATAAGTGAAAAATGTGCTACCTGTGAAAAATCTTAAAAAAAGTTTTGTATGAAGCCAACGATTTAAAAGGTCCGAAATAAGTTAAAACCGTTTCATTTGTGAATTTTTTCTATTATTTTTCTTTTAAAAACTTTAACAATTTAAATACCTCAATACTTAAAAAAAAAAATAATTCGCTAATACATTCAAAGATAATTAAGTATAAATGTGTTATTTAAAATTAAAAGTATTGCAAATTTGTTGTTTGGCAATTGTAAAAGATGTTGGTTCCTACCTGTAATTCTGTTGCATAAATTGGCTTGATTATAAATGTGATATAGTGTAATTTTGCATAAAAAAAACCTTGGATTTCTATAACTATATGTGTGTGTTCAAATGTAAAACTTAATTTGGTGAAAAATACCTACAGAAATAATTAAAAATTTAACAATTGTCGCATGTTGCACAAAATAATTGACAAATTTTCATATTTAATTGAAGAGTGCACAGCTGTGGCAATGGTTGCTGTCACGAGGGGATGCCATGGCTGAAATTCATAAACAATGCAGAGTGTCCAAGTGTGTGTGTGCGAGTGTGTCTCCATATGAAAGTCATATATTCACGCACACAGCTGCACATGAAATGACAAAAGGACAGAAGGACAGACAGACAGATAGACAGAGAGTCTGACTGACCAGAGGGGGCAGTGGAGACTGGAGTGGACTGGGGGCGGTGGCTGCATGTTAAAATTGAGGCGTGGCCAAGCTGTGATGCGCTTTGTGGCAAAAATTGCAAAATTAAGCAGAAAAAGCAGGCGAATTGTGAAAAATGCTGACGTGTGATTTGTGTCGATATCGAGCTTCAGTTGTGGTTCCAGAAAATCGCTTTTATTATGCATTATTATTAATATTATTATTATTTGGCATGAACGATAATGCAACAACCATTCTGGCAGTGGCAAATGAAATGCATACATGCAAAAGGCATATAAATAAAAATTGAAAAATTATGTACATTATGTTAAAAAGGCAAATAAACGACAAGCGGAAACGAAGCCATTTAAGTGGAAGTTAACATCCGTCCGACAATGGCCGCCGGTCAGCGCAATGAATAGCAAACTCGGCTTCCTGGCTCCAACTCCAATTCCAGCAGCGACTCCGACTCCAACTCCAACTGCAACTCCAGCTCATTCCACTGGCTCTTGAAAATAAAATAATATTGCATTATTATTATTTGCTTATTGTGTCTGTGTGTGAGTTGTGTGCAATATAATCGGACATTTCAGTTGTCATTTCATTGTCGTGTTTGTTGCTGTTAATGCAAAAATAAAAAGCCACCGCATTGCCCAACCCCCACCATACGCCCATCCGCAAACAACCACATGAGAGAGCTGCGGGAATCCTTCTGGAATTTACCCAACAACTGGCCACAGTCTGCAGCAATGTCCTGTACAAAATTCCATGCCACATTTACAGTACTCTCAATTCCAAACCGCCTGATTATACGAGAAGTCCGTTCGTTAGTTAGCCAGTCAGTTAGTGAGCCATGAACTAAATTTTAATAGAGCTCATGATTTCCGAAAATTGAAAATAAATTAGTTGTATATCATTTTTGGTTTGTCATGCCCATTTTTCTACTGACTGTTTGCATAATTAAACTCTGGCGTATATCCTGTATTTCTAAATTGACATTTCGAGTATTCCGACTGCCATTGTGGTAGAGGGTTTAAATATAAATAAATCATCAAATTACTTGTATACCCTTTACATGCAAAGAATTAAATAAATATGTCTATATTGTAATATAATAAAATATTCTTAACTTTTAGGTTAATAAAGAATTTCTTTTATTTCTTAACTGATTACACGATTTTAGTCTATATCAATCTTTTCTATATTTATATATAATTTCGAATATGTTAATCCTTAAAAATCTGTTGAGCGAATATTTATTGACTATAGTTTTAAACAGGATTTTCTTTCATTTCGATATGGTAAGCTCTAAAAATCAGAAACAATTTTTTTCATTAATAGCTATCTCAAAGTACTACACATATTCTCTATTATTCCAAAAAGGTCGTGACCATTTTGTTGTTAAACTCTTCTCAGAAAATAATAAACATTTATTTGCGAAACTTTTGCACATTTCGTTCAATAAACGAATTTGTTTGCTGCCTAATTAGCAACGCATATTTAAATAATTGCCAATTTGATAAGCAGACATTTTTAACTTGAGCTGTCAGTTAGCGTTAAAACGCCATTTTGTTTGCATGCCAATTGTGTGCCTGCCCCCCACCGCTCCGTACCCTGTTACCTAACCCGTGGCCCGTTCTGTGAATCCTGAATATTTGCGATAAATGCCGAGAAGTGCTAAATTATTGCCGATTCAGTTTTTAATTTGTGTCATTTTGTTGGAATTTTCGCAAATGAATGCAAAAGTCAAAGGTTGTTGCTCTTGTTGCTGTTGTTTATACTTTTATTTTTTGTTTGTTACGGCCAAACTTAATTGACTGTTGCAGTGCCAGCCTGCCTCAGCCTACTGTTCCCTTGTGCAATATGCTGACCACTACGGTGGGCTTTTCAAATTGTCAATTAAGTTTTATTTAATGACATTTTCCAGCGCCACTTTTGAGGTTATGTACGCAGCGTTCAAAAGTATGCAACGCTAATTGTAATTGCGCTTGTCGTCCGCCATTTTGAAATGTATTTTAGTTGGCGGTTCGGCTTGGGGTTGGAGTTGGGGTTGGGGGTTGAGGCTTTTAGGCCACCGACAGCAATTTATGCAATTTCAGCTAATTAAAAATTAGCGCAACTTCTACAAAATTGCGCAAGAAATATGCCGCCACCTGGCGGGTAACTTGGGCAACTGCTTCGGGATAGGCATCGGCTTTTTTTTTTGCTACTGTTAAATTTTAATTAAACTTGCAGCACTGGTAATTAAAATTTGCTTTCGAGTTTGGCCAAAGCCAAACAGATGCCCATGCTGTCTAAGAGTGTGTGTGTGTGTGTGGCCCAGTGAGGCGGCCCAATAAACAAATTCCCTGACATGTTTAACACTTTCCGCTGGCAGAGCACCACAAAAACCAGGAAAAGCCACCGGGAAGCTATCTGGCCTTTGTCAGGCATCTCAAAGACAAAAGGGTAAAACTTTGTGTAAATTTCATTTTGTTTGGCGATTAGTGTCGCTTCTTAGGGCGGGTTCGCCATTGTTGAAATTGTTATGCGGCCATTAAGACATTTTATAATTCTTTATGGGGCAATGGCAAAGTGAAATTTAACTAATGGAAGCGAAGCGAGGCGACCAAAAGGCTCAGCGGGTGTTCAACCCAAGGACCTTTAAATACATAAGTATTTCTATTTGATAAAATTAGCATGAAGTCGCTGTCTCAACCATTATTGTTTTCTTTATCACAAATGCATAATGCGATAATTCGCAACATCCTGATCGGCATATCAATTTCTTAAAGGAAAAGCGCCAAAAGAAATATATAATATATTGTAAAATACATTCACAACTCAATTATCGCACACACTCACACACACACAATGTAGAACTCTCAACCCCTGCTCAATAAGTTTGCAGATCTGAAAGGGTTGCAGGACGAGGGTGGCGTGATTTACGACACCCAGGCGGCGTCACCTGAGATTAAAAAAGTAAAAAGCTTGTCGAAAGTAAAAAATAAAAGGAAACCCAGGCAGCAAAAGGAAAGTTACTTGCAATGCACAGAAATACAGAAATAAAGGCATTAAAATCACTGACAGGCAAAAGGATTGTGCCGCACTCACACTCACACACACAAAAACATACCCGAATCTACACACACACACACTTGGGGCACACACAATATAACGGTTCATACAAGTGCCTCGACTTCAACTTGGGCTTGGCTTTTGTTGTTGTTGTTGCCACCAAAAAGGGCAACGTCGACATCATTGGCACCATATGTTGTGTAATTTGTGTTATTGCCATATGAAGTCGCTCACACACACACATTTACCTTATTATACACATATGTATGTGTGCTTGTGTGTGTGTGTAAATTGTGCTCTTTCTTTTCAGACGCTTTCCCCGCGGCTCCTTCTTGAAATCGATATTTAGTTTTGAATTTTAATTCGCATTACTGCATAAAATATTGCATTGCACTTCATTTTAATTGAATTTATACACACACACACACACACATACACTCGCACACTCAGCAATTGTGTTTGCTCATTGTCACATGTGTGCCACGCCCATTTTGGGTATTCATATAAATTACTCAACTGGCGATAATTGCGGCCCATCAATCTTGAGCACATCACACAGGAAAATTGTCAACGCAAAAAGCCATCTGACATGAGCTGGAAGCCCCTGTCTAATGGCAGGAAAGGGGCTGAAGATTGTGGAGAGGGGGGATCTGGGGAATCTGGCACCACCGATAGGCTTCATTAAGGTGCGTGTGCTGTTGATGGCTGATGCATAATTATATATATATATATATATTTATATACTTATTGTATGTACATGGATACTTAGTCAATCTTTGTAATTATAAAGAGAGCTGTACATTATATATATTTTTGTTGGAGATGTGCGATATTGTTTTTTGACATTCACTGTGAAAACTTAGAGGAATATTTTTTTAAAAATATCAGTGAAAAATATTACACACATTCGGTAATTTTTTTAAAGAAATTAGATATCAATGAAAATTGTCCATATATATACTCAAGTAAGAACTTTCTTAATTTTAAAAAAATTTGAAAATTGATTTAAATTTCAACTCCTTTTTTACTTTACATAAAAATAATATCCTGAAATTGTATGGCTTATGTTAATATCGATATATTTGTTTTTTAATATTACATTTTCCCTCATCGGATTGATTGATAACCCTGTTCTAGTTTTTTTCTACAGAATGATGATTTTTAAGTTCACAAAAAATAAAACGTTGGTCAAAGAAATATTCTTTAAATGAAGATTTAAATTTAGTTTTAATAATCTTAATTTATAATTTATTTATTTGTTTATTAATAGTGATAGCTTAGTTTATAAAACTATAACTAACAGGAGAAATATATAGCATTGGCTACAGAGGCTTTCAGTTATAATATTATTATATATTTTATCCATCTATTCTTAATACCTATTACTTGGTTCCATTAGGCTTTTTACTAAACCCATGTGAAAATTGTAAAAATATTACAATAAATAAAAGTTTTATTTTATTCGCAATCGAGCACATTTAATGTAATTTGTAAATCATGGGGTCTAAATCTATCTCATCAAAATAAGTATATTAAAAAGTCATCAAACTATTTGTATTGAAATATATGTCGCTAATAGATCTGACCTTATTTAATGAAAATATTCTGTGTATTCTGTACAATCATTAATCAATTAATCAAAAAACAATTAAGAAAAGTCATGGCAAATACTCATGTATCTATAAGTAGAGCTTATTAGTTTGGGTGTTATTTTAATTTATGTACATTTAACTGTAGTCTTGTCTGAAGCTGAGCTTTAATAATCTGAGTTTCCTAACTTCTAGTCTGGAGTCAGAATACATCATTAGATGTTCTGTCTTGCAATAGGCCATTACTCAATGCAGAAATCTTATCACGCATCCCAAAGCCCACACAGATCTCTTTCCCTCTTTGGCCGTAGCTCCTTCTCAATCCCAATTGCACTAGCAAACCCACTCCAAATCCCAGCACGCACATCATTAACAACGCAGTTCAGTTTCACTCGCAAATTACTCATTAGAAAATTTGTGCGAATGGCAGCGGTAGCGGCAGCAGGCAGCATCTGGTGGGTGGCAATTCCTCTAGAATGCCACCGGGCACGTCTAACAGTAAATACAAGCGATACAACATTGTGTAGAAACTACTTAGACTGGTGGGCCAGCCGATCCCAATCGCAGTCCCAATCCCAGTCCCAAAATCCAATCCCAACCGCAGCAGCGTCGACTGGGGACTTTGTCGGCGTCGCAGACTGCGCCAAAAGTCAAATTTTGTAGATTGTAATAAATCAAATAGCAATTACACGAAATTAGGCATGTTTTCTCAATTTTGCACATACACACATGTGTATATACTCATTCATATATGTACAAGTATGTATGCAATCCTCAATCCACTGGCCACATGGAGCACGGCTGTGGCATTAATTGCAGCAGCTGGGCAAACGGGAAAATGTTTGGCGCGGTCCCCGTTTCAAATTGGTTGAAAGGGTTCAAAATGGCAACTTGAACTTGTCTGGGCGGCAAAGGAAGAGGCGACTGCGGTGGATTGTAGCTGCAGCTGCTGATGAGTATGATGGTGCATGATGGTGTATGATGCTGTCGGATGTGGTGTGGGCGGCCGCAGCATATGTGCCAGCTTTCTAATTATGTAAATCTCTGGATGTTGCTGTTATTGTTGGGCCACTTTGACTATGAAATTTTCCCAGCATTCAGCTGCAACAACAAGAACAAAAACCGCAGCAACAACAACTGCCGCTGGCCATGGCCAAGACGCCGACAAGAACGCCGACCGACGACCGACGACCGACGACAGGCGGCAGACAACATGCAGCATGCAGCATGCTGGAGAGTCGCAGTTGCAATCGCCAAGTTCCAAGATGAAACCAGATCGAACTCCTTGTTCACCAGCAAAGTGCGTGCTTTAAGCATATTTATCTTCTTCCTGCAACGTTTTGGATTTTTATTACAAATCAATTGAAGCATCATTAGCATAATTTATACAAAGCGTTCGCTTAATGAACGATCGCATGGCTGCAACTAACTGGACAGGCCCCAGGGCAATTGGCTGCACCTTTCCGATCATGTCGGAAATTCTCTGGGCACGCTCAAAAATATCAAAACCAGACTATAGTTTCGCCAACGATTTTAAAATATTAAAAATAGTATAAAAATATTATTGTTATTAATATTATATTATAAATATCAAAAATATAACTTTTTTTTAAGTTAAAAAGTCACCAAAGTTATTAAAATGTACAAAATAATATAGAAAATATTATTGAAATTTTGATAGAATTTTCCAACATTTTTATTTATATTTGTATATAGTTCATATTTAAATTTCGATTAATTGGAACTAGTTCGAAAATTTAGTCACTAAAATACCAGTTAAAATAAAACATGGTTGAAACAAATGACAAGTCTACAAATTCCAAATTTTTTATGGTGGAGTATCTGGAATTTGCGTATACAGAAATCTATATAGCTTTTATCCAAGATTTGTACAGTCAAATCGACTCGGCAATTGACTCGGATCAAGAATATAGATATTTAATATGGTCGGAGGTTCCTACTGGTTGAAACTAATCAAAAATCTACAAATTTCAAATTTCTAAAGGGTAAGAGTATGTTATCTAAGTATTATATAAAGGAGTCTACATACCAAATTTGGTATCTCCAGCTTTTATAGTCTCCAGGATCTGTGCGTTCATACAGGGCGACAAGCCAGATCGACTCGGCAATCGATACGGATCAAGAATATCTATACTTTATATTGGTTGGAGATTCCACTATGTTTCTTTTTTTTTATTTAAAAAAAGTGTATACAAAGTTAAATAAAATTAATATAAAATATATTATAGTGAAGGAACGTTATTATAGCATAATTTTAGGCGCTGCTTTTGTATTATAATTATAATTCCCAAACGATTGAGTAGACAGTTTATAAGGGCTGACGAAAGGGCTATAAATAGTTGATGCGTTTTAAAGTCAAGTTAGTGAAAATACTTGCTTATAATAAGCCCAACAAATATTTGAATTAAACAGCAGTCGTCCTAAATTTAGCAACTTAAATCTAAATTGAAGTTCATAATTCTAAATAAAAGTACTTCAATAAATTGTTTCAAACTTTTAGTTAAATGAACTAGTTGAAGTGCAGAGCAATGTCAACTCAGATCTGGTAAGTAAGTAGTTCCGAGTATAATGAACTGGTTCTGAATAATGAAATGTATATGGCATTTGCGGTGTCAGTAGTTAAAAACGAAGCCTAATCATGATCATCAGTCAAATTGCAAATCCGCCGCTTAAACGGCGCCCTGACAATTTGACTTTCCTTGTCTTGGATTGGATTGCATTGGATTGGATTGTGTTCACGTTGAATTGGTGTTGGAGTTGGTGCTTGGTGCTGTCTGTCTGGGCCGGAGACTGGCGGCTTGTCGCTTTCCTGCGCCCATATCTTGAACAGCGATCGGTCACGTAGCGCCCGCTGCATTTTGTGGCCAAATGTAGCGCCAATTGGTACGCATTTGCGAGCACCCAGGCGCCTATAACAAATGCCAATCGTGTCGTGGAAGACGCCAGCGATATTTAATTGTTTCTGCGGCGGCTACTTATCGAGGAATTCCAATCGGAATTTTTAATTTCTGCAAGAAAAACCTGAGCCCTGAAGCCAACAGTCGCCGCCGCAGTGGCTTCTTGTTGTCTTGATGAATGTCACTGCAGAATGTAGAATGCAGAATGCAGAATGCATAAGGCCCGCAGATTGTTGCAGTTTTGTTGCAGCTGTATGTTGTATGCAAATATGAGAGACAAAAGGCCAAATCAGCTTTGGGGCAGCATCTGAAAAGTTGGCCAACTGTAATTACCGGCCCCGGTCACTGGCAACGGCGTTGACAACTTTTTCACACCTGTTCAAACAAGTTAATTAACAGCTCGCAAAACTATATAGGTATGTATATGTATAAATATATAAACAAAAAGTGAAACAACGAACAGAGAGACCTGGCTCGAGCCTATGGGAAAGTTTCTAATTAAATGATTGTCATCTGTTGTTGTGCTCGCCTGGCCAGTGGACAGCTCTGAGCAGTGACCACCACCGAGCGGACCAGATGAGCGCCAGCAACAACATAACAAACAGAAACAGAAACAGAAACTTTTGTCATTATGCAGCAAACGCGAAAAAAAAATAGAAAAACAGAAAAAAAAAATAACAGAAATTATTAGCCAAGATGAGGCAGATGGCAATGGAGGCGACGTTGGTCAGCGTCGGATTTTGCATAGTCAAACAACAGAATCCGCAGCAGACTTGGAGTCGGAGTAGTAGTTGGAGTTGGCCAGCTCACTGTGTGTGTTCCCGCAGCAATGAGGTCATCATAAGCATCATCATCATCGCATACATCATCTGTAATAAAGCGCCAAAATCAGAGAGGGAGAGAAAAAAAAATATCCATTGCAAAAGTTGCCTTGCCTTCGAGTTGGTGACATGGTGGAAAATTTTTTTTACCGCTATGCCATTTAATAAATATAACTAATGAAAAAGTTGTAAACTTTGGCAACAACAACAACAACAACAACTACGATGTATACATAACATGCCATCTTAATTAAGATTCAACCAAATCTGTAAAATTCACAGCTAATGAAGTTGCAGCGATTTTAATGGACTCAGCTAGTCCAAGGTGCATCGAGTTGGGATCAGGTTATTAGTTGAATTATTTTACGACGATTGGAATGTTTAGCAGATATAATGCGAGATTAGAAATTCAAGCAACTCGTTACCAAAACAAACTGTTTATTTATTAATCCAAATATAAGCGCAAATTTCATGTAATTATCTCGCTTTTTTCGAATTTACATAATGTTGATAATTTAATTAAACATTTTTTATACATTCTTGCAATTCAAATGATTACTTACTACTTTTAAAGTCAGCATTGTCATTGCATTTAAAAAAAATATATATCAAAGTTGTTGTTAAGAGCCTTCAAGCTTTTTTGCGATTGCTAAATAATTCTGCCCATGTTTTAAAGACTATCTGAGTGAAAATAAACAAATTTATTGAAATTCACGTATTTTAATGAATTAGACTTAAATTGTAAATCAAAAAGTGCAAATATATACCTTTATATGCTCGAACATTAAAAGAAATTTAATATCAAGAGAAAATTCAATTTACTTGAAAGAATTAAAGTCTAAATAAGGAAATAGATTTCAAACAATTAACAAAACTTTCTGAATATTTTTATACCTATTTTTTTTTGAACAATTTTTAGTAGACACTTTTCCTTCAACTACTTTGAACTTATGCAAATGCAACAAAGTTTGTTGCCTTGTGCTTTTATCAGCTTTCTTTTTCATTAAACTAAAAGCAATATTCAACATATAAAAATACAATGTTCTGTAGATATTGAAAATTTTCTAGGACAGCCAAAAATCAATGCATTTCGAATAGAGTTCAGTTCATTAAGCGGCCGTTGAATTGCAGCACGCAAAAGTGAAACTTGCCAAGCGCCAATTGCTGGGATGGTGATTGGGTGGTTGGATGACACTGGAGTCTGTGGTGCTATCATTGGTATTGGTTCAATATCAGTGGACAGTCGTTAGGTGGCTGGGGAGAGGGGGGCGGGCTGTAAGAGGAAACACTGAAAACAAGAAACGACAACGAAAGCAAATCAACCGAAAAGGGTTAAAAAAGCAATAAATAAAACAAGCATCGACGGCGACAGCGAAGCTATTTGCTAGGTTAGGGGTTGCGGCAGGGAAATCGAGAAAGAGTGGGGAAGGAGGGAAGGAAGGGCTGAGGAGGGATTGCTGCAACCCTGTGACAGGCAAATCGCCAAACGAATACCGTGGGGATGCTGCTCCTGTCTTCTATGTATATTCCGTACTGTATTCTATACTCTGTCACACTCGTCTTCATCTCCATTTCCAACTCTATCCCCCTCTATGGATATTCGCGTGTATGTGGCATTTTCATTTTGTAAATTTGTTTTGCTTGTTCCGTTTGGCTTCATTTCCGTTTCCTCCCGCCTGTCCACCGCTCACCAATTTTAATGGGAATGGCAATGGGAAAAACAAGTTTTTTTTTCTATTTTTTGCCAGACGCTGATGTCCCGTTCCTAATCATATGGTGTCGATAAGAAAGTGCGTGTGAAAAGGGTTTTTTGGCTGCATAAATTTGAATTATAATATTGCGATGTTCAGTACACATACTTGGAAGCTGACAGCGGCAGGAACAGCAGGACTATAGCTCCTTCTGGTCTGGTCTGGACTGGTCAGGGCGCTTGCTGTGCAATTTGTGTGCGGAATATGTTCCGGCATATATTATGGAGATTTCTTTCTTTCCGGCTGTAGCAGGAGCTGCCAATGCATGATATAGTAGCTATTCCCCCACAAACACACACACATAGGACATGCGAATATCCGTGTTCATCCTAGTGGGGATTTGCCTAAATCAAAAGTGCGTGCTTTTGAATTTATCAAGGTGCTGGCGTTGTCCGCCTAGCCGGCCCCTTTCCACCCTTCGGAATTTTTTGGTTTGTTTGGCTAGCTGCGGTTGGAGGATTCCGGGTATTGTTTTGTTTGGCAAGCGCCGTGATTTATGGCCTCAAAGTTTTTGGCGTTTGTTGTTTTCAGAGGGTCTCAACGCGTGCCAAGACTTGGATTAGGAATCCTGCTGGGTTGGGTATGTGTATGCTGGGGTTGCCCGGTCATTTCAATTCATACATTTAGACAATTTGTTAGGCCAATAGATGCGTGGCCAGCTTAGCCCCTTAGCCAGTTGGCTAGCCATTTGGCGACTAAAAGTGCAAAACATGACACTTGGCGTTTATGTTAATCACCTGCGTGAAAGCCCAGGCAGCTGCAACCTATAAGGAGCAGGAGTCATCGCTATAGCCATAGCCATAGCCATAGCCATGTTCTACACCAATGTTGACAATGACAAATACGCACACGAGCCCCAGCCAGAACTAAGTGCCAGCCCCCAACCCGTAGCAGCTAATATATGCAAAAGAAATCAACTGAAGGACTGAGGGGGGAAGCTCACACTTTTTGGCTAGCAGGAAAATGCAGCTAATGAGTTGAATTGAACATCGCTTGAGAACTCATTAAACGCACAGCACCGTCCACTGCCAGAGAGATAATGATGAATTTCCATAAGTCGCCAAGACCCGCCAGCCACAACAGAACACAGCTCGCAACTCGCACATTAATCTTCCCCAGACACGGAGCTCGGATGGTTCGGATGGCTCGGATGGCGGTTAGCGGTTGTCGGTTTGCCGGTTTGTCTGTTGTCGGTGACTGCATCTCTGAGTTGTGGCCATTAGGTGGTTGTTGTTGCTGTTGCTCTTGCTGTTGTTGCTGTTGCTATTCCTGCCCGCTGTTGTGTTGACATGCGTATGTGTTGTTAATTGCAAAAAAAGGATTACGGGCAGACGCTACGACAACGCGTTGTTGCTTACTCGTTGAAGATTACATGGCAGCGTTTAGAAAGTTGAACTGTCTGAATAGATCATGGCATTAGCATATTAGCTGTTGACGAAAAAAAATAATATAAATAAATCCAATAAGATCGACAATTTAAAGATTGCAGGAAGGTGATTATTAGGTAATAAACTGTTGATATAGAAATTATGTTATTATCACTTACGGTAAGTATTTTTATCAGGCCAATTTTATATTCTAATATTCATAATAATTTTTACCGTTTCTGATAAACCATAAATTGAAGACCAATCAGAACCACCAGAGCCGTCTTAAGGTACATGCGGGGCCACGGAAGAATCATTCAAGTAAATATCCCAAAATAATTATTACACTAATTCTAAAATATATTAATTCAAAGTATACTTTAATACAATATAAAATCAACATTAATTATTGAAAACAAGATTTTAATTAAAAAATATATATTAATTTTTTTTGCTCAAAACTTATCAATTATTATGTTTCAAATAAATTTCATTAAATAATTCATTTTCAATATATATTAGTAACAATGAGTACAAACCTGTCGGGATCATCGTACTTCGCTGATTATATTTTTATTTACAATTTTAATCTACAAAATGATCTTTCTCCTGTCTAATTTGTGGTCATATTTAGTCTTTTAAATTAAAATCTTGAAGAACGAAAAAGATTCCCATACAAGCGTTTTTCGAGCGATGGTTTTTAATTAGTATTAAATAAATAAAAAAATAAAAAATGTAATTTTAATTAAGTCACCTGCCCTGTTGTAGTCATTAGTGCTGAATTTTCTGGACAATAAACAAAAAGTTAACGTAAGATTTTAATTTGCCGCCATTTATGTAGTAAAGTGTTGACAATCTTAAAATAAATTCAAATCGACAGCAAATAGCTTTATAATAAATAATTTGTCTTTCACGTGTCGGTTAAGTGTGTGATCAACGGGCAAGTTTTTCTTTGCTAATAACTTAAAATATGAATTGCAATGTTTTTTACGCAAGAAAATATAATTGACAAATACCAAATATAATCGGAAAAGACATTTCCTAATATGTCATCCACTGGAAGTGAAACCAAATTTATATTGTTTTCTTAAAAAAAGAAAAAGAAAAATATAAATAAGTAAAAGAAATATAAGAAAACTTGGAGAACTATTTCGGGGGCAAACTCAAGTCTAGACAGCAAAATTTTCAAAGAATGCAACGATTTAGATAGACATGTCATTGAGTGTTCGTATAAAACCAGTTGAGAGTTATAAGCGGTAAAAATTTTAAAAAATGACGGTGTAAATAGTTCATATGAGGTTAAAACTGTTTTTTTTTTTAAATTTGCAGTTTTGTGCGACACTGTTTTTAATTTGCTAAATTATCCCTTTTAAATCTTCTTTTTTTTTTTTAATCTAGAGATTATTACTTTAGTATTTTTTTACAATTTTTTGACTGCTTTTCAACTGTAACATTTCATTTTGATTTACTCAATAAATTTTTTATGTATAAATAGGCAATTTATATAGATATCAAAGGAAAATAAAGCGAATTGATTTGCCATGTTAATAAAATTAGAGTAATATATTTTTTTTGGTGTATCTTACCTATTTTATTTTAAGTTAGTTTTTCGTTAGCTCTCGATTTAAATACCGTTATATAAAATATTTCTCTAGAGTTCACTTGTTATTTTAAGTACCTATAAGTATGTCTGGTATATGTAATCTTTCTAATGTAGAGTTGCCAACTTTGTCGGTTTATTGAGCATATAAAAACCTATCAATGCGGGTGTAACTATTTTTCCTTGGTAAGCATCATAATTTACTGCTTGTTTTAAATTTCTGTAATGCCATCGACTCAATGTGCACTCCAGACACACTTGAACAACACACCGCACGCCCTTCGATAATTAGTAGACTTGCCCATTTAGAGGTTGTCCATTTGGAAGCAACTGAACCGAGGCATAAGGACGACCATTTGGGGCACAACATAAATCGTGAGGGAGATCGTCGTTTGCAATTAGCAGAGCTACGATGTCGAACTCTTAATCAAAAGTATTGAGACCCAAAAACTGTGGTCCTTTTATGGCCCACACAAGCCTACACATAAGGAAAAAATCAGACAAACAGACAAACAGACAAACCGACAGCGAGACAGACATCAAGTGAGAACAATGCCAACAAGAGCAACAAGAACAACAAACATGCGGATGTCCTCTGACACTTCCTGTTTTTCTTATTCACTGATTTTTATTCGCTGTTTGAGGATACGCAAATGACCCATTTGGGGGATGTTATTACTACAACAACGGGGCCAACCCGCCGACTTGTATATAAACCCCCTAACCCCACTTGGCTTTGGCATAACGGCACATGCCAAATGGGCACATAAAAAGGATAAAGAAATTATTTTCACATTGAATACACGACCGGAGCGGAGCGAGAGTTGCCGTTGCCTTGTGATAAGGAGAGAGGACCCGGACTAAATCCATTGATGTAATTTTTACAATGTTGCGTCTTGAGATTTTCTCTGGCGCCGCTTCACGGCACCGAAACGAGCGCGCGGGGAGTTGTTCTGTGTGTTGTTATTGTTGTTGTTATGACGGTGGCTTTGTTATTGTTTAATAGTTGCCAGCTCAACTGTTGTCATTGTCCCAACGCGTTGCGGTCAAAGGTTGCGCATACGACACGTGGCGCGTCTCAAATTCGTTTGCTTGCAATCCAAAGAAGAAAATAAACACAATATGATGTGAACACAAAGTCAATGAGAAAAATTGCAACGCGTGCCAATAATTAAGTTGCCCAAACTCAACCCTTTATGTCCGGGGCATCAAATTGCAAGGCTGCTGCTGCTGCTGCTGCAGTTGGTGCTCCTTTGTTAACGAAAGCAGCACAAGGATGAGGCTGAGACTAAGGATGAGAATGAGAGCATGAGCATGAGCATGATTATGGGTATGAGGACGAGTCTGATGCTGAGAAGAACAACGACAACCTTTCAGGTTTTTTTTTATGCAGTGTGCACAGCTTTAGTGTCCTGCTGCCCATTGTGAGCGACTATTGTTGTGGGTGATGTTGTTGTTGTTGCTGTTGTGGTTGTTGTTGTTGCTGTTGCTGCTGCTGCTGTTGTTGCTTGCGTTATATTTTGGTACGCCCTTTGTTGTTGCCTGCGCTTTGTTTGCCATTCTAAAAATTAAATGCACAAAAGGCGGATTTTATTTCATCAACAAAACGGGAAACAGCAGCTTCTGTTGTTTGTTAAGCATCGCCCACACAACAACAACAACAAGAACAACAACAGAAGGAGACATTTTTTTTGCGCTTGGCTTTTGTTGCAGTCGACGAGTCGTCATCTCGCTCTGGTCCCCGGTCCCCGGTCCCCTTCCCCGTATATCCTGCAAACCACAATAAAAACAACAAACGCTCTAGAAACAGACGTTCCACTCGACGCAGCTGAGCTCACTGCCTCAGCTCCTTCTGCTCCTGCCACTGCTGTTATCCTATGTCCTCTGCCTATTTCCCCGGCTGCTTCTCCTGCATTTCATTCATTTGAGCGAATCTTGCACAAAGGTAGAAAACTGAAAACTGCTGCGCATTGCATTGTTTTCCATTTGTGACTCGGGTTCTGGGTTTTGGACCAGTTGCAGCACCAGATCCGGGTGGTTTTCCGGGCGACTTTCTATTTTTATCTTCTATATTTTTTTTGTGTTTTTTGTTTTAGTGTGCTCGGTGATTGCGTACCTGGCCCCTTTTTAGCTGAATTTGAATTTGTTTGAAAACATACGCTAAATGTGTTTCGGTTATGATAAATTGTAGTTTATACATGGCACCTACATACATGAATCGTAGTAGCATATTTCTTGAATCCCAAATAGTTTCTGCACACTTTTGAGTAGAATTTTCACCTTTTGGGACTTTGTTATTTTTTGCACGGATATTCAATAGTTTTTGAAATTGAATCTACACTTGCTTTATGATTTAAGGAATAGGAATATCAATAAATTTATAATCTCAAGAGTGTGTAAACAGTGTTTTTTAAGACTCAAAACATTTGTGTTTAAATTAGAAAATAGTTTTTTACCTAAATAAATAAATTTTCTCAACGTATAAGTTTCAAATACCTTCAATGATGAATAGCAAAATATATTTATTATAATTAATTTATTTCTCCATAATATCGATGTATTATTATCAGAAAATTATTGCCATGATATAAAGCAACATAAAAGCCAAGTTAAGTAAGGAAAATAAAAATTGATATTATAAATAAAATGTTTATTTATATGTAGTAGATTTTAATATCAATTTGTTCTAGAATCAACTATTGTTTTTTTCAGATGTAAAATTATTGCCTTCTATAAACAAACATAAACGCTAAGCCAACTAATAAAAGGATATAAAAATATTCTTAATTGATATAGTATTAACTAGAATATCTATTTTTATTAGTAGTATTAACTATCGATAACTTTTGCTTTTACTTTACTGTTCGAATTTATTTTATAATTAACTATAGCTTTTTTCAAATGCTGTTCGATCTTTTATTATATATTAACAGACATAAAAGCTAAGGAAACTAAAAAGAAGAATAAAAATATATATTTTTAATTTATATATTTACTTAAATGTGTATTTATATATAGTAGTATTTACTATCAATAATTTCGATTAATTCTAGAATTAACTATAGCTTTTTTTCAGTTGCTCTTCAGTCTTAAATAAGTTGAACTTGGCTGAGAGGCACTTAAGTAATTGTAACTACTTCTCTTGACTGATATTGCCTATTTCACAAATTATTATGAGGCCCATTTGGAGGCACATTCTGTGCCCCGTTGAAGCCGTTTCCCCCATTCCCATTCCCATTCCCATTCCCATTTCCGTAAACGTCATTGTTGTTGTTGTTGTTGTTCTTTACGCCTGTTGTTTAACGGCTTGATGGCAAAAAACGACGTCAAGGATGGCTATGAGCCTCATCGCATTCAATTATTTCGGCATTGTGTTTTTCCTCCATGTATCTGTATCTGTATCTGTCTGTCTGCCCTTGGGCCAGGCGGCGGGTGGTTGCTTGTGGGAGGGTAGGGTGGTTACAATTCGAATGGGTGTCGGAACTGCTGTGGTGCGTACGCCGGAGTTTAATCTTATCGGCATGCTAAGATCGCCCGGGTCCAAAACTACTTCATTTGACTTTCGGTGAGTGCGAAAGCGTATTGCATAATTTCACAATTTTCCATTTGATGCTCGTTTTGTGCTGCTGCCGCCGTCGAGATGTTTGTCTAATCAACTGTCATTTGTTTGACGTTTCCCTGAGGGCAGGCAACGTCGCTGCCGGGACGCACCAGGACACAGAGCGCAGGACACAGGACGCAGGACGCAGTGCACATTGCCACTCTTGTTGATTACTGCGGGGTGTGCGGCATTTCGACTCTGTAGATGGCAACAAAAAAGTTAAAAGCCCAAAAACACGCCCCACCTTCCGAAATTTCCCGGTGACAATGACAACAAAACGTAAACCTAAAGCCAAATGTTGTTTTCAGTGAATTTGATGACTTTTATGTGCGTTTAGACAAGAGATCAGACGCTTAAGATGTCCATGGGGTTGTTGCCCATTGTCGCTTGTTTTTGTTGTTATTGTTGTTTTGGTTGTTTTGGTTGTTTGGTTGTTTTGGTTGTTTTGGTTGTTTTGGTTGTTGCCGGTTGTTTGTATGCTCATTATGTGGTGGCCAAGTCAATTGGCTTAAAGCGCTTAAAATGATTTCTAATTGCGCTATCAGCGCTTCATTGTGCACTGGAGATATGAATAACTTAAACTAAAAATTGTTCTAGATATTAAATAAAATAAATTCAAATACTCATCTCAAAATTCTATGGTCTTTGAAGAGTTATCTGTGGTTCTTGAAAATGTTTTAAAAATTTTGCATTGCTTGTTCGGCTAATTCTATAAAATTAATGTTTGGTAAAAGGTACTAAAATTTATATCTTATGATTTGAAAAAATAATGATGACAGTGTATTTTAAAAGATTTATGAATGCTTGTCGCATTCAAGTATAATATAAAATAATCAATTAAATGTAATATTTGCAGTTCTTTAAACCGACACCTTTTATTTACAAAATTGTACTTTAAATTTAAAAAAAACGGAGTTATTATAAATGTTATGAACATATAGACATTTCAAATATATTTAATTGCATATTTGTTTTAGTTTGAAAATGATATTTACTAGTGCTATGATAAATCTATAAATGTAATGAATCTAACTACAATGTTCGCATGACTTATGGTTCCATTAAATTCAAATTAATTCGATTTTATTCACTTCAAATGTTAATAATATTGAATTAATAGTGGGGTAATGATAGGATACTATAGATATAATACAGATATTGAAAAATAATGCATGCTACAAAATAACAGTCGAAAATGATGCGAAAAATCCCACAAAGCTTAATAATATAAATCAAAACTTAGTACTATAATATATAATAATATCTTTATATATATCTCTACATTTAGTTAAGCTGAAGGCCTATGTTGCTATGGCTTACAAGCCCAGGTTTCTTATAATTTTAATTATAAGCTAATCTTGTAAATAAATAAATAAATATATATCTCTATTGAATAAATTATTAAGTACAGTCTATCTATTCTATTCAAATTTTGATATTTAGTGTAACTCTGCTGTGGGGTAGTGCCAGTGTAGTTTGAAGATTAGATTATTTTTAAATATTTTATTTTGGATAACTAGAATATTATTTACATGACAACTAGCATCAGCTCAAACTGAGGCTACATGAAAAAATTATAGCTTGGAACTTTACCTAAATATATACATTTTGTTTTCTATACTAAGTCGACAATTCCTATTTACAAATGGGTATAAAACTTTAACAAATCTTTACGATTTTTTATAAATGAGTATATATATAGTGTTCAAGGAAAAATTTCATAACTAATATGAAACCTACTTCAGGTTCTATTTTTACAGTAAAATCCTAAATGCACCAATTAAATTTCTCAAAGATTACTTTCTATATAATTGTTAAGCAGTCAAAGCTTGTGAAATTAAGAATATTTTCTACAGTTTTTCTAAAAACAAAATTGCTTAAATTTTAAAATATAAACAAAAAAGATACATTTAAGTTTTCAATCTTACTTAATATCTATAGTTCATAAAAGAAAGTAACAATTTGTTAGTTTCCCAAAAAAAAAAATATGTCTGTTTGTCAACTGGCTCATCTTCTTCGCACTTTTGTTTGTTTTTTGTAAACTCTTTTTGGCTTTTATTTTTTTTATTGTGGTTTTGCGAGAGTGTGTCACATAAATTCCAATTATGTCAAATGTAATATTTTAATAAACACTTTCGCGAAGACAGCAGTGTAATAAATCTTTTGGCTCGGTCGTTGGGCTGCTTGGGCAAATGTCAAAACGCACAAGCGGCGCAATTAATTAACGCCTCATTAAAATGAAGCCGCACGAAAACTTTTCTGGGCAACTGTGAGAAAATGCCAGACAACGGATTTGTTTGCTAAATATCTCTGGTCAGGTAGCAGCGACATATGCGGATGCAGATTCAGTTGGAGGCATCAGGAATTGAGGTAAAAATCAGGCTGGGTCACATAACGGTTCAGCAACTTATCGACGGCTTAATCAGGCGGGTTGACTGAGACTGGCTTACATAATGGCTTGATAAAGAGTGCAGCCCAACTCCCGGCTAGATAGAAACCAAATCCCAGTTGGAACATTGAAAATCAGCTCAAATTGCCATTAAGATTTTGGGGGCCCATGCTGAAGGTAGATAAAGCCGGTTGCAGTGCCAGGATAATGCAAAAGTTCCTGCCAAAATGAAGTTGTTTTGTTTGCCACACGATTGGTGTGTGGCATGTATTTGTATGTGTGTGTGTGTGTACTTACAGTTGTGCGGCAATGTGGCACTTTCAAAGGGTTGCAGCTACCCACAACCCGTCGCATTCCCTGGGGCGACATTCTGCGTTTTGGTTTATGCGTCAGACGCAAAAGATGCCGCCGTCATTGTCTTGAGTTGCCCCTCGCCCCCCCTCTGTCTTTCTCTTTCTCTCTGTCTCTCTCTCGCTCACTCTCTCAGAGGGCCAGCGTATAAAAAATTGCATTTTTAATTATCAGATACGCGCCCGCAGGTTAGAAAACTAATTCCAAAGCAACCCCAAGTTGGTAGAGCTGTCCTTCATTTTATATTATGCGAAGGATCCTTGGAGCTGGTAGCTGGGCTGGCTCACCTGGCACATTGATTTGGCTTGTAGAACATCGCCAATTATTGAACTTTTAGAGGTAAAATTTGCATAAAAAGGTGCTCTAATTGAATACGGGGCGTACCCCGGCCGAGACGAGGCTCGTTGAAAGGATTTGCCGCAGAGGAAAAACCCGGGAAAATTAAAAAAAAATATAAAAAAAAATAAAAAATAAAAAGGAAAGTCTGCCGCCCTCGTTGTGCCAGCATGCAGCATAATAAGAAATTCAAATAAACCGCGCGCTGTCATCTTAAGCTATGCCACGCCTTCTACTAACGCACGCCCCCGCCCCTACCCCTGCTCCTGCTGCTACCATCGCCCACGCCCCCTTTTTAAGGTTCAGTTGGAGCTGCTTTTCCCCATTGTGGGTTTTGCTAAACTTGAGCTTAGCAGCTTTGCCGTCGTCAGGAGCGAAACACCGCACCGCACCGCGCCGCACGTCCCGCACTTGTCGCTCTTCTCATTCTGGTCCTTGTCGTCCTCATCGCCCACTCCTCGGCGTCCTTGCGCACTTTCCAGTCGACAGGATTTCTCAAAGATAAGGGAATTGCTCTGTCAAGTAAAGTGATATATGGTCCGAAAGGACTTCAATTTATACAATTTCTCTTATTTTTTCCGCTACTTTTTGCGTTTTTCTGTATGCTTTCTGTGTTGTTTGTTGCCTTTTTCCAGAGCCGTCGTCGGGTGGTTGGGTTGGAGGGGGGATTTGGTTTTGGGGCTGCTGCTGCTGCTGCTGGTGCGCTCCTCTCGACAAAAATGCGAATATGCGAGCTTAGTTTATTTTTGTGCTTTTAGACAATTTTCATTTATTTGCTGGAGTTGCTCTTCGTGCGGCTCAGAAAAGCAATACGTAAAATGAGAAAATAAGAAAATAAGAATTCATGACCTTCGGTATGTGCTATAATTTAATACACTATGGCAAACATAGCTAAAGTTATTTGCTTTATTTTCCAAAGACTTGGATAAGTTGTGAACCATTTGTGAGTTAGGGTTAAAGAATTAGCCAAAGTGGTAGAAACCAACGAATAAGGTTATAATTTGCAACGAGTAGCGAGTATTATATATATAACGAATTATCTGACCTACTTGTAAAGTTATGATATTATTTTGGGTAGAATATAAACTGGCTTATTAGAATTTACTTTGGATATCTACCTCCTACCTTGAGAAGGTTTCAAATCTTCTCCCAAAACTAATATGCTTCTTATTTTATTCAAAATATAAGAATCCACCATTTTAATGGAGCTTTATGGAATTATATGTAGAAATTAAAATGGAAAAGGAAAATCAAATCCCGCACATTGAAGCATTAATACAACAATTTTGTTGTCTGCCTGATGCGAAACAGAAAATATGCATTTTAATTTTAATAAATAAGACAAAATGGCGTCTAACAGATTTATGGGACTGAGGCGACGCCAATAAATGGAGTAGACGACAATAGCGACAACAAGAAGAACGAATAAATAGAGGGGAAGGTCGAAGGGCCGAGATGAGTGAATGGATATGGAACCAATTTACGAAGCAATGTGGAAAATGGCTAAAAAGGAGGCACACTCTAAATAAGAGTATTCGACTTGGTTATACCCTAAAATTAGATTAAAATTAAAGTAAACATATTGGTGAACTAACAATTGGTGAGTTCAGTTAAGCAGTGCATAGCTTAGGACGCAAGCAGTTCATATTATGTGTGTACGAAAATTCGAAACTATATCTTGAAACTTTTGCTACTAATTTGTTTTCAGTTGAGAGAGAGTGCAGTAGAAAATTTAAAAATTTTAAACAAATTCCGAATTGAGTTCATATTGCTCGAAAAGTGTGAAAGTGTCGCTAGTTTTAATATTATTTTTAAGACAGTCAATTCTAACGATTGTAGCATAAATATTAGTTATTTTTTTTATTATTGTTTTTCTATATTAAAATCTGCCGATGGGGCGTTAAATAAAATATTATGATACAATAGCAGGGCATATAATACATGGGTATTAGCGATGATCTAAATATTTGTAATAATTTTAAACTATATACAAGGATACGGATATACAAATATTTTTAATTGTTAACTTAATTTTTTTTTTTTAACAAAATACAATTTATCAATTGATTTGAGAAACTAATTTAAATATCTAAAAATATTTAAATAAGTATTGTCTGAGAATATTATATGAAACAATAAAACATCATTGATAATACATGCAAAACTGTATTCTTAAATTTGTATTTATTTATCTATATTAACGAAACTAATAAAAATCTGACATTAGTAAAAAAAAATGTTGTCAAAAATATATTGGAAAGTTTGTGGAAAGTAAATTTCAAAATAGATATGAAAATCTCTGCTGTAGCTAGCTGGGGAGTCATATTGTAGAATATGATTTATTTATTTAAATCGGGAGCGTAACAGCACACGCCAGGAGAGCTAGGCTTTTATATTTGTTAATAACATAGACCGATTTGGGCCTTAACTTTATTTTTATGTATATCCAGGGAAGACACATGCTTTACAAAATGTCTTGTGAGTTTTTTTCAAATATCAGAATAAATGTGAAAATTAAAAAAACAAATTTTATTTATTTAAGGTAGTTCAAAGATATTTCCTTCTATTTTAATACTAAATTTTAGCAGACCTTTAACCAATTTTCAGTTTTTACAGGGTAGTAAAGTAAAGTTGCGGTTGATGATGCTGGATCCGGCGCTAAAAGATGAACTTCAAATCTAGCACAAAATGAATAACTTTTGCGAGTGAATGAAGCTGGCGGGCTCTGAATGGAAGTCGACTTGGATGAGTCCATGAGTTGGCAACGTCGGCATACCAAGCTGAGCCAAAGCTGAACCAGAAGCTGTCAACTGCAGCGATGTGCGATGTGGCCTGCAATTGACGGGCGCATTGTGCGGCGACTGTTTTTAGGACTCGCCAACAAAGCGAATGGAACGCAACAGGGGCCAGGACCTTTTCCTGGTGCAGGTCCTGGGTGCGTGTTCTTGGGCCACAGTTTCAGAGATCATTCAGTATTTGGGTGGTGGTTTGTCCAAGGTTCGAACAGGCTTTTGCAAAAGTCGATGCTTTTAAAGCAAATATAAGGCAGTCAGCTAGAAGTACACACACACACGCACACACACATACATACATACATATACATATACATATAAACACAGACAGCAAATTTGCGTTAAATTATAATTAGAATTTCTTTTTTATAGGCAATCACGCGCATATGTGTGTATGTGGCTGTGTGTGTGTGTGGGCGTCTGCCTTTTGTTGTTGTCCTGGCTGCTGTTGTAATGTGTCCTTGGGGCGTCATTTAATTGCTTTTACCAATTTGATTTTCAAGTGCCATTAAGCCCGGCACGCCCCGGCCTCGTCACCGTCCCCGGCTCCAACCCTGGCCGCCCGCATGTTCACAGAAAGTGAGAGCGAACCGAGGAAAATGGAGGCGGCACTCATATTGCAAGTGGAAGTGAAAGTAACGCGCGTGCTTCAATTAATTGGAAAATGAATGAAACTTCTGCCCCTTCCCCGCCCTACGACCTACCCGCCTGGCCAGGACACTTCATTGTCTATTTTTGGCCAACGACTCAATGAAAATGCAACGCGTGACAGTTGCAACAACTGCCTGTGCCCCCAGATTCCCTTCCAACAGCCCGTTGTTACCCAAAACAGTTCCCAGTCCCATAATTAATCGCGTATGTGCACAGCGCAAAATTATTAATTGCCACAACTGGCAACTGTCGCCATGTTTGTTGCCACAATCGAAGCAGAGAGAGAGCACTCGAAAGGAGGAGGGGCTGCAGGAGGTTGCAGCCAACACGAACCTGACGCTGTCGTCGCTTCGTATTTTCAGCTGAAATCTGACAGTCTGAGAGTCTGGCCCTGCCATGTCATAAGTCGCATGCAACATAGCGGCTAATTGTTAGCAGCTTCCCGGGATCCTCCGATGCTTATTAATAGAAAATTAAAGCAATTATCAGTGCAAAAGAGAAAATATGGCAAGGAAATCGACTTGTTGTTGTTCTTCTTTTTTCCCTGCATGAGTAATTTTGCACCACATGGGCACAAATGACAAAAACATGCAACATGGTGGCACCAAAAACAACAAAAGCAACAATTAACAATACTGCAAATGCATGCAACCGACTCTTTTATACTCTGTTGCACATTTCGAGGAATTTTTTATTGGTAGCAATCTCTCTACACCCTTTTCTTAGTGGATACAGGTTCAAAGGGAATGATAGAAATGTGCAAATGTATCTAACAGGCATAAGGAGGCATCTCTGAGCATATAAGGAATATATATTTTTGATCAGTAACAATAATTGAGTCGATCCGTCTGTCTATCTGTACTTTTTGCACACGTAATTATAATGCTAATCTGAATATTATATTATCCGATTGTTATAAAACTTACATATCAATTACAGAACAATCGGATAATGAATACTATAGTTATCGATAAAATCAAAAGCAACAAAAACCACCTGGCATGCAAGCAGTGGCCATTGAACTGCTTGATGTGTGCACTGCTTGAATTGAATGTATATGATTTGAATGTATATGAGAATATATGAGTTGGCGAATACGTGAAAGAATAGAGGGTGTACCATAGTCGGGCATACTCGTCTATTGCATTCTTCCTTGTTTCCATTATAATACTTACTTAAAGAATTATTTTTTTTGTGGCTATCGCTTATAATTCTCAAGTAGCTTGCATTAAAACATGATCACAGAGCTGACTGTTCCCCTGAGACTTTAGGATCGTCCAAAAATCGAAAAAAATATTATAAAGTATATTTGTTAGAATTTTTACTTAATTTAATTCTCACTTCGAATATTTTCGAATTATAACAGCGATGAATTTTTTTCTTGACCTTTTGAATATCCGGCTATGCCTTGTTTTTAAATAATTATTAATTTAATTTGAATATTAATTCATATATTTTATTTTATAACTCTTACCGCTAATTTGTAATATGTTAGTTTTTCGACATCTTCAAGAACCAGGCAAAGAATAAAGCTACCGAAAATTTAGTTATCCGATAATATAAATATAATTTTTGCAGAATTCTAGAGCTATAACGTAGAAAGGAGGAGTGTCTTATATATTAACTGCCGCTGGTGTTAACCACCATATTAAAAACAAAAGGATATTCAATGATAAAGACACTCCACAGGCACACTCTTTAAAACTTAAGCAAACAGAGTATAACGAGAGGCAGGAGAGAGATCTTAGCGCGCATCGTTGCATTTCGCATGAAATTAATTACTTTTGGCACTTTTCATTGAGCAAACATTTCGTTGGCTGCTTTCGGTTCCTTTTTTTTTTGGTTTTTGCGGTTGTTGTTTCATTCAGCGCCCTGAAATGAAAAATTGTTGTAAGAATTAATTACGCGCCAAACGCACACACACAACCAGCAGCAATCAGGGACAACAAGAGCAACAAATGCAGACAACGTTGTAGGTATAACTGAAGATAGGGCCCCAAAAAAAAAAAAAACAAATCATCATTGGCGCACTTCAAACGTCCGCCAATAAGCCAAGCCACTCAAATCTTCATTCACTCATTCATTCATCTAACGAACGAGCAACCATCCATCCATCCATCCAACCATCCATCCATTCATCCATCCATCCATCCATCTCTATAGTGGTCGGCAATTTCAATGCCAAATGCGAACGCAGGCTAATTAAAGTGGTGTCCACCCACCAAATGACCAACGATTCTCAGACGGATTCGCAACATGGTCAGGATGATTTTTGCAGCTCCCAGTTGCAAGTTCCATCTCGATGGATGTCTCTCTGTCTGTCAGCGCCTAGCACTGCCCAGTTGATAGTCCCAGCGGCACGTTTGTATCTCCCTGTAAACTTTGCTTTGGGCACTCTTTCAATTTGCGCATTTTATGAGATTTTTGTGGCTTTTTGGACATAACATTTACCAAAGCTATTGGCATTACACTGCGCTACAATATGCCCCAAACGAGATCTTTAGCATTGAGTAAGTAGTTGAGCTCAATTCCATATACAAGTAAGTTCCTACTTTGCCTAAAAATACTCAGATGATTTACAAATTATTTTTTTAAGCATATGCCCATAAAATTTACTTTGCATAGTTCTCTTTATAAAAAATATTAAATTAAAAACAATTACATAATAATATAGAAACTTTAAAAGAAACTGTAATTTGTATTTGATAGTTGCATCCTTAGTAAATAAGGGTAGGAAATTCTAAAATTCACATCAGAAATCGATATATAAAACACATTATGATTGCCAATTTATACTGACACCGTAAAAATCTTTGTAAATTCTATATTTTATTTTTGATTTCAAAGTCTAATATATTACTATTTGATTTGATATTGTAGACATTAGAAGCATTACAGAAAATTTATTTAAATACATTATTAAATAAATACAAAACAGTATATTAACAGTATGTTTTCATAATATCAATTATGAATTTTGTTAATTTTTCCGATATGGTTTTTACTTTTTAACCATAAGATGACCTCTAATAGTTTAAACTTTAATGTTAATTTCCCAGCCTATAGTGAAATATGTTTTATTTAATTTAATTGACATTTCAATTAATCTATAGTATTTAGCGAATATTACGCTTAATATTGGTTTAACAATAAATTGTCGAATTTATTTAAATGCACTCAAAATTAATTAATATATATATTTAAATAAATACATCACATGACGTTAATTGAATCTTTGCAACTTTACATATAAATTTAATATTAAAATAAAATTTTATAAAAAATATTCTTTAGTATCTATTTAATTATTTATTATCCAGATTTGTATTTTCCAATTTATACCGAAATAGGGCACTTCTTATGCCTTAAATACTTGATCATCTAGCCATTGGACTCTGTACTCTATACAGCTATATCATTTAACGACTGAACGTTCCGTCGCCTCACATATTTATTAAGACTTAAATCCTCACTTGAATACTGCTCCACCCTTTCTCTTGTGGCAGCTTTTTAAAAAGCCCGCTGGCATAAAGAAAAACCTTGGTAATAATTATATTTTAGTTTTATGGCCTGCAAAAGTGACCGGCCCACCGAAAATGGTCAAGTGTCTGGCCCGAAGCTTCAGCTTCAGCTCCAGCTCCGAGCCGTGTGTCATAAAACACAAACTGTTGCATAAATGACACCTAGACGGGTCCATTGCCAGACCGGGCCAAAACCGGAGCCAGAGGTGATCCGAGTTGTGGCAAGAGTTTATTAAGAGCGCTTTCCACTGAGAACTCTAAACTGATGGCTGTGGAACGTTGAGAGTTTGCAGTTGGAGGTGTTTGGCAAATAATTCAAATAAATTGACAGCCGCACATTACGCAATGGAAACTGCAACGCTGCACTTTTGTAATGGTGCCCACCAAAATGGTCCGAATACGAAGGCCAAAACCAGAAACAGGCAGGGAGTGCAGAGAGACAAATCTAATTGCCGAATGCAGTCGATGCCAGAGTGCAAAAGCATGTCAACAGCAATTTTCCATTGTTAAATGTGCCAGGCAGAACAG
This sequence comes from Hirtodrosophila alboralis, assembly GCA_035043045.1. NCBI lineage: Eukaryota > Metazoa > Arthropoda > Insecta > Diptera > Drosophilidae > Hirtodrosophila > Hirtodrosophila alboralis. The sequence continues at coordinate 94,621 of JAWNNH010000723.1, read as the reverse complement.
GAAAATCTCTGGGAAATGGGAAATGGGAAATGCAGGCGGACCAAGTGCAGCATTGTAAGTGCGTATACTTGATTATGGTTTTATTAGCTCAGAAACTGTGCTGGCTGTCGCTGCCTTTGGCATTTCTTTTGGCTAATTTCGTAGAAAATCCTTGGCACTTAAATTTGAAAACTAAGTAAACCCAATGGCAGCCCCAACAGCAGCAGCAGCAGCAGCAGCAGGAGCACAGATTGCCACGTACAACTTAATGCGGTCTAAGTGCAATAATATTACTTTACTTCATTTATTTTGCGCAAAAATATATAACAAAGATGTGACAGTCAAGCAGAAGACCAAGACGACCGCATCCACAAGGAAGCTGAAGCTGAAGCTGTATCTGAAGCTGAAGCTGAAGCTGAGCACGCAATAATGATGATGTCATTGTCAATGCTAACAGCAACAGCAGCAGCAGCAGCAACATTGTCAGTGTTACGACGACAACATCGCCGGCAGAGCGGAGCAGATGTAACTGAATTAAGCATTAAGTGCGGATATATAAACAACCCCACCGAAAAGTGTATATATGTGTGGCAAGGGGCAAGCGGCAAGTGGCAAGGGGTACTGAGTTAGGAGTGAACAAAGTTCGTCTTAAAAACGGAAGGAAACATAAAATAAAATGCTGCAGCAACCATAGCAGCAGCAACAACATCATCATCATCATCAACAACTGCAACAACAATGCAGCTTGACTTCTTATATATATATGTATATTATACACACATGTATCTGTCTTTATTTCTCATTGTTATACCCCAACTTTATAGTTTCTTCAACTTGCTGCTAGCAACCAAAAATATGCAAAGATTTTAAGAAATTATTGCGACTTTTATAATTTTGGCCACACAACAAATTTGTTGACATGCGCAAAATGTTTGCCACAGCCACGCAGACAATTGCAATTGTTGTTGTTGTTGTTGTTATATTCCACAATTTGTTTGTGCCGCAACAAAACCCAATATATATTGTATTGTATAGATTCTATTGTATCGGTCTCTTAGAGCTGCATCTGCAATATCCAAAACAAATGCGGATGCATACCTACAAAACTGTCGTTTGTGTCATGTTTTAGTTTTGCAATTGAATTTACTTGTAAATATTTTTGCTTGGCATACTCGAACAACAATTTCAAGTGGGCGTTGGTGGGCGTGGCTGTATAAATTCCTTGAAAGACTTTATGTGCACGTTGAAAATTCTGGCTAAAAGTCAACTGGCAGACAAACATTTTTGATTGCAGTCAAATGCATTAAAATTGATTGGAAAATTTTGACTGTGTCTTTAATTTATGACTTAGCAAATAAGATTTGCTTGATGATTAATTTCTAATAAATTGCACATAGTTCAAATGTCTTTAAGCAGCTTTAAAATAGACACACTTCAAGTTGCAGCTCACTTTCATATCTATCCCAAAAAACCACCTCATTTGTGACTGATTTGGATTCACTCAATCAAGCCGATTCTACGGGCACTCGAAAGAAACCACTTGAATATAATCAGATCGTTTAATCTGCATTGGAAATCATTATACTCATTTAAGTCAAGCAGACAAATAACAGGGTAACTCCAATTGGAACAGAAACAGGCTGCAGCCCGCAGCCACAAAATCAGCCTCAGAATGTATTTTACAGATACTCCCAAACTCAGTCACAGATACTTGCATAAGTTCTATAGTCCTATATATTGTCTCGTATATATGGACTATAATTTATGTATGCCCGCCGATTGTTTCGAGCACATTCGCATTCGCACACTTCACAATCTGTTCGAGTTACATTTTTATTGACAAATTGCGTTGATTTTTGCGCTTGTCGTTGACTGCTCCGCCGGCATATTGGCATGAGGGTTAGTCCGACTCCCCGCTCCCTGCTCACTGCTCCACTCCATGGGCTATGTCAATGGCACTTCAAACTGCAAACGACCGGAACTAGCAATTGTCATTTTTGTGAGTCCCCCCTCCCGTCCGTCCGTACGGGTACGCGCATCGACAGCTCGGCAATCAAGCAAACAAATTCAATTATGTAAATTTAGACATCAACAGATACACAGATACTTGGATCCATAGATACAAACATGTGCATGAGTACGAATAGTTGATATCTAGATGCGAATATATAGTAGAAGCTGCGGTTACATAAAAATTATGCCAGGAATGCTGCTATATATGGGGCAAGTGCACAAGGCACGCTCTGTGATGAAAGTGTAAACCGCATCAACGTTGCCCCATATGCTGCTGCCACACAACACATACTTACTTGCCACATCACATACAACTGCCCACGCAGAGAGAGTGGACAACGCGACGTTGATCGCACTAAATATTTCATTGTATCAATTGTCAAAACAAAGTATTGGATTGTCGCTACATTGCCCAAGTCGACAAGTCCACATAGAGCTCTACAGCTCTACACCTCCTTCCTCCAAATCCAGACGACGACGACTCTGACAATGACGATGACGATGGCGATGGCGATGGCGACAACTGCCCTGGTGTTACTTTCAATTGAACTTAATTAAATTTGTAAGTGAATCTAGTGCGGGCTGATGGCAACGGCAGCGGCAACGGCAGCAACTACTGTTCCCCACCTTTCGGGGGGACAGTGCATTTCACGAGACGACACAAGAGTTGACAATGAGGAACTGCGACTGGAACAGAGACTCGAACTGAGACTGAGACTGGAATAAATGAGAATGTCGCGCCGCGCATTGCACAGTCTTTGTCTGGTGCGACAATTTACATAATTTAAGTCATTTAAATTATCCGAAAACATTTCAATTCATTCTGTTACTTGCACCCCACACCCACGCCCAAAAATTCCGATTCTCAAACTCCAACTTCAACTTCAACTTCAACTTAGTATCACATTCCCATTGTAGTCACAGACTCTCATTGTTATCGTCGTCTGAATGAATTTGCGATTATGTAAAGTGCATTAATGAGCCTCGGACTGAACTCAAACTCATTGCTTGAGGCAATCCCAATGAGTGGATGGATAGCTTGACAGCTTTAGCATGAATGGGCTTCATATCACATTACTGAAGACAATGTCTCTAACCAAGACTTTGGCAGCTTTGAATGAAAGTTGGCTAAGCAAATTAGCCAAGCTGATTGGGTATATATTTCAGTCTTAGCACAAAACATTTCTATTGTGGGTGGCATAATGCAATTGTGGCTAAATCTCCTGAAGCAGTGAATATTTAGAAAGAGCTATAAATATACAAACTTAGGTATGTCTGGACTATTGTTATAAATATTGAAATACGAATATATTTCTTTGTTTTTTTAATTTAAATAATAAAGGAGAATTTATAGAAAGATACCTCATAAATAACACGAGGAACTTTTTGTATTTCTTTAAAGTGCTTTCCTAAAGATTAGCAGCTTTAATTTATGTTTATTTCATAATATTAATTTTTGTTTAATTTATAATAAAGAAACAATGCCTAAATTCAACATTTCTGCAGCAAAATTAAAAAATAAGCTTTGTTAATTTTCCCACTATGTTAAAACTGTTTTATAAAAAATATTACGTTATATATAGATTTAATTGTTGAGTATAAGACATTTCTATACGAATAAGTCACTCACAAGAAAAACGGCAATTTTTTGGCATTAACTCTAAACATAAATCCTGAGCTTTGAAATTTAGCGTGACCTTTAGCTAGACTATTGTGAAATTGTGATGATTTTATTTATTCAAATTGGAACACGCCTTCAACCCTTCTCCCCAATCGACTATGAGAAAAATGTTTAATATTTCGACATAAAATCTAAATATAAGCCTAGAGACTTGAAATTTTCTAAGAAAGTTAGTTAGGTGAATGTCGAAATTTGAATTTTTTTTTAATAAATATTTTTTTAATAATATGTCACAGCACTTAACCGATAAAGTCTATATTAGACTTAATTGTCTTCATATTCTTTATCTAACTGAATATCCAGACTTTATCTATTTTGCTTGTCATCCTCTTCTTCTTTTTTTCATAATTTAATTAACTTTTTCTATATTCAAATTTTTTGTTTAGATTTACCAAACTCACACAACCCACGCTGAAAGTAGCAAACAAACTGCATTCGTTTTAAATTCTCAAAACAATTCTGAATGAGCTAATTTAAATATATATGGTGGTCAGTAAATACTAAAAAAATATCTATCTTGAGTATTAAAGTTTAGAAAATCAAAAAATGTTAAACAAAAAAATTGCATTTATGCCAAAATATCGGACTTTTATCCAATAGAGAACTGCACAGATTTTAAAAATTACTTAAATGCTAACGTCCCCAGCATTAACAACATATTATTTTATAGCTTCACTATAATTAGTATATAAGTATATACACCTTGGAGTTACAGAATATATAAATTCTTTAAAAAAGAAAGCAACTCATTTTCAAGTATATTTGTATGAGATGTGAAACTTAACGCTATAATTCATTATTGATGGCCTTTCTTTTGCATTCATATTGCAGTTGCATCTGCTTTGATCTATAAAACATTTAGTCCAATGCTGAACTGATCCCACTTAAGTCCTTTGCTGAACCCTTGCTGAAAACAAGTCCAACACTTGCCTAGTCGTGGCACGCCCCTGTCTCTATCTCTATCTCTATGTGTGTGTTGCTGATGATGATGCCATAAAAGAGATAAACCCGTCGCATAAAATGGTGTCACATATGCGCAACATTAATCTGTTTTGAAATTATAAAAGTGGAGTTTGTACGCAGCCTGCTAGAAAAGAAAAAAAAAAATATATGAAATTAAAATAACAACCACCGTCAGAAGACCAAGGCAAGGGCTGTGGCTGCGACTGCGACTGGGAACTCAGATGAGGGCAATACCGACGGGGCTGTGGCTTTGTAAGCGCAGTTTACAATGTTTTCTTTCTTTTTTTCGTTCTCTCAAATCATATTCATATGCAAAACGAGAGCGAACACAACACAATGGCAAAAAGTAATGATGCCAACACCAAGCGTGACATTATAACAACAATACGGAACACTGAAACAGGAGGCAACATCGGCAACATCGGCAACATCAGCAGGCGACAGGAGGCAGGCAATAACGAGGGAATTACGAGCATCAAAATGCGCAATGAAAATAAATTAAAGTTTCAGAAACAACAAGCTCTGTGAAGAGCCCGGGGATGCTAAAAGATTACCAGAGGTTTGCCAAGGGGGGTGGCGGTCAAAAACTGCAATTGCTACAAATGAATGTAGAAAAAAAATATATAAATACCTTGTGTAGGTGGACATTGCGACAGGGAAAAACTTTGGTAAATACATAAAAATAAAAAGAAAATTTGCATAAATTGACAGCAAAAATTGTTGTACGCCACCTCATAATGGGCACTTGGAGCAGCTGTAAACAGCTCGTAAAAGTAATTACAGAGGGGATGGGAGGGACGGCGAGCCTATAGGGCGGGGGTGTCACAAATGAGCGGCTGTCTAATGTGTCTAATGTGTGTGTGCCGAGCCACTAATTATAGCCAACTTAAACGCAACTAATTTTCACACTTGGAAAATGATTAAAACTCCATTTGTATACTATTTGGTGTTTGCTTCCTCAAAGAAGCAACAGCGTCCAGCGCAGCGTGCGGCCTAAGCAACCCGCTCACCACCTTGGCTAATTAATATTAATTGAATTTGTTGGTCAAGCGTATATATATGCGTGTGTGTGTGTGTATGTGTGTGTGTGTATGTGTGTGTGTTCCTGGGTGCGTGGTAATCCGCACAGCTGTTGTGCCATTGGATTGGAATTGAAATTAGCAGCGGCTGCCAAAAAAAAGAAGAAAAAAAAAATAAGAGAAAAGTAGAACAGAAAAGTGCATACACTCAGAAAAATAAATCATATTAAAATGACGAGTCGTTTGTTTCAATTCGTTCCTATATTAAACCGTTTAAATCATAAAATATTTTTAATCTTTAATCCAGCAAATGAATGATATGAGACTTAACACAATAATATTAGTTGTTGTATTAGTATTGTAGTTCGATATAAATCATAATTCTACAACGAACTGTTGAGTTTTATTTCGATCTTTAAAAACGAAAAAGTTTTTCATACAAACACTTTTCAACCAATTGTTCCTATGGTAGCTATTAGATATAGTGGCCTGTTTTTTATTTGAAACTTAGTCGGATTGGTCAGATCATAATAAGAACTTTATCTAAATGCAAAGTTTTGCTTTTGTATCTTTAAAAACAATTTTTGGGACCGAGCATTTCTATGGCAGCTATATGATATAGTGATCCGATTCGACTGATTCTGACATATGTACTGCCTGCGACAGAAAGTAATATTTGAGCCAAATTTTTTTAAGATCAATTAAAAATTGTCCACCTTACGACTGCGTCAATCACTTATCGTTGTCTTTTCGTCGACGAATCAGATGCTTCGGTTATGTATTGGAATTTTTCGTTAAATTAAATTGTTAGATGTCCAAATAAATTTCAATATTCATCGTTGAAGGCTAAAAATTCTCTTAAGCAATTTTGGTATTGTCCCAGGTGAAATCTGCTGATTTTGCAACCTCGAGGAGGAGTGTGTATTATGAATATATTCAAGAAATTACTTTTATAATCTGAATAGGCTAAAATACATCTTAAATATTACAGTACTTTGTCCCCTATTAAAATAATATAAGTTAGGCAAAAGACTGATTTTATAAATACCATGTATAAACATCAAATAAAATATAAGCTACAATCTACTTACGAACAGCTATCATTGTTTTCTAAGATTAACGTTTTAAAAGGATTCCTTTGGTATTTCTTTCATGCACCATGGCTTCTTTTCTCTCAGTGTTACACTTACACTTCACACCAACTGATGACCAACTAATGCCTACTCCAGCAGCGTCTGCAGGTCACGGAAGCAGAGCAGATGAAGCGTGTGCCCCGCACGATGTTCCAGCCAATTATAGTTCAATTATTTTGGCTGGAAAGGCGAGCAAGATATATTGTTAAGGCACGCAAGCTATTGGCCAGGCCCTAACCCTTGGACGGGTCAGTCGGGTAGTCGGGTAGTCGGGTCACATTTGACCAGCTGACAGTTGGCAAATCGCTAACATGCACCCACATCAGTTGTCAAATGTGAGTGCTAGAATTTAATATGGTGAGAAAATAAGTCTAGAAACATTTGGTTTTCATAATCTTTTATTTCATAATTTATTACAATTGAAAATTATGTTCAATATTTTTTGCTTTTTCTTTGCTTTCTCTCTCACTTTCTAGCTCTTTTCATGTTGTTGTTCTATTTACTTCTCCAATATGCTCATATTCTTAGGGTTACTATCTTTTATTTCTTTACATAGAAGCTTCAATTAGTTTATTAAGTTAATGATACTCTTGTTTTCAATATATTTAAGTTTAGGTTTTTAATTTTTACTGTTTTCTTTTGTTTTTCTGTTTTCTTTTCTTCATTTAAAACTAGAAATTTAATTAATGTTAATTTTTACACGCACAAACATTTATTTAATTTATTTCATATAAATATAATAATTTTAATTTTATTTTATATTTTTTTGCATATTTATTGCAACTATAGAGTTAGCTCTTTCTTTCTCTCTCATTGCTCTTCTAATTGCATTCAGCACACACTCTCGCTCGCTCGCTCGCTCGCTCGCTCTTTTTTTTACCTATTGTGTGTCTCTTTCGCTCTTTAATATTTTCAGATGGGTAAGTTGTAAGTTGTATAAATTGTTTGTGCACTTTTTAGTCTATGCTCAGGGTTGCATTTGCTCCGATCCTTTCCTTTAAATACAGTTGAATTTTTCTTGATTCCTTTTTTTTGTTTTTTTTTTGTTTTGTTATTTTATGCATGCTTTTATAATTAATGCAAGTTCTTGCGCTATTTACAAAATATTTTCAATGAGAGTTTATCAAAAATGTACAATAATTATTAAATATATGTATGTATGTAAATATAATCATCGTAATAAATGTTGCTGTCATTCTTAATAATCATATTAAATATTTACGGCGTATACATTAAAGTTTCGAGAAAAATCACATTTTAATTTAAATTCTGATACGAAAAAAAGTTGAAACATAAAAAGCATTACAATTATTTCATATACAATATGTATTATATTATAATTTATAATTTTTTCTTTTTTTATAATTGTGTTTAGCATTAATTTGAATTCGTATTTTATTCTTCATTCCGCCATCCTATATACTTATATAACGTTTATCAACACTGACACATAACGGGCACTTTCAACATGCCAAGCAAGCGGTCTCCACATACAAAATTAATTGAATTTCTAAATTACTTTCATCTAGATTCGGTTTTTCCAACATCATACAGCGTTTTCAATTTACAAGCTTTTTTTACTTATGATGCGGAAAGTGTTTTTTTAGCAGTTAACATGTTGGCACAAAGAGAGAAATTTTCGAATTTTTCAAATGTATCAAAAACAAAAAACAATGCCACAAATATTCACATTTCAAAGATTTCAAAAATCACTTTTGCTTCTCTTTCTCTATTTCTCTTTTTGCTTCTCTCAACATGTTAACAGTCTCTCGGTTTGCCATTCGTGCTCTCTTTCATCCTAACTGAATTTTGGTTCCTTGTGCTTAAGCCATACTTTACTAAATACTATATATTTTTGGGTTTTAAAAATTAATAATAATGTATCTAGTTATAGTTTATATTCTATATATATATATATATATATAGACTCGTATACATCTTTCGCTCATTCAATTTTGGTTTTTCATTTAAGGCGTTCTGTACAATTTGCGTTTAATCGTTTCTCAAGTCAATGGTTGTGTTGATTATTTAACTACCATATAGTCTAATATATTACTATCGATGCATAAATCGTATAATTCTGTATATTTATAGTGAAAATTTGCATTTTTTGTTTTTTTTTTTAATACGGCTTACGAAAAAACATTTGCCTTTAGCAATTTGTAAATAAGTTTTTTTTAGTTTTTTTTTGTTTTTTATTTGTGCAAAACAATAGCATAATTCTTTCTGGGGTATTCTTTGAGAAGTTCGTATACATTTGAGTGATTGTTTTAAGTGTAGTTATAAGTAGATGAGTTTGCTTCAATTAGTGCTGATGATGTGTCTGCTAAAGAAATTAGGAATTTCTACCAGAAGAAGCTCACGATAAATCTTGGTTGCAGAGCGCGCTCTTAATACTTATAAATTGCAAAATGATTTTTGCATTTACTTACGGTTTGCTTTTTAATGTTGAGCTTAAAAAAGGTACTCACATTTTTACACTTGATTTACATGATTTTACAACATTTAAATTTCAGTTTGTTTCTCTTTTCATTTACGTATATTCGTTACGATTTAAGTTTCCATATTTTTTAAACTGTGTAAATTCAATTTAAACGCACTTGTGCTTGCTGAATTCAGTTCGATTGCTTAAATTTAAACAATATAATGCAAATAATATTCTTTAAAAATGTGTGTGCAATTTGAAATTAAACAAAATATCAAACTGAAAGCTAATTAAATTCTCTTTGAGAATCATTCCTGTGTGTATCAAAATTATTCTTAATAACTTTGTGAAACAACAAAGTAAACTGAAAGTCTCTCAAGCTGAAAATAATGAAATCATATTTATATGGCAAAGCAAATCAAATAAAAACACAGAAATTTTTTTTATTTTTGCAATTATTTTTTTTATATATGCATTTTACTCATATTTTCATCATTCATACAATTCTTTCACTTTTGTATTGTTTTTAAAATTAAATCATTAATTAAGTAAATGTAATAATAATAATAATAATAATAATAGTAGTAACTAAATATAACGCATACAAATTAAAATACATAAATAAAAGTACAATTACAAATTATTCATAATTTATTAATTATTATTTATATATGTATGTATACGTATGTGTACATATGATTATGTATGTATACTCGTATGCTTATGGTTTATGGTTGTATGTGATCAGTATATTCATAGTCAAACATGTGATTTTCTTGGAAATAATACTACAAATACACACAAAATGATAATTAAATAAAAACGTTTAAAAACCAACTTTATTCCAAATAGTTTTTCAAAAATTAAATTCAATTTCTTGTTCTTTTTTTTTTCTTTTTCTTTGTTTTTGCTTAAGTTTTGCAACGCGTAAAATTAGAAAACAATTCAATTAATTTAAATAAGAATACTAAACCTAAGATATACATATGTATACATAAGTAATTGGTAGGTGTTTTAAATGTTATCATTCATTAGATTTAATTAGTTATCTTTCCGTTTTATATATGTACATTTGTATGCATACGTACAAACAAAGGTATACTATACTATAATATATGTATGTATATATATTTATAAGAAAACAAAAGCGTTTACTACAACTGACTTGTTTATATAACTAAAAAGAAACTAAACTCTAGCAAAGAATTTTTCATATTATTTCCTTGTTTTCGATTGTAAATTAATAAAATTGTACGCAGCTCTTGTCGTCTGATTTAATTTTTAGTTCTCAGTTTTATCTCTGTGTGCTTTATGCTCAGGCTAGTGGGCGGGGGCATTTACTAAATTCAAATTAAAATCTAGTTGATGAAACAAATCAAAATGTTTTTGTTTTTGGCTTGCTTTTGACCAAAAAATTTGCTTAAATTGTATACTCTATTTCGTTTTGGATTGCGCCTAAATTCATGCTTTGAAATATTTGCCTTTTGAAGCTTTGAAAGTAAAGTTTTGAATAATTACAATTGTTTTTAATGCCAAAATATTTGTGTGTGTGTGTTCGTGTGTGTGTGTTTGTGTGTGTGTTTTGTTTATTTAACTTAGAGCTAAGCGTTTCATTTTGTTTATGCATAAATATCTTTCTCTTTTTTTTGCTGCTTGTTTTTTTAGTTATTTATGTTTAAGGTATACACAAATAGTTTTCATCTCTAAAATTGTTGTTTAGCTTTTGTTGTTGCTGTTGCTGCTGCTGGTGTTGTTGTTGTTGTTGTTGATGCTGTTGATATTGTTGTTGCGCCTGCCTTTGATTAGCTAATATCATAATATCTTTTTGTTTTTTCTTTATCATATTTTTTTCAATTTTTCTTGTAAGATTTTACTATTACTTGACTGATATTGCCACTCGGTTTTGTTTTTGTTAGTTAGGTCCTGGCCATTTTCGTCCTGTTGGGCTCCTCTGCTATGTGGTAGTATGTAGTGTAGTGTAGTAGTAAGTTTAAGCTATGATTTTGGCTTTGTCGCTATCTATCAGCGTGCTGCTCAACATCCGCTTGCCGCATACGCTTTCATGTCTGTGTCCACTTCCGCTTCCGCTTCCGCCTCGACTTCAGCTTCAGTTACGGCATTCGGCCAGTGTCCGTTACTTGCGTTGGATTACAAGTGCTGTCCGTAATATTCAGCGGGCGGGTAGTGCGGGTAGCCTTGATGGAAGCCCGGATCGCCGGGTGGACGATGCATCATATGCGCCTGGCTGTCCATCATATAACCCATGGCATCGTGACCATAACCGGAGGGACCTGGATGCGGTGTATAAACTGTTGAAAGTTGCGTTTTGGGCAAAAATAAGAGAGAGAAAAAAATGCACATAATTAGAAATTGCGTTCGAAATTGGACAAAGTTCCTAATTCTTTTATCTCTTTGCATTGCGGCAATTCATAGTTATGGTTATTTTTTTTTTTATTTTTGATTTCTGATATTTACCTGCTCGATTCGATTGATCAATCATGGGCTGCACAATTCTTCGTCGCGCATTGATGAACCTGTAAAGAGTCGGAGAAGTGCGTTGGAGATTTTAGTTTCAGTTTTTAATTAAGCACAAAACAGCAGCTGAATTTATGAATTATTTATATAAAATTGATATCAGTATTTGCAGCAGCCTGCTTTATGTGCGCAACTTAGCCATAAACTAAACCAAATCTTGGCCAGAGTCACACTTTTTGCTGCTGGCCCGCTGACCAACCAGTCGGGCCACATCAAATGGTAGTAGAATGGAGCCTGGAGAATGGGAATGGGAAATGGGAATGGGAATGGGGGAATGCTTTGAACGGCTTTACAAAGCCCAATGCCGGCTTTGGTTATGATTGTCGTTTAATAAATGCAATAAGAAATAATAAGCAGGCCGTTTTGCCATTTGCTGCAGTTGCTGATCCGTTGCGTGAAGGATCAGCAGCGAAAAAGCCAAAGAAATGAAATGATTAAAGCAAAAAGCCGCCAACATTGGAGTGACAGTCAGGTTCTGGGACCCCGACGATGGGTTGACACACACAAACATTGTGCAACAAAAAACAACAAAAAAAAAAAAAAAACAAAAAATAACAAACACTACAATAATAAGAAACAAGTCAGACATTAGCCAAAAAAAAAAAAAGATATATATAACAACAATGAGCTAACTCATTGCAAGTTAGCAGAGGTTAATGCACTGACAAGACGCCCCTGATATCCTTTTTCTACATACTAAGCAAAAGTATACGAAATGTATTTAATACTCTTGCAAAGGGTATTATAATTTATTTATAAAATGTGAAGAAACTAAACTTTTAAAGTCAATCGCAAATAAAAGTTATGAGTCTAAAAATAATCAAAATAGATGAGTGGAAAAATTTTAGATATACTAATCGGGATGTATTATTTATAATTTTTAATATAAATATAAATTGTAGCTTGTATTTTTCAATCAAAAAATATAAGAAAAAGGTAATTTATTTGCCAATTTATACTAAAAAGTTGTAAATAAAAATAGATTTTGAATATCTTTTAAATCAAGTTTAGTGTTTCGAAAGTTGACATATGTTATTTCAATTCAAATTAAAGAGAAAATGTTTATTTTGTTATAATAAAGTTGAGCATTGACATTCTCCTTGCAATTTTATTTTGCAATTATATTTATTTTATATATTAAATGAACTAAATCTCAGTACCTTTCAATTCGTATATCATGTGTCCTTAAATGAACAATTCTTATTTTCGACATATGTATTTAATAGTTATTTAATGAAAAATAACTTTAATTTAAAATAAAAGATGAAAAGTCAATTTCTACTATAAAAGTTTAAAAAAAAGGAAATATATTTTATGATTTTTAAATAAAAATAAACAATTAAATTATTAAATCACAGCTTTATTTTTTTAACTAAAATAAGAATTTTTGTTGGTTGTTTTTATGAAAAAATCAATAAATTTTTGATATTTAAAAATTATAAGACTTGCGTTGCCTGTTTATCGAACTGCCTTTTTCTCTGCAAGACAAAAGTCTTTCAGTTCTATTTAACTAGGTAAAGAATTACATATTTATATTGCTTTGCAAGGGTATTTAAACTTCGGTAGTTGTAGTTAGCTAATGTTTCGATTTCTTACTTTTGCCTTTTTCAATTTGCAGTTCATTTCTGTTGCTTTTGCCGGCTTTTGCTCATTTTGAGGCGGAAATTGTTGCAACGCCCTGAAATCGTTTATCAAAACGACAAAATGGAATTGAGTTCCGTTGCGTTTTTGGTTCGGTTTCAAGAATGTTTTTGGGCGAATGTGAAATGTTGTAAGCTGCAAATCGATTTGGCCGCTGGCTGCTTGACTTGATTGGCTGCAAGAAACAGTGAGCATGTGGCATGCGGCAGGCGGCTTGTGGCAGACAGTAACAGCTTTGGAGAGATAGTATAGCATCTCCCACCACCACAACATCACAAATGCGGCACATTTGCAGCTTTATTTATGTACTTACGCCATAATTATAACTTTTATTTTTTCCTACTTGGCTGTAAGTAAGCGTTAATATTTAAAACTTGGCTACAACAAAACTTTTTCGATTACTGAATCTCAAGTCCTGGGCCTGGGCCTGAGCCTGGGCCTTACTTTGCTTTCTTATTGGGTGTTAATGGACTTTTTCTCTTACTCTGCTGGTCATTTGAATTGCTTCTTACGCAGTTTCTTTTCTTTTCATTTTTTTTCTATCTTTTTCTTTTTCTTTTTGCTCCCCACAAATTGCACAAAATAAATACACATTTAGCTGGATGTACGGCAGGCAGGCAGCCCCTGGTCATTCCCCAAGGATTAGTGCTTTGGCGAAGGTGTCGTCTGCTAGCCCATAAATAACCAAAAGTGTCAACATTTTATTTTGCTATTTTCTGCTAAGGTTTTTGCCTCTTTTTTTTCCATTTTTCCATCTCTCTCAGTCTGTTTTCTCAGTCAGTGTTTGCCTCTTTATCGCTGTTGTCTACGCAGCGTTGCGTGCTTAAGCGAAACGGGCAGGGGTCGTCCTTGCCAGTCCTTGCCACAGCTTGCCAGTCCTTGCCACTGCTGCTCGTATTTGTTAATTTGCAGTGTGCTTCAGTGAGCGCGAAATTCAATTTAATTGAGCTGAGTGCCTGCGTTAGAGCCAGCTCACTGCCCCCTGCCCCTATCTACACTTCTAGCAGTCCAACCAATCCATGGCCAAGACAGTCAGACAACCCTCCCCACACTCCTGGGGCTCCAACTGGAGCTCACACACATTTTTCGCTAGATTTTATTATGGCCTGTCCCTGCTTAAAAGCATTCCATGCCACAGACATGTTGCCCCAATGGCAACTGCATAAAAGATTCAGCAACGCTTTTAACTGGCTCTCAAGCTTTTGCATTCCCCTCTTCACTCCTCTGCCCTGTCCTGCCCCCCAATTCATTCTGGTTGCAAGTTGTGCATCTGCAGCTACAGCTACAGCTTAGAAGCTTGTCTTGTCTTTTGCATTGGCTGCCAGGTGTCAAGTCTTGCAGCATGTCGCATAATGTGCAAAATTTGATGAAGTCGCCTTCAAGCTCTGCCTAATGCCTGGACACTGACTAGGATTTGTGTGCCTGCCTCTGCCTCTGTCGTTGCAACATGCCCCATAACTTTATTTGCCACAATTCCTGACTGCAGTTTTGCATGGGCAGGTTCCCAGATTTCTCAGCTTTTTGGCGTAGGCGCAGGCTTGTCTTATAAATTTATTTTGGCCTGTTGTAAGATGATAGCTTTTGTGTGTGCTCTGGTTCAGGATCAGGTTCAGGTTATGTTTCTGAATCCGCTTCAGCATCAACAGTAAATGGCATAAAGCGTGCAAATAATGGCCTTGTATTTGGCTCTTTTTTGTATTAGCTGTAAAGTGTGGCCCAAACAACTCTTTTGGCACCGGGAAGCACACTCAAAGCTTGACAGAATATTGTGTTGCAACATGGGTTTTAAAGAAATTGCAGTTGATTTTGGGAATTTCGTATAGAAATTGATCTTATAAACAAACAAAGTTTTTCTGACTTCATTTTATATAATTATAAATTCAACTAATTGCATTTAATTTATTTAAAATCATTTTGACTTACCAATTGTTAACTTGCAGTATCGTTAGGCCAGTATCCTGCGCCAATTGCTTTTTCTGGTCCTCGGATGGGTAGGGATGCTGAAAATATTTAAAAGAAAAATATATATATATTAGAAAATTTAATTTATATTGTGCGCATAATTCAATTAACGATCGGCTGGAACAGACTTTAGTCTGGTAGCATAGAAGATTTACAATCTATCAAACTATAAAGCTAAGAATCGATCAATCATTGCCAGTTCCATTATGGGTCCAATAAACTATGTTTCTACTCTATATATGAAGAGAATGAACCTGTCAAAGGGCTGTGCACTTGAAATGCGTTCCCAAAACTATTGGTTTATTTATTTTATTATGTATATTATTATTATTGTTTCTTTTTTTTTATTCTGTTCTTTTTTTTTTTTTGTGTGTTGCGTGTTTATCTGAATCTCTGACCAGCGAGTGCGCCCCCTTGCCGCTCTTATCAATGCTGCCACTCAAAATGTCCTCAATTTGTTGCAGCGCATTTTGAAGCGCCAAATGGGCAAACAAAGGCACTGTTAGTTTCTAAGTTTCGGGGGTTGGGGATGGGGATTGGGATGGGTATAGAACGGGAGCTGGCCGCTGCTCCTCATAAATCTTGCAGCCGGCGCGCCGCCACAGTGGCGTCAGTGAGTAAACAGACCGCTCCAACCAACCAACAAAGTGAAAGTGGTGGGTGTAGAGGGAGGGAGGGAGGTGTGTGTGTGGCTGTGGCAACTCCCTTCCCCCCACACTCTTCAGGCTAATCTAATCGGCTGACGTGGCTGGCGCTTATTACAAATTTTCTATTTGTTTTAGTTGTTGTCGTTGCTTGTGCGTTTCATAGATTTCAAATATTTACTCAATGATTTCCCACCAAAAAACAAAGATCCCAAAGTTGAAACAAGACAACTAGCTAGAAGTAGCAACACTGCAAAACAATCGATGATAATATCTGTAATATCGATAAATTATTTCAAAAACCTTTAGGGTTAATTGATGGATAGCTGTGATGCCACTGAAGATCATATTGACATTTATAAAAATTTAATGTAAAATTAATGTTAAAAAAATCATAAAAATGTTTTTAAACTTTTCATTGAATAGCTATAGTATTAATAAAAATAATAATAATTTAATTAATCTTTATTATTATAAAAATTTTCCTGTGTATATTGTGCGTCTTTTTTAGGTTTTTATTGTTTATATTGCTGCAAGTTGGTTAATTAAACAGTTGAGATTCATTTTTAATAAATGTTTATTAAATATTAAAACCTGTCCATCTATTTTTTGGTAAATTTTATACCATTATCGGGGAGTCTATTCAAAAATTAAATGTAAAGTAACTTTCTGGCAAGTTAGAAAAAATACAATAATTTCAAAATTCTGTCTTTCATTGAATCATTAATAAATATTAATCAAAAACGCTTTTTTAATTCAGAGAAACATCCTATTACATACTTTTGTTATTTTTACCTATTTTTATTAATTTCTTTGCAACAAAGTCTTTTATTTAAAACAATAAGTAATGAAACTGAAATCCGAGTTCTACAAACACCTGGACAAACTAATTTTCTGTGAATCTGTGGCGGAAATGTCTGTCAATCTTTTGGCTTTCAGTATTGTTTTTGTTTTTTTTTTGGGATTGGCTTTGAATTTGGCTTTGGTTCCACCTTTGTTTGACACGATCCTTTGGCGCATGCGTTGCGATTGCTTTTGTTGAACCCTTTTTTGCTTTGGATGCGACTACATTTCCGGCAGCTGTGGGCGTTTCAATTTTGGCACTCGTCAGCCAAAGGACTCTCGCTTCCTTTCAACTGTTCAATTGTGCCTGCTCCTCCTGCCACAGCTGCCCCTTCCTCATTCCTCGTCTCTGTGTATTGTGATTTTGCGGTTGCTGTGGCAATTGAACTTTTGAGCGATGTACTCGCAGTTGTCTGCACATGCAATTTGCCACACACACAGGAAGCAATTGTTGTGCACTGAAATTTACCGTATTCTTGTGGCACGACACACCCACCCAAAATATATGCTTGTCTCTATATATGCGAACTGCCCCTTATATACCACATAGTAGTATATATATATATATTGTATATTATATCTACAATAAATAGATTGTACATTCGGTATTCAATATGCAAGTGCTCAAGTGGCAGGAATTTCGAATTGCATTCGAAATGTGCAACGCTGCAACATCCTTGTCGCTTGTCTTGCTAACCAGTCTGTCCGTTTGCCAGCATGTCCTGCGTAATGTCTGTAATGCAATTTAGTTGCCTCTGTGTTGTCCTTGTTGTCCTTGTGCCAGTGCACACCCATTTTGGCCTGTCGTCTGTCGACTTGCGCCTGTCGTCTTTCGTCTTTACTCTTTCCCCCCTCTCTCTCTCCGATGACTCCTTAAATGCATTTGCCTTATTGTTTGTGTTTAATAAATTTTGCGTGTTGTCTTGTTGTAGATATATTGTATATGTAAGTGTGTGTGTGTGTGCGTACGTGTCCGCTGTCCGGCAGCAATATTTGTTTGCTGTCCAGCACAGGCCACAGGCACGCCCACCGCCAACCCCTTAGCCAGCCCCTTAAGTTCAAGTCCTGACAATATCCAATACGAAAACTAGTATATGAAATTTGTGTATTGACAAATAAACGTAGATGTCCATGTAAATACAATGGACATGCCAATGGCAATGTAACTGCAAACCCCCCTCTCTACTCCGCTGCCCTAGCCTTGACTTATCCTGCTGCTGCACCTCGTTTCGAGCCATATAAAATGCTCAAGAAGTCAAAAGGCATAAATTACATGCAGGTAAATTAAAACGGAATTTATAGCATACTTTGTGGCACTCATCTATTTAGAGAAATGCTTTTACCCCCATTAATATATACATATACTATACGGTATATATGTATTTATAAACTGCATTCTAGTCTAACATTATTGTTGCTTCAACTAAAACTGATTACCACAATTTGCTAGCTGCAAATCCCAGAGCATTCAACACAAGATTTGCGTACATTAACAAAATGCGATTAAAAGCCCTTTATTTAGTTTTTCTACGAACTATTTTTTAAAGATTAACATTTTAAAAATTGATGTCAAAACTAATAACGATTAAAATTAAAAAAAATCAAATGAATTTTCAACAATCGATGGGATAGTTTTTAATGTCTGGCAAACAGTTTGAAAATACAATATTAAATTATTTGGTTATGTTTTCATTTACGGGAATTTTTCGTTTAAAATATTTATTTTTTATCCCTCCAAAATCTTTTTATTTAAATCCCAATCATTATTTGAATACCGTTGGACAGTAACGCGTATTATTTTAAAAATAACAATTATAAAATATCAAATATTTGTTAATTTTTTCAAAAAACGTAATAATAGCTCATTTTTTTAAACCAAAAAAAAATTATAAAATGATAATTAAATTTTAATATTTATTTAAGAATAATGGTAAAAAGAAATTTTCAGTTTTTATTATAAAAATTTAGAATAAAAATTTAATGTAAATTTTTTTTTTAGAACCATGTACTGTATTATAAAAATTTTAAAAAATTAACATTTTATGGCTCAATACCTCTCATATCATATGTTTATTTTTACAGAGTCATACTTTAAGGATCCCTTATTTATATAACAAAAAATGTAATATAAAAGTGACATATGATTTTTCAATAAAAATTTATTTTTAATTATTATTTCCGAATTTTTTTATTCATGTCAAAAATAAGAGTTAACATTAATTTTTCTAATAAAATTTAAAAATAAAAATTTATTCTGTTTTCCTAATTAGTATACCTTTTACTTTTCCATTTAATCTACACAATTTTATTCAGATTTGATTTTTATAAACTCATAACTTTAATTTACGATTCCTGCAATCCCGCCCCTATTTTAAGCTTAAATTGCTGGAATCTCTGAAGTCTTCATCAATTCTCCAGCTAGTTCAAGTTCATTGTCAACCAGTTTGACGCTTATCAAAAATGCATTTATGACTGTCTCTCATGGGGGATGCATTACGACGCCTACTCCAGAAGTTGAAATTGTTTCTTTTAGCTGCATATTGCAGCTCCAATTACGCTAATGTAAGCAATTATGCATTTTGCAAACAACAACTATACAACACACAGAGAGCAATTGAAAGACAGAGGAGCAGACTTTCGGACAGACTGTTGGACAGACTGTTGTAGGAACTCGGCAGCTAACCAAGCAAGCGAGTGCAAACATGTCAAGTGAAACAAAGTCCATTTGGTTTATTAATTTACCATACGACATAATAATTAATTACTGTCACGCCTTTAAGTTGCTTTTACCATGTTGCCGCCATGTTGCCACACCGCACACCGCCCTGCCCTGCCCTGGTCCCTCTGCGTAATGTCTTTGTTGCCTCTTGGACGCCCCTCCCCCCACCCACCTCTCTCCTGCCAGACAGTTTTTGGCTTTGTCTAGTCGTTTAACTCGCTCCACTCTTTCCACATATTTTCGCTCGTGTTGTGTTTATTTAAACTTGCCAAATGAATTTAAAACAATCAGCACACACACACACACACCCCCTCCATTTGTCCCCTTCCCTCCCCTCCCCTCCAGAGTTGTCGTCGACAAGTGCCAGGCAACCACCTCAGGCCTCATATAGGCCTATGTCTCCCTTCGTGCCCCTCTCTCTTTACTCTTTTGCCTGGTCACATGATGTCAACATGACTGCAATGCCGTGACACATGGCACAACAAGCCCAAGACGTCGGCTCCAGCTCCAGCTCCAGTTCCTGCCACCCTGCCTGCCCCCCTTTTGCTCTGGTTGCAGCTCTGGCTTTGGCTCGGTAATGCACACGTACAACGACGACGCCGCCGCCATTAACAACGCCAAATGCGACGCCATTTGTGAAACAAGCTGCAACAACAGCAACACCAACATGCAACATGCAACAACAACAACAACATGCAACTGCAAATTGCTGCGGCGTCGGCGGCGGCGGTGAAAATTGCATTGCGACGACATCTACGACGACGCCGGCCTCTGGCAGCCATTATGAAGATTTTTTCCAGTTGCACGTTGCACTACATGTCTAAACAGAGCCAAATGAGTGTTTCCACTTCAGTGGCAGCTTAGATAGAGAGAGGGCATAAGAAAGAGCGACAGAGAGAGTGAGAGAGAGAGAGGAAGGCACATTTGCACTAATCGCAACTTTGTCCTCATCCTCAAAGGCAACGGCGTCATCATGTTGGGGGCAAAAAAAAAATATGGCAAAAGAATGAAAATAATTTGCAACAAACGCGAGGCAACAACACAAAGTTATAAAGATGCCCTACAGGCATTATGAAAGGGGTCAAGAAACTGACACAAAGGTAGAGCTGAATTACATATGCAGGGTATTTATAGGCACGTTTGCCACATAAGGGTTAAAAATGCGGCAAGTGCCACAGTTTTTTATGCCTGTGATTGCAGAACAAATTATTATTTTAGAATTTAAATAATAATTATAAAGCCAATCTGTAGTCCAATAATGCCAATCTTAGTGTAGGGCATCTTGAGTTCGTCTTCGCCTACACACACACACGCAATAAACATGCCACACACTAAGCGCCGCCGTCGCTGTGGGCTGCCACATGCAACATGAGCGCTGACAACAATGCAACAAGAGCGTGTGGAGGGGTGTACACCTATTTTGGCCATTTTGCGCGCGTTTCTTTATTTCGGGGGTTACTTTGCAAGCCGAATCCGAGGAGTCCAGCAAAACGAAGAGCGGCCGGAAGAAAATTGCAGAGGGGCATGGGAATTGGACATGTGCATGTGACTGGTAGACTGGTAGGCCGGGAATCGAGCAACAGCAACGGGCCACATGTGGCAACGAGTAGGCGGAGCACGCGAAATGAAACTTTTTGCCCGTTGGTGGTGTTGCTGTTGTTGCTGTTGTTGCCTGTCTGCAATGCGCGCCAAATGTAAACAAAATATTCGCGCGCCTGCCATAATTATGGCAACAACAGCAACAACAACAACAACAGCAACATGCAATCAACAACAACAACAATGCAGCCATGCATTGCATTGCCCTCGTTCCTCGCCAATTGTCTGTCTGCCTTTTGTTTTTGGTTGGCCAGTGCGCTTAACCCAGCCCCTCTCCCAAAGCCCAAAGCCCAAGCCCCAAACCCAGACCCAGTTCCCCTACAGACTGCAGTGCACTTCATTAGCACCATCATCGTCATCGTCATCGTCTTATTTGGGGTCTGGTTTTTTAACGACTTTAGCAACGCCATCGCCAACGTTGTTGCCATAGTGCAGAGTGGCCCTGTCAGCAAATGGCTGTTGAATATATATATATATATATCGTATATATAGTACATTATAGTACAAGTTTGTCAGGCATTTAGTTTGACGAGGCATCGAGTTTCACTTGGCAAATGTGTGGAAAACTCTGTTAATTATGCCAATGGAAAACTGGCAATAAATCAAATTGGCGAGCATTGCATTTGCATTATCTAAATGCGACTTTGAATACCAAAAATGTTAAAGTTTCGAATACCCCGAAAACAATTTCCCTAATGTGTGCCCCCCCCAAAAAAAAAAAAACTGTTAATAGCCTTAAGCCTGTAGAAGCAACAACAAACAAAAAAAAAAAAAAAAAAGAACGTCAAGGATATGCTGCAGACGACATCCTGAGGCTGGGAAACTGTAAAAGTCGAGCCGCAATAGCCGATGCCAATGTCGATGCCTTAGCCGGGTAAACATGAGCGATGCGCTGATTTAAACGGCAATCCATCAATGTCAGAGGGTGGGGGAGGCTATTTGAACAGGGGTAGCGACTGGAGGGGGTGGGGGGGTAGCCTTCTAATGGGGGTGGCAAAGCAGCTTAACAGCATTTTAAAACTGCGCCAGAACCAATTCAGGAGCGAAGCAGATAAACATTCCAGCAGCAGCTTCAACTTTAATTTCCGATTTGTTTGCTTATCGCCTTGGACGCTGCTGCAGGTCCTGCAAGTCCTGTGTCCGTTGGTCAGACACACACACCGAGAGAGAGATTTAGAAAATTCCATTAAGATTTTTATCATTTTACATACGCAGCAGCCACAAACGAAGGGCAAATGTGGCTAATGGCCAAAAATGTAGCGCAGCAGTTTGAACTTCCTTAACAGCCGCTTGACCGTAGCGCATAAAATCTTATAGTTTTGTTTTCTTTTTATTTTTTTATTTTTTAGGGGTTTTCGGACAACCCTTACAGTAAACTGAATTCTTTTTACGATTCCTGCATCCTGCCTGCTTAACATAAAGTGGCGCATAACAAATCTGTTTATTTGTATTACACATCCTGCTTAGCTGGACTTCCTGCCAACGAAGAAAGTTTCACAGTTTGAACTTTGATTTGGTCGCACAGGTTTCTTATTTTTTTTTTTGTGTTGAATAGTATTTTGGCTTTTTGGCAATTTGTTTTTAGTATCGCATTTTGGGACAGTCCTAATGCCATTTATCTGAGCACTTTGATGGCTCAAATGGAAATCTAATTGGACGCGATGACCGAGCAATAAGCCAAAGGCAGACTCCATTCAGGACCTGGCCTAAATGGTTACTTAAGCGTTGCGGTTTGGCTTGGGGTTTTTTTGTGTTTAGTCAGTTTCAGTTTCAGTGTCATTGATAAGCATGTGAATCACTTTATAGAGTTTGGTTTTATTACGTTGTTGAGTGTTTACGAGTAGATTAAAGTGTGTTTAGCCATTGGACGGCCTCAAAGGCAGCCCAGATCATCAATTTCAAGTTAGCCAACAGCTGTAGCAAGTACATACATTTAAGGAAATTTACATTTATCTTATCACATCAGCACTCAATGTTTATCACTGTTGTTTACCTACAAAATTTTACTACAATTTTTAATTCAACTTAATTGCATTGTCTAAGATGCCTTTAAATGCACTGAATAACAAAATATTCAAATTTCTGTTATTTGCCTTAAAGTTCTTTGATGAATGTATAAAAATTAAGACTGTCAAGAATTTTCTCATTAATTTTTAATATTGTTTGCGAGTAAGTTAATAGAAAAAAATTAAAATTTTTACTAAAAGAAATATATTGAAAATGAGTTTTTTAATTTTGTATTTATGTAGAATTACTAAAATATATTTTTTAATTTACGCAAACAAATAGAAAACGATTTATTTATTTATTTTAATATTTTATGAATATTAGTCGCAATGAAATACTACTAAAAATACTAAAAATAAACACAATTTTTGCTGTGCAGTGTTATCTGACTATGACCACACCCATCGCGACATCGTTTATTGGCCAAAGTAATCTTATCAAGTGGGGAATATAAAAATAGTTGGCCAAAACTGAATATGGGACTGGTTAGACGCTTATCACAGGCTAATAACAATGTACGCCGAGTGTGGGCTTTACCTGGCTATTTAAATTTTTGGCGAATCTAACTGGTCACACTGATTGAGATTGCGATAAGATGGCAACTCTGATTGGTGGCAGGTGTGTGTGTGTTGATTGGAACTTACCGTTAAATGCTGAAACAGCCACGCTCTCAATATGTTTGTTGCTACTTTTGGGAAAATGCCACGTTTCTTTTGGTTCTTTTTGCCACTCGCATCGTCGTCCTCCTCGCCGGTGCCCTCGCCGCTGCCTATGCTGGCATTGCTGGCATCACCTGGAAAAAAAAGATGTGGTTTAGATTCAGATTCAAGTTTAGTTTGGTCGACTTTTGGTCTATGTCAATATTGCCACAGCACTAGCCAGATCCACAGAACCAAAACCCAATTGTGTTTGCCCAGCTCTGGTTTATGGCTGTTTGTCAAGTGAGCATAACATAAAATAACTTTACTTTACTTCAGACTCTGGACTCGGTCGGATGCTTAAACATAATGATAATCATATGGATGACATTGTTTGTGGCTGCCGTTTAAGACATGCCAGGTCAGTCCTAGTCCCAATCCCAGTCTGTAGTTTGTTGTGGTTTATAAACAAAATTAATATTTGTCATACGCAGTCTTGGGCTTTGACTCTGTGCTTGTGCTTTTTGGTAATGTTCATGCATAATTTTTGGTTAATTTAAATTTTCCTAGGGCTTTTATCTTTTGTTTGCATGGGAACATCAACATCCCACCCCCACCCCCACCTCGTCCATCCAATTCAACTCCCACTCTTGGCATTTCCGCTTGGCATTTGTTTTCCTTTTGCCTCATCATCATCATTATCATCATAATCAACAGCAGTATGATTTTGTATATTTTTGTTTAATATTAAGTATGTTATTTGTGTGTTTACTTAAAGTTTTAGTTACACTTAAGTAACTCAAATGCCTTCTTCTTTGCCTCAAACAGGAAGCCCCAAATGGCTGCGCACATGCAAACAAAATAAAGCAGCTCCAAACACAAAAAAGAATGCCCTATCTAAGGTCTAAGGCCTCTACTATCCATACTATCCGCCT
The DNA here is from genome assembly GCA_035043045.1 of Hirtodrosophila alboralis. Taxonomy (NCBI): domain Eukaryota; kingdom Metazoa; phylum Arthropoda; class Insecta; order Diptera; family Drosophilidae; genus Hirtodrosophila; species Hirtodrosophila alboralis. The sequence goes on along the minus strand of JAWNNH010000723.1, from coordinate 69,885 downwards.
GGCCTATAATATTGCATAATTTCACGCTCCGACCCCGCCTCGAATAGCCGTGTGCCAAAACAAATATTTCCCAACACCAAACATAGTGCGTCTGTGAATGTCTAACTTGGCAACTTGGGAAGCTACTACATATCGTGGTATGACAGCGAGTTCCTCTCCTCTTGGTTGCTTCATAAATTTTCCATGCTTTATCTTTCGCACAACACCTTTACCTTTTGCTTTCCCTGCCCAATACCTGTTGGCTGTTGGCTGATGGCTGTTGGCTGCCTGGCTGGCTTTTCATTAATTTTTCAGTTAACTCATTCATTAATTTTCAACAGCACTGAAAAATTTCACAGTAGCACATGCCTAAAACACACACACACATACACCGATGGTGGCAGACTTCACGCCATTTTGCGTAAACCGGAAGTTCGTTTTGATTAATTTAGTCGCCGATAGAGACGTTCGCCGAGTGGTCGAGTTGGTCGAGTGGCTGCCCAGCCGTATGCTTGATTTTCTAAACATGACCATAAAACAAAAGCTGATGGCAAACAACAACATAACATTAAACAGAGACAGAGACAGACACGAACCGCATATTGAATGCCCTAAATATATTTTGTATATCTTATAATTCTATTCAAGAACTTTGTTGAAAATAAAAACATTAACAAAAAAAATATAGATTAGCAGCTAATAATAATAAATAAAATGATGCAGACAAAATAAGAAAGATGCAGACAAAAGTTCTAACTGCAAAAGACAGCTTAAAGTTCATGATAAAGTTAAAATTGTGCATAATATTATAATAATTATAAGAACTACATTGTCAACAACTCAATAAAAGGCACGTAAAAGTTATGTTAAAAACTAAAAAACAATTTTAAATTATTACTAATGCTGTTAACTTTATAATTAAGTAACTACAAATAGTTAACTTCAATATAAACAGCCTAATTAATTTTATCAAGCTTCTAGACTGCAAAATGTTTCTAAGCATATTTTAATTAATTTTGCAATATTATTACTTGTCAAACCTAACCATAAAGTTGACTTACCCTAGACCAGAAAATACGCACTGGTGTATGCATTAAAAGTTGTAAAATTAATTTACCAGAAACAACCTAAAAAATGGGAAAAGCAAGAAAATTCCAAAACAAAAGAACTTCCCAAAAAATGCGCACTTGTTGGATTGGTCTTTTTACGGTCTCGTAGAATGGGGCTGTGCATAATTTAGCAATTATGGAAATGCGTGATTGTGATATTGTGGCTTTTACTCTGACTGGTCAGTCAGCAGTGCTGGCGTCCATTATGGATGCAGTTGCTCTTTGGGTCGGCTTATCGGAGAGAGCAGAGCAGAGCAGAACAGTGCAGGGCAACGGGCTGCACTTTAGAGTGAGCGCATTGAGCAACTAGCTGCTGGCACTTAACAACTTCATTAAAAGTTGTTTATGATCCTCGAAATTGATTATTCCACTCATACGTAAAGCGTCCCCAGACGCAGTCCAAAGGCAGAGGCTGGGGCTGGGGCTGGGGCAAGGGCTGAGGGAACGGCGGCATCTCATTCGTGGAGGAGCACTCAAATCGCGCCGGGCGCGCGCTTAAGAAAACATGAAATTGATTAATGCATTTGGCTGCAACATTGGGGCAGAGTCAGATGCAGAGGTGGAGGAGGTTGTTTTGTGGCAAGAGAGGCAGGCAGGGGAATTGCTGGTGCCGTCGGTATCTGCTGCTGATATGTAAATTCCTTCAAGTGGATTGCACTTTGCGCCAAAGACTCTCGACTCTCGACTCTCAACTCTCGACGCTCGACTCTCCACTCTCGACTGTCGAATCGAAGTCATTTCTTTGACTGTATATATGCTCCAATTTAAGATACACTTTGTGGCAGGGATCTGGCAAACCAAAATACACAATTAATCTTTGCCCAGAGCTGCTGCTTATTATTGTTATAATAACGATGTGCAAAAGCACTTGTGGCACTTGAGCGGCACACACTCGTGTAACAGCAGATTGGGAGCAGCAGTCTAGAGGCAGGAGGGGATCTAGCTGCTTTCCAAAGTGCTTTTTGTTGTAGTACTTACTATGCGGGACGATAAAGCGGCGCGTATTTTTTAATTGAATTGTTAAGCGCAGCGCAAAACTTAATTAATTTTCACTATAACTTTGGCGACTTTATGGCACGCCTCTCCATCAGTTTGTGTGTTGGGCAAATAAATTCGAAGACATTGCAATTTTCGTTTCATTTCGTTTGGCGGGTGGAAAAACTGTTGGGTAAGTGGAAGTGCTGTGGGTGTTGGATGCTGTAACAAGCATTTTTATTTATTATTGGCTTAAAGCGGCAGTGGCAGCGGCAGGACATGGCACAAAGGATGCAGGAGCCACTGCGTCTTTGGTGCAGACAGACTGCCAGTAAGACGGACAGACAGACGTATGTTGTTATTATTGCAAGCCAGCCCCCAACGCCCCAACTCTCCACATTACCCACAATTTCGAAAGAAGCAAAATGTTAGCTATAGTTGCCATTGGTTGCCTCTGGTTGCCCTACTTGCCCTGCTTGCCACATTTTTTCTACAATTGCGCAAAATTCCAATTTGCAGTAAATTTTGCGATTTTTCCTTTATACGGACATACAAAACATTTTTAGTTTCCTGCTGGCTTTTCTTGCCCCCACACACACACATACAGGACCAAGGCTGTCAAACCCACCCCACCCACGTACAGTTGTTGCCCCTAACTCGGAGTCGGAGTACTCCTACTTTGAGTTCGGGGGCATCCCCCAACAGCTGGGCCATGTTCTGCCATGCTGAGCGAAAGAGAAGAGCCTGACAAAAGTTGCATGTTGAGTACTTATAAATATTGTAAATGGGTTTAATGGAAGTCTGTTGACCATCTGCTAAAGAGATTTCAAATAATGCAATATGTGTAGCTATACATTTCAGCAAAAGAAATAAAAATAAACATAAAAGATTTAATCAAATAAAAGTCCAATTAAAATTCCTATTAGTTGTTTTCATCACTTTCAGAAACATTTCTTTTTTAAATTTCTGTGACACATAATCTTTTGTATATTAGTAACAAATTTCAAAAAAATAAATTAATTAAAAATTTTGTTTCCATGCGCATTTATTTAATTCACAATTAGTTTTTCATACTAACTATATGGTTTTTCTTTAAGCATTTATTTTATTTTAATTTAAATTATTTTAATTTACTTCATAGAATCTTTATTTAACCCAAAAATTTTATCATTTCATATTAAACAAGCTTTTGACTAAAACTTAAGGTCAATTTAGCAAGGCAAATAATTTTTTTTAAATTTATTTAATACCACCAAGCCATATTCTAAGAGTCAACTACATAATAACGTTTAAAGTACTTTCCAAATACAATAAAACAAAATTCTTCTAAATGATGCTACATTTGAAATGATAACTCTAGTTTTTATATTTTATTTTTCTCTCCTCAAACTACAATAATTTTTATTGCCAGTTTATTATGACAGTTCTTACAAGTTGTGTCTGTGATGCTTTGGAAAATATATACAATAAATATGGCATAATGTGGAAATAGTTCAACAAAAACTGCTAGAAAAAATAAATAGAATTATATGCTATAAATGCATTTAGTAATTTCAATAACAAAATGCACTTTTACCAACTGTTTGGCAGAGCAAAGAAAACAAACAAATTGCTTTTCAAATAGACAAAAATACGGCAATAACAACAGCATTTGTTTTTCCACTCTTCGAGCCAAAAACGCGTAGCCAAATAATATATATATGAAACAACGCAACACTTGACTATTGAAACTATGGAGCTCTATAAAGACTATGGATTGGATGGTTGCCCCAGAACGAGCTGAACTGAACCATGGCAAGCAGTTTTCAATTAGTTTTTAAATAAACTTTTTTTTTCTTCTCTTTATTTTTCACACACACAAAATGAAAACCAAACGCCCAACTTTCCATTTTCAGGCTAGGTGTGTGTGTGTGTTTGAGTTTTCATTTAAAACAATTTTTGCGCCTTCAAGTTGGCGCATTTGTTTATACAAAATCATGCCAATCGTCTGTCAATCATTTTCCAATGGGCACGGCCTCCGAGTACCCGGGCTAACACTGAACATGGCGGAAGTCTGCTTAAACTCAATGAAAACCTGCAGAGTCTCCTCCTCGAAATCTATCTACTACGGATTGGATGGGGTTGGGCTGGGCCAACTAATTGAGTTTTGCTTTTTATAATAATAATAAACAGCTCGTAGCAGCAGCAGTAGCAGCAGCAGCAATTGACTTGCGGCTTCTGAGAGACTTCAGCTCGCAACTTGAGGCATTTAATTGAATTCAAAATATGTCAAGGGAAATCAGCAACGCCCTGGGTGGCATCCTGGCATATAGCATCTCTCACTGTTGTCACACGGCCACAAGAGCTGCCCAGAGAGCTGTTGCAAGCCAGCTCGACAAATGCAAACACTTCAACACTGTGCTCCTCCCCTCTCTTTCCATCTTGCCACTCAAGTGTTTGGCCAAAGAAGAAGCTGCGCTTCAGCTGAGCCCCCAGCTTGGGGCACTTGAGGCCGAGCACCGTGCAACTCACGCATGACAAAAGCTTTAAAAGGGGTGTCATTGTTATTGTTGTTATTGTCATTGTTGTTGTTGTTGTTGTTGTTGCCTGCCTATGAAGTGGGTGGCTAAACAACAACAAACACTTGTGTCTGCCATCCAAGTGAGACCTCCAAGGTGTTGCTGCTGTGCTGTTGGCCCGATCTTGCTTATTAGCCAACCCAAGCCATACTTAATATAGCTTAGAGCTGGGCACGTGTCGGCTTTTACAGGGTGACCTGAACACGCACGACCCAACACGATCAATAAGACTTCAACTCAATTAGCAAGATCAGCTACAATACTACTAAAAAATAGGTTTCGCCACACTTTTTAAGTATTTATAAAAAAGGAAATTTTTTCCCTTATCCCCTTTTATTTTGAATATTTATTGCAAGTAGAAAAAAAGCCAAAAAAAATATAATTTATATAAATTTTTTTAGATTATGAAAAATTACTGGTGAAATTTATGTTTGTAATAATGCTGATATGTTGATAGATCCTATAACGATTAAAACCATATTTTTAAGAAATATTATTTGAAAATTAATATATTAATTATTGGAGGTTATAAATATAATTAGTTTATTCACTTCAAATAAATTTTTTAAAGAAAATCAAAATAAAAAAAAAATATTTTTAAAAATTTAAAAATTTTCATTCCAATTTAATTTCTTTACCTAAATTAAGAAAAAAAATTTTCAAAATATCATGTTATCATGTTAGAAATAGCATGCTTAAGCATAATAATTAGATATAGACAACAAAACGTGCAATCGATATTATCGATAGGATCTTTCGATATTTGTGCAGCACTCGCGTTTCTAGTTGCGCCCATCTCTAGCTAAAACTTACGTACACAAAGTTATTTTTATTTATATATGATTTATGCGCCTGGGCCGCTTTAAGCCAAGCGCATTTATCGTTTATGAAAACTTTATTGAATATTACGTGAGTGATAAACATCGGCAATTAATTTGCCAAGTTGTTTGAGAGACTTTATGCTCGGATTTGTCGCACATCTCTGGATCAAGAGTCAAGTAAACGCCAGTGGCTGACAATTATGAAAAGTTATTAGTTTTATACGATCGTCAAATTAATAAAGCTTAAAGTGCTTGTCCATATGACTTAATTAATAAATGTTGAAAAATTGCACGGCGCTTGAATAATTGATGGGCAATGTTATTTGTTTGCCACAAGGCTTTATTTTATTTATATTTTTGTCAATGTGAAGTCTTACGATTGCATTGCGCCTATTACCTAAACAAGAATTGATGGCACCAACTGGGGGCTTGAGGGCTTTAAAAAATGTAAAAATAAATATAGATATGCCTAAATCAAATATCTAAAGCTAAGCTCACACTTGCCATATTATATGACAGAGTATGTTCTTGTCAAATTAAAGGTTTCAGTGAGTAAGCTACTTGATTTGGAAAATCATTTATTGTATTGTTTAATTTAACCTTCTTTTAGGTCACTGTTCGATTAAACGAACGAAAAATGTTGCCTAAATTCAATAAAATAAATTACCTAATTCAATTAAAGTTATGATGAAAGTAAAAATGCAATATTTTAGTTTGATATCTTAGTTTTAGGAATAAAATATTTATTTTTGGTTCCCTTTATAATTTATTTAGAAATTTTTACTAACCACAGAACTGATAATATATGAATATAAAAAATGAAATTTAAATAAAAATTCTAGCAATTTTTGTTGTCATTTTTTTAAATAAATTAATTATGAACTAAGATCTCGAATTAAGAGTAAGTATTATGCTACAAAAGATGCTCAAAGTCGACGGTTTGATTAGTTACAAGTTAAATTGTTAACTTTTAATATATGGTATTAAAACTTATCTAAAATAACTCATTTTTTTCATTCGCTTAGAACATTTCTAACTCTACAAAAAAATTACTTTCCCAGGCCGACAAACTTCATATAGATGGACTTTATACGCTTCCTCTGCAATTCCTGGACAACTCCATTATTTTCCATAACCAATTTACCATCGAGCACTTAAATGTGCCCAATTTCCCAAACGATTTTCATGTGCGAAAAACAGCAAATTATGTGTAGAGGCCTCAAAAATGATGATGGATCACCAATCGGGCAACGCCATAAAATGGCAACAAGTCAATAAGAACAACAGCAGGCGTAAAAGGTTTTATTCAACTTTTGGCATATGGCAGACACACACACACACACATATACCCTATAGTCAATAGCAATTTTTGTAACCATTTTTTTGCGCTTCCCAGCTTCAAAGAGGAGGTTGCCACAACAACAACCAAAAAAAAAAAAAAGATTTTTAAAAAAAATCGTTTTGAGGTATTAACACAAAAGCGGCTTCGGCTTTTGGCTTGACCAGTTTGCCAGTTATATGTATGTATATAGATACTCTTACTATATATGTACATATATATATCTATATTTATATTGTATATGTGTTTTTTATGGCGGATTTGTGTGATCCGCTGCAATATTTTGAGCCAGCCTGTGGCAGCAACAGCGGCGTCAGTTGCATTGTTTGCCGGCATAAAATATAATAAAAATAATAACAATAATGCTGGCCAGAACTTGCTGTTGTTGTTGTTAGTTGTTGTTGTTGTTAGTTGTTGTTGTTGGTTGTTGCTGTTGCGGGATGCTGTTTGCAACATGTTCATGCCTCATTATTTTTATACGAACTTTTGCGGTTCGTTGAGATTGGTTGGTCGCCTTGGACTTTCGGTTCTCAGGCTGCTGTTGCGCCTCAAAAAAAACTACAAAACAACAAAAAAAACTGCAACAAAAACCAAACCAAAAAATAAGTAGAAAAAAAAAACAAAGTGCTCAAAAGTTTATTAAAATTCCGAGCGTAAATGGCAGCAACAACAATGAAAAAGTTAAAAAGCTAAAAAAAAAAGCCAAGCCAACACATGTTTTCACGCCTACCCACAAAAAAAAACAAAGTCTACAAAAAATATCAAAAGCTGTCAGAGCAACCGCCTTATATGCAGATTAGCCATATGTGGCCCCTAACAGCCGTCTCTTTCACTCACTCTAAATATGATCTCCCTCTCTCTTGCAGTATCTCCTTCTCTGTCTGTCTTTACATATGCAAAATCAAATTATTCAAATTCAATTATTGTCAATTTTATTTATTATTAATGCGCATAATTGTCAAATTTGCCAAATTTATGAACGCAGTTAAGCAAATATATATTTATATACAACATCGTATATATATGGACTCTTGACTGGTTGTTCCACACACACACACACACACACACACACACACATTGCGTGTTGCAGTCTTCTCCTGTTCCACGGCTCACAAACTTTATGCAAATCCACAAAACGACGTCTGGACAAGATTTTTGTGCGCTTTGCGCTCAATCCGCACGAATTTATGAGACATGTTGAAATGCATCTCACCTTGATTATGGGGCCTGTTGCTTTGGAGCCACCAAAGACGAGTTGACTGCTACCCCTACCCCTCCCCATACCCCCTACCCCAGCCCGCAGCTATAGGCTACATATAGCGACCCCCATTGCCCAGGGTTTTAGTCTCAGTCTCATATGTACATATATACGAGATGATGATGTGCGTCTCACAAGTTTGAAGATTAATGGCAACGCGTTTAATTTGTTTTTGGGTGTTCTTCAGTCCTCCTTATAGAGTGTGGCTAAGCCTAAGCTACAGACCGAAGACTGGAACTGAGACACAGACAGAGACAGAGACTGGAATCGAGAATGCATATAATTCTTAGGCACATGATGCAGTCGTGTAGTGTAATTCACTCACATTGACACGTCATCTGAGACGAAGCTCGGAGCACGAAGAAGACACAGGTAGAATCTCGCAGACTTGGTGACTAGATGGTGGCTTATGAATATGGTCTAAAGAGGCCTAAAGTCAGGTAACTAACTGAGTTCACAGAGTTCACAATTCTGAAATAAACTGAACTTGTTTTTTCTAGGCAAATAGGCATAGGGTTTTCCAAATAAAACATAAATAATTAAAATTATTATAATATTTATTATAATTTTAATTATTTATAGTCTAATCTGATGTCATATTTTATATATCAAAAATATTCATTATTCTTTTATACAGCCTAATAGCTTTCTATTATCTCATTTGGAATAAAAAATATGAGCAATAGAAGTTAAGTTTGTCCTGTTGTGCTATTCATGTGAAACGCAGTGTAAAAGCATTTTAATAATTATAAATAATTTAATTTTCTAAATGTTGTATAATTTATTAAATATTTTGTCATTTTTCTTAATGTGTTAGATTGGTAAATCATTTTTTTAGGAAACATTGAATGGAAGATTAAAATATAATAAATCTTTAATTTTATTTTATTATTTTTTCTATTTTGAATTCTATTCTTGAATTTGAATTTGAGCTGATAACTTTTGTATTAAATGCGAGTTTTAAGTTATGAGAGTACTATCTAATTTTACTAATTAATGTATATTATACCATTTAATACTGGGCTGGTATATATTTGAGTATATTTAGGTAGTATATATCGTGATTCATAATAATTGAAAAGAACTGTTAATTTCGTTTAAATTGTCATTTAATGTCGATTTATATTTTCCACAAAATATTTAAATAAAATATAAACTATTATTACAAACTTTAGGATATTCGACAGCGTCTAAGTTCTAGAATTTTGTCTAAATTATTAATTTTTTGTTTTCTTTTTTCATACTTATTGTATTATTTTGTAGCATTATATTAAGTAATTTATAAGTGTGTAATTTTGTTTAGCACAACAAGAATACAAAATAAATGTTTGCCGTTGATTTTTGACAACCAAATTGCAGCAGACAAAACTCAAGGCGGGCCTGCCATTATATCTTGTTATTCTTGTTGTTTTCATATTATATTTTGTTTTTTTTTTAATAACATACTGAAAATGCTTTTTTAACAGCATGAAAATTATAACGCATCAGTCACGACACGAAGGTCCCCCCGTTTGCCCCCTCTCTCTCTACATGTGAAAATCTTTCAACAGAAAATTGCAAAAAAAATATTATTTTTTTTTGTTTTGCCAAACGTTTTGTCTCTTTTTTGCACACAATGTTTGGCGGCCATATTGCAGAGAAAACTCGGAAAAACCAAAGAGAAAAATAAAGGGGAAACTTGGTACAACAAAATGGTTTATTAAGAAAGGAAATGAAGCAGTTGGCAGCAGAGTGAAAGAAAGATAAAAAAAAACAAAGAAATACGCAAATCGAACCAAACCAAACAGAATAAATAAATCTTTTGAAAAAATATCAGCTTTTCAAGCTTTATAATATGCAAATTACAGTTAATAACATGAAGCAGCCGCTGCATAAATTAAGAGAACAAAACAACAACAACAAAAAAATGGAATTAGAAATAACATGAGAATCTTAAACAAAAAATCAATGACCTGCCTAGTTAGAAGACTCGACTGCTCAGCAACTGTCTAATAATAATGAAATATTTCCTAAAAAAAAAAAAAAAAATAGATGCTACAAAGGCATTTGTTGTTGTTGTTGTAGATATATTGTTGTTGTTGTTGTTGTTATTTATGTTGCTCGATGCGGCCATACTAATTTCAAATTTAAATCTTTCGCTGTGACCTTTCATGCCTACCAAGCATATCGAGAGAGATATATATAAATATATGTATATATGATTGTATTTTTTCTTAATTTCGAAAGCGTATTAAATTACACACACGCACACACACACACACTGCTGCCCCCGCCCCCGCCACAGAAAAAAAGTTGAAACAAGAATTTCAAGTATGTTTAACCCAAAACACAACACAACACAATCCAACACAACACAGTACCAAAATCGAAACACACACAGGCCTCAATATTCTCAGTCTCAGTCACAATCTTGTTCTTGCCCAGGGCCGGGGCTTAAAGTATTTCACAGGAAATCTTCGGAAACGAAACCCCAGCAACAATATGTTCTACACATTTCTTATTTTTTTTTTTTCTTTCTTTTTCTGGTTCTTGTGAGAAATCGAAATCCCAAAAACTAAATCCCTATAATGCCTTTAAGGGGGGCACAGAGACTGCGACTCAGACTGCCTGGCAAAGACCCGCACACACATTTTTGAGCTGTATGTGCGTGTGTGTGTGTGTGTATCGGTATTTTATTTTTTCCCTTTTTTATTTTAGCCCACCCTTCCTCTCTGGCAGAGTCAAAGTCTGTGGCAGAAGGGACAGAGAGCGTGCGCACAGTCTATAATAATGATAAGATGGCTCTTAATCAGAAAATTTATATGGCCCCAGCATTTAGTTGTTGTTCCAGCCCCGCCAGATACTCTGCTCTGCTCTGCTCTGCTCTGTTGCTGATGCTGATGATGGGTTATGCCCGTTTATAATTATGGGTCCTGTCAAATACTAAATGAAGGGCGCATCAAAAGGCAGCCAACAAGTCACAAGCCATACAATTTTCAGTTAAGAGAGTGTGAGACAGAGAAAGAGAGCGTTACGCTATCTTGCAGATTGTTTTTGTTGCTTACGGATTGCAGTTTTTTTTTATATTTATTTTTTTGGCCATTTTGCAGCAGTTGGGCGTGTGTCTGGCCAGTTGCTTTTCATTGGTTGGCTTAATATAGTATATAAAATAATATTTTAAAGAGAAAGCTTACCGCTTGCACTCGTTCCAAAATTGTCTGTAAAAAATAAAGAAAGAGATGCAGGTTAGTCAAGAATATATATAATCAAGTTTCAAACGCCCACCTTTCACTTTAATTTAATTAACAAATTTAAAACAAACTTGACCATAAAAAAATAAACTTAAGTCTCAAATGAATTATCTTTCTCAACAAGTTCAATTCGCTGGCATTCGAAAAATTTCTCAGGCCTCAAAAACTCAAACACACAATAAATCTTTTCATATAAACATTTTTTTTTTATTTGATTATGAACCAGGCTCTCCAAAGGCCACAAAAATAAAAGAACAACAAATGTTTTAAATTTTCGTGCAGACTTTGACCGCAAAATGTTGTTGTTTTTTTTTTATTTTTTTTGATGCTATAAAAATATGATATATATTCACACACTCTCGCAAGCATTGTGCAGCGAAGGTAGGTTGCGACAGGCGGGGGCTTTGGCAATCAATCAAAAAACTATGGAACCACCGGAATCAGACCAAAGTGTGAACCAAAAATATTTGGAGCAAATCAAATGCAGCCAAAAACGACATAGAAAAAATATATAAAAAATAAAAATAAAGACTTTGCCTTAAAGCCATTTATGCGCTATTTATATTTGTTGAGTTTTTATTTAACATTAGTTTTTTTTGGTTTTTTTTTTAAATTTCCAACATTTTTCACACGCAAATCAAATGTTTTATATATGCTTTTTTGGATCTTTTTAGGCAAGGTTTATATAATCATTTTGTAGCCTGCAGCAATATGCAAATCTTAAGCGTCTTAAACTGAATTTTAGTTCTTTCTTTTTTCAAAAAAATATATTCGTTCAGCTTTGTGAATTAAGCTTAACGAGTCCATTTGGCCATTAGCCATTCCTTGTATACTTTATGGCCTCCGTTTCAGCCTTGGCAGCTAGAAGGGCCAAAGAAACTGAAAGTAAACCGTGGCAACTCTGGCCAGAAAGATGCCTGATAATCATCTAGGCAGCTGATTGAGTTCCATTGGTCAGTTTGAGAACCTTTGTGGCCTTCATACCTTGGCAGTCATTTAGCCACTTTGTAATAACATGGCTAAGAGTATTTTGTGAACTGAATGTTGCTTTGTTTTCTTCTTATTTTTTTGTAGCTGTGGCAAGCTCGCATCTTTAGCCTGCGTTGTCATTTAAGTCATCGAACACGCATTGCAACATTGCAACATTGTACACATGTACACATGATGCTCACGATGCAGAGTTCGGTGGGGCATATGGTTGGGGTATTGGTGTCGATGTCAGTGTCCTGCAGCGGCCATTGCTGTGGCAGTCAGTCGACACACAGTCCACATTGCCAGAGAACCCGCAGTTCATAAATAATCGTCTTAAGTTGATGCGGTTCGCTGGGTGGTTCTCTGTGGCTCTGTGGTTCTCTGTGGTTCGCTGCGACAGATTAAGCCCCAACTTGGCTTTAACCAGCAACAGCAGGCATTGCACTTTTCGAGCCAACACACAAAAAAACAAAAATAAATGAAAAAAAAAAGTAAATGTATCTGTATTTTTTTTTAAAGAAAGCAAAGCGCTGTGAAGAGCGTTCAAATATTCCAAAAACGTTTCAATGAATGTCGCCGACGCAGTGGCTCAATTTTTGTCACTGTCTCGGCAGGCTAAGAGGCTAAGAGACAACAACAACAATAACAACAACAACAAGTCGTGTCTGATCCCATTTTAATATTCTAGATACTTAAATAAAATACGTGTCTGGCTTGGCCAACAAACGTTTATTGTTTGTTAATTGATTTTGCTGGAAGTTGTCGCCGTCTGTTAAAATGCAAAGTGCAACTTCGACAAACTTTGCCGAGCGCAAAAAAAAAACAAGAAAAAAAACGGCTATCTTCGGCACACCGAAGCTATATACCCTTGCAAAGGTCTTCTAAGAAAGTTTGGAACACTTTTGCATAGAATCTCATTTTTGATCAAATTGTTCCTATGGCAGCTATATGATATAGTTGTCTGATTTTATTCAAACTTTGTCAGATTGTACAAATCGTAAATATGTACCGATATGCCAAGTTCGATTTTTATATCTTGAAAAACAAAAAAGTTTTTCATACAAACATTTTTCATGAAAATGAAGTGTCTTCGATTGTTCCTATGGCAGCTATATGATATGGGTGTACGATTGGACTGATTTTGACATAGAAACTACATACAATATCAAACTTCATCTGTGCCAAGTTTTATCAAGATAGCTCAAAGATAAAGCCAAAAAGTAAGCATACAAAAAGACAGACAGACAAACATGGTTATATCGACTCAGCTCGTCATCCTGACCAAGAATATATATATGGGCATTTCCATTGTGGCGTTTATATACTTTATAAGGTCGGAAAGTATACATTACACATTTCGAGACAAATTTATAATACCCTTTTTGCAAGGGTATCAAAACAGAAACAGAAAAATAACAGAAAAATCAGAAAAGCAAATAGCATTTGGTATGCAAAATTTGTTTGGGCCGTCGACTTGGACAAGTTGTGGGTCTGGCCTATGGTTTCTGGTCGTCGGTCTCCGGTCTTCGGTCTCCACTCTCTGGTCTCCAGTCTCTGGTCTCCAGGCTTGGGCGCAATTAATTTGCAGACAACGATGTTGAAGTTGAAGCTCAGCCTTGAGGCTGCCAACGAAGTTGACAATTGTCAAGGACTGCGTCAACTTGGCGGCGTCTCACAGCTCCATGTGACAGCTCTGGACTTGGGTCATTTAACGGTAATTACCAAAGCGCGACTGAGAGAAAAACTTTCTGCGAAAAAGCGTTTGTGTATAGTGTGTGGAAAAGCCTTGGATCTGCTTAAGTTCAAGTGCCGACAAAGCCCGGTTCGGACCAGACCAAGTGAAGCATTAAAATGAAGCACCCAAAAACACCATAGAAAAGCCTGAACGGACCACACGATTTTCCAACCTCTCCATGCACCCCGCCGTCGTCTGGCCAAAAGAGTAACAGAGTCAAGCGCAACTCCAAGTCTATTTATGTGACTATTGAAGTGGGCCTCAGGTTTTGGGCTCTTGGTTCTGTCTCCACTCCATTCAAGTGGTTGTAGCTATGTAGCTTGGCGGCTTGGGCTTTGATTTTTGCTTGATTTCTTTCAAAATCAGAGACGAGGAGGAGGCCCACGAGGCGGAGTTCCAGCCCAAAATAGAGATGCAGAGATGCACAACCGAACCGACCCAAGCTTTGGCCCCTGTTGTTCACTTGACTGTGACGCCATTTTCAGTCCAGAATCTACCTAAAGTCAGCATATGCAAAAGAGCTTCAAAAACAGACTCAAAAACGAAAAAAAAAGGCAGACAGCGGAGCCCAAGCCAAGAACATGTCCAAAGGCGAACCGCCAAAAGGATAATCAGCAACAATTTAGTATTATTACACCACGTTCGAAGCCATCGAAGTCTAAAAAAAGAGCAGCAGGCGGGTGCTAGAGGGGCATGCAACACACAAAGTTGTCTGTCAGTTTATTTTTTAAGCCACAGCCACAGCCACGAGGCTGAAGCTGAAGCTGACTCCGACTCTGACTCTGAGGCTCAAGTATGCATTTCAAAGAAAATCATTATTATCGATGCGGCCGGCAAAGGAGGCAAACGACGCGGATGTGAAACTGAAGAGACGACAGACTGAAGACTGAACACTGAAGACTAGAGAACTGCAGACGGAAGAGATGGCAGCGAAAAGTAAGAAAGACAGAGAGAGGGGGCAACAGTCTGTGCTGCAAGTTCATTCCTTTTGGGTATTTTCACGTGGACGTAGATTGAGTTTCAATGGAAAAATGATTTGCAAATTGACTTTAACGAATTGCTCGAGTGAGCAACCTGCTGGCACTTGGAATTTTGATTACAGCATAGAGACATAGACACGCAGAGGGCGGCAAAGAGTGTGTGTGGGGGGTGTGGCAGCAACTTAAGCAAGCTGGTTCTAGAAAATGTGAATATTAGAAGAAAGCTTCATGTAATTGGCACGCATTGCCGAGATGAGCTCCGCCCCATGAATACCATTCGCAAATGCCAGTCAAACAACACTGTACAACAAAATTATGCAAAAATTTAAATAATAATTATTTAAGTAATTTTACGATATGTTAATGTGACTTAAATATAACGAGGTGAATCTAAATGAAATACCTTCAAATTAATTTTTAATTAAATTTTAACAAAATTCAATTTTTATTCTTATACTATTATTTTAATAAAATTTTTTTTTTCTTAGAAAATTTATGTACAGAAATACGAATTATAAATGAAATTAAATTTTTAACAAAAAAATTACGTTTTAAATCACGAAATATCGTCTTGCCACAGAAAACTTAAAGCCCAAACTTTTATTTTATTTTATTTTATTTTCGAATTAATTACATTCAGAATTTTTAAATTTTATTTTTAAGTTTTTACATTAATTTCTAAATATTTTCCAAGTTATTTTCGCATAGATAACAATTAACTGACTCAAAAAAAAAATACGTTTCAAATCGCATATTTTAAAGAAATTTTTGGAAATTCAGAAAAGTCCGAAAATTCAATATAATTTTATGAAGATTGATAAATTCAAATAAAATTCAAAATTTAACTAATATGATATGAAAACTTTATGACAATTGTAAAAACTGTAACTAGAAAATTTTAATTAATAATTTCGAATCTCAGAACTAAATCGTTTCTTTCTCAGTTGACAGTTCATGCCACAATCGCTTGTTGCACAGTGCAATGCGATGCATTTAGTGTTGTTGCACACGTTGGCCATTTCATTGGCATTGGCTGTGATGTGAATGTCTGCTTCTGATCCTGATCCATTGGCTGTTTGGCTGCCACATTGCTATGAACGCCATTATCAGCATCGTAGCGCAGTTTTTTTTCTGTTTTTTTTTTTTTTTTTGTTGCCATTGCCAGTTGGCCAGTTGGGCAGTGTTGTTGGCCAACTGAGAGCTGAGCTGGGCTGCCTTTGTTTGGCATTTTTGTAGCCTGTGGCAAGTTCGTATATCATTATAGAAATTACCTACTGCGCCGGACCGTGAGGCAGCGGCCATTGTTAGTAGTTTGCCATTAACGTTAACTCTTTGGCACAATCTGGCCGACGGATCTCTCTTGTGCCGGCGATAGCACACACAAAAAAACACAAAAAAAAAGCCAAACACTATCGCAAAAAAAAAAACAATGCCACACTACTGCCATGCGGCAGGTTTTTATTAAACCACCCACAAAAAAATAATAAAAAAAGAAAAAAAAACTAACAAAAATAGACAAAAACAATACAATTGAATTGATATTGTAAATCATTGAAATCTAATGGAAACATTGACGTCAGTTGCCAGTTGAATCAGTTAGAGATTGATAAAGTCACCAACTAAGAGGATATGGTGTATATTACTTACCAGGACTACCAAGGAAGACTGAGGAATACAATCGCCGCGAGGCGTCTGCATTGCGAGCATCGGCAGGTGAGGACCATTCTCTTCGACACCATCGTCCTGCAAAAGATAGAAAAGCCGCTTATTAGTTATAAATATATTTAAGAAAAGTTATGAAAAATAATGAAAATATTTATAATTATATTATACATGAAATATATAATCGCTATGTTAGATAAACTGTATAAAAATCGCTGAATTTAGAATATAAATTGTCAAAAACTGGTAACAGTAGTAAATGTTATTTAAATATTAAAAAAAAATAAGTTAGCAATATAATCCAGTTTTTTTTTCAAGTGTCTATCAGAAAAAAATCTCTGTAAAAATTTAACAATTATTGAAATTACGCCTACTTATCAGCCATGATTGAAATATCTCTAGTAAAAACTCTATAAAAAAATATATTAAAAAAATATCAAAATATATTTAAAAATAAAAGATAAAAAAACTATCATATCTACAAAATTAAGATCTTAAGCTATGTTGCTGGCCGCTCTAAGCCAAACAAAACTGAACTGAAACTGATTTGTAACACTTGTCAACTTCAAGATTTGCACAATATTGACAGTATGTTAAATAAGTTAAGCCTCAGACGCACAGAGGCAGTGGCATATGTAGATATTTTTTTTAAGGGGGTTATAAAAACTTTATTTTAAATTAAATTAAAATACTTAAAAGTCTATACAGTGTAAGAAATTTCGTTCCAAGATGAGGAACAATTGATTAATTAATTGTTGTTAAAAAATGAACGTTGGTTTTTTATACTCTGAACATATGAAAACAAAAACCAAATTTATACTAATAATATTTTTTAATAATACACTGCAAATGTATGCAAAGTGTGGCATATTTGTTGGTGCTGTTTTTGGCAAGCTTGTGCGCTTATAATTCTCAATCGATTCAGTTGTCAGCATATAAGATCTCTTTAAGTCCCTTTGTAATAGGTTAATTTTGAGTTCTTGAATCAATTAAATGCAAATAAAAATTTTCGATAATTAAAATTCTCACATTAAGCACAAATAAAATGCGCACAATATTTTTAAACAAAATTTGCGACACTTATTTAAATATGACCGAAGAGTCTTGCAATTGAATGATTCTAATCGTTTATAAATTAATATTTAATTTAATATTGCAACAGTCTGAGCTGCAAGTTTATTCCTTTAGGGTATTTTCACGTGGACGTAGATTGAGTTTCAATGGAAAAATGATTTATAAATTAATATTTAATTTTTGAAAATAATGTTGATTAAAATGTTGTAAATAACTGTAAGGCTGATTTAATAAATCCTATTATATTATATTATTATTAACGTTCTTAATATGATAAAAATGCGTTTATAATACTTTATACTTTTCTGTTGACATGATTTCGTTAATTTCCAAAAATTAATATTTTTCTGGACGAGTTAGTCCTTAAAATGAATTTATAATATTTTTTTTATTTTTCAGCACCCATAAAACCCCTTTCTGCCTACACCACTGCTATACTTAATACCTTTTGAACTGCTTTCGTCAGACGGCATTGACTGACAGGTGAAACACTTTAAGCCACCAACTATCTAAGGCTCGGGAATTCCCCCTACCCACCCCCCTGGCACACAACTGCTTATCAAAAATTATACTCCAAAAAACCCTCCTCAAGTTCTTCCCCTCACTTTAATGGGCACATAAAACTTTAAATGAAATACGTAGTACCTTAAAAAAGATGGACCCCAAAAAAAAAAAACAGAAAGTATATATTAAGAAGAATGAAAATGGCGCTAATAATAATTTGGTTTATTGGCTCTAAAGCACAATGAAGACACTGGGCCAAGTGTTGGGGCGTTTGGCAGACACAGGGGGTTGGCAATTTCTATTATTTTTTTGTGTTTTTTTTTTATACTCTGTTTTCGGAAGGGACAGTATTTGTTTAAAGAAAATGCAGCTAGGACTATGAAATTTGGTATGTGTATTGCTAATGAACTGCTTTGAGGTCTGGCATTATAATAATTATTTATTTTAATACAAATGCCGCTTAAAATTAGTAAAAATGGCATAACTTTTGGAATTTTAAAGATCTCATAAGCAAATTTGGTATGTAGATAACTGTGATAATTTTGAAGGATTGTCAGAAGAAAATTTTTGATAAAA
Source organism: Hirtodrosophila alboralis (assembly GCA_035043045.1). Lineage (NCBI taxonomy): Eukaryota > Metazoa > Arthropoda > Insecta > Diptera > Drosophilidae > Hirtodrosophila > Hirtodrosophila alboralis. The sequence continues at coordinate 51,113 of JAWNNH010000723.1, read as the reverse complement.
AGTTTTTTTATGTTGAGTAAAATGGTTTTTAGTTTTGAGTATACAGCAGTCGGGTTTTTATGATTATTTTCGTGTTTTTTTTTTGTTTTTTTTTTTTTGAGCTTGTTGAGGGCGACGCACCTTTATTTAAATTCTAACTTGGCCAGTGGAAGAAGAAGAAGAAGACGTCTGCTTCGTTTTTTTTTTTTTTTTTTTAATGGGCAATTTTCTTGGTAGTAATGGGCACGTTTTTATGGACGCTTTTGTGGGGTGTTTATCGTGTACACAAGGGTACGCCTCTGCACCCCTACCTACCCCCCTGCTGAACTGAGGTTTGACAATTTCCTTAGTTTAGTTTTCTTTTAAATAATAATATAAATATTAATAGCATATTAAATTGCACAGCTGTTGCAATCAAAAAACAACCAAAAAATCAAACAAATTAATTGAGTTAAGCAGCAGATAATAAACCAAAAAAAAAACAAAAAAAACTCAAACTCAAATTGTTCGCACATAAATCTTTGCACTAAAAATTTTATTGTCGTTTTTATAGTTAAAAACAAAAACAAAATCAAAATAAACACAGCAAAAAAAAAACTACTCAAAACGGCAGCAGCGAACGTCGACGTCGACAGCGCACACACACAGGCAAACAATTTCCCCTTAAGCATATCGTAAGTTTAATATCGTAAGAAGGCAGCGCCATTTGCTTAGCTCTGTCGCGCGTGTGCAAGCGAGATGGCAATACAATTAAGTGCTGAGTCGAGTGGTTTATGTGTGTGTGTGTGCGAGGCGAATTGAAGGCGAATTGAGTTGCGAGGCGAAGCAAGCAGTCTGCTTCTTCTTCTTATTGTTGTTGTTGTTGTTGTTGTAGTCAAGTTAATGATTTTACTTATTATTTGTTGTTGTTGTTGCTGCTACTTATTATGCAATGTTAAATCAATAAATTGACTAAAATGTGCGCCAAAAAAAAATAAAAAAGAAATAAATGCAATAAAAGAAATGTTTTTCTTAATAGTTTTCTAGTTATTATTTTTATTGTTTAAGTTTTCTTTTTATTTATTTTTGCTTTTGTTTTATAGAATTTATGACATTTTAAATAGTCAGCAACAAATGTGAACAACTAAAAAACATTTATTTCTCCCTCATTTTCCATTTGCCGGCGCTATTTATAGACTCAACTACTTTATTTTTTTTTTCTATTTTTTTTGAATGTCATTCTCCTTTCCCCTTCATTGTGTTAGCACACCCCCACACTCCCCTCTCACTCAAGTGCTGATAAATGGCGCTAGAAAACGGTTTTTTGGGGCCTGTGCATTGATTAGGGGCCCCCAAATGAGAAAAATCCAAATGCAATGCGAAGACTCTTATCATATGGCACAAAGTTCACAAAATGCAGCTAAAACAACAACAACAACATTAGCAACAACAACAACTGTGAGTGGCACACATTAACACACACACACTCACAGCACAACATAAAACACTATGGAGCAATTTGACAACTTTTGAAATACAAAATCATATGAAACAAGATCTTTGTGCAACAATTTTAAGTACATTTTTAATTGAAATTTTTTTGATAATTAGATGTATTTTATATATATATTTAAAATTAGTAAAAATCTTTATTTATGCTTAGTTTGCATTTATTTAATTTTTCTAATTTTTTTTAAATATTATAAATTTTTAAATAACCATATTTATTTAATATATACTTTAAAATTAATATCAATCATTGTAAATGCTTAATTTGCATTTTAAAATTCAAATCAATTTTTTTTGTATTTTTAAAGGGTAATAGGATTATTTTTAATAGCATAAACTAAAATATTTATCCTTAAACTATAAATTGCAATATAAGCATTGAGTTTTGATCAATTAAATAAAAGTACAATATAATTATTAAATTGCAACATACAATATAAAAATTGTATTTGTTGTGATCACTAGTTTGCGTATCTTCAAATTCGATAACATTTTTATTTCAATTTTATTCTTTTAAATAAAGTATAACAATGCACCTTGTAAAAAAGTCAATTATTTTGCGGAAAAGATTAAATTTTGTTAAATATTCATTTTTAAAAATGTAACTGATATATTGTTGAATCTAGACACCCTTTTAGGGAATAGGAATTGCTCTTGACTTATTAAATTTATTTTTATTGTTTTAATTTCAAGTTCAGTTATACTGTGAAACAATATTTTAAAAATCAATGAAATAAAATATGAATGAATTTAAGAATACAATAAAAATATAATAAAAACGGAAATATAAAAATAGGAAGAAATGGCCTGGACAAAATTCTGACCCAATAAAACAATTTTATTTACTTGCATTTCATTTTTAACATTTTAAATGTTATTAAAAATCATCCAGCATTTCATAAGTTAGCGTCACAATATTTACTATCCATTTGATTAAATTATTTGCAATTTAACAGCTGTTATTGTAACAGCTTTATAACGCTGCTAAACTTTTATTAATTTAATAGCTGCCAACGCTGTTAAGTACATTTTTTTTTATATTTTTTTTTTTAATTTAGTGAATTTTGAATTAAGAAATAATTATTATTTTATTTTCCCAATAAATTTAACATTTTTAAGCCTTTTCAAAACCTAACTTTCTAATACAAGCCCATTGTACAGTTGAGGCCCAAAAAACAGAAAATAAAAAGGAATTTTCACATATTGCAGACATATTTCGACATATACAAATAGAAGTCACCCTAGACAACAACAACAATAACAACAACAACAACAATTGAACCCCAAAAATGCCATCGTCTGTGTTTTGTATTTGTATCTCTGCTGTCTCTGTGTGTGTGTATCTGTGTGTTGTGTTGTGTGTGTGTGTGTGTTTAGATAAAATTGTGTTTCGAAAGTGACAGTTGAAATGATTTATCACTTGCCAGCGACTACTGCAAGGCGCAAACGACCCCCTTCCACTCCCCCTTTTAGGCTCACCCTCAGCCCCACCATCTACCCTCCTTACCCCCCTTAGACCCGCCGCCTTTTGGCTGTCTGTCGTCAAAGTTTTTAGCAGCGTTGCTTCGTCGCTCGCATTTTTGTGTAGAAAAATTGAAAATTGCTTTTTTCGTTTAGAAATAGCTAACAGTACCCCCGCTGTACCCTCTGCCCCCTTGAAACATTGTTGCTATCACAATCAACTTCATCTTTCCAATTTTCTACTATTTGGCTTTGTTTTTACCCCGCGCTTGCCCCCTTTTGTCCAAATGGCAGACATATATATAAAAACATTGTTGCTGTTTTGAATTTTTCATATGAAAATTTAATTCCAGCCCCCAACTTGGAAAACCCACCCAATCGCCCCCATTTCCATTTCAACTCGCCCTGTCCCTTTCCCACTCTATCTCTCTCTCTCTCTTTCTATGTATCTTTTTCTATGTGTTGCGAGCTAATTTAAAAATTTTTGTAATTTTTTCGCCTTGCTCTTTTGGAATTTTTGCAATGCGCGACAAAATGATTTATGTCGCTGCCTGCGCAAAATTAAAAATATTACAAAGCAACAACAACGACAACAACAACAATGCGCACATTTAAATAACACACAAAATGAACACAACAAAAAAACAAGAAAGAAAATTAAACAAGAAAATAAAACCTATCTTTAGGATACCACAGATAAATACCCTAACAGCAAATGTTTTTTTAATTGTTAAACTTGAGTTTTTAGCGTTTGTTTCTAAGGTATTTAAATAGATATAAATATATGAAAATATAGTATTCTAATTTATATTAAAATAGATATTTAACTTCTCAAATATCATGACTAAATTGTTCATAATAAAATAGATAGACAAGACTCATCAAATAATTTTTATATAAGCTTAATAAATTCTTTAGGAATACTGCAGATAAATACCCTAACAGCAAATGTTTCTGATTGAAAAAGGCGAGTTTTTAGCGTTAAATAGATATATTTATATATGAAAATATAGTGCTCTAATTTTTATTAAATTTAATATTTAAATTTTTCATATTACTTCTCAAATATCATGCCTAAATTGTTCATAATAAAATAGATAGACAAGGCTCATCAAATAATTTTTATATAAGCATAATAAATTCTTTAGGATTTCCGCAGATAAATAACCTAACAGCAAATGTTTTTGATTGTAAAACTTGAATTTCGAGCGTTTGTTTCTTAGGTATTTAAATATATATATATAAATAAAAATATCTTGTTCTAATTTTTATTAAAATTGATATTTAATTTCTCAATTATCATGACTAAATTACACATAATAAAACAAATAGACAAGGCTCTTTAAAACTTTTTTAAATAAACTTAATAAATTCAACAATACGTTACCTATTTTATAAACAAATTATAATACCCCCAAAAAACCCAAAAATAAGCAAATTCATATACTATATTTTTATTTTTTTTTTTTTGCGTGTGTCACTTTAAACTTTAAATGAAAATGTTGTAGTGCAAATTTTTGTTGGCTTTTTCCAATTTTATGCCAAACAATTTCGTATGACGGCGTCGCGTTAAAAACGACAACCAAAAATAATAATAAAATAAAAGACAGCAAAAAAAAAATACAAAAAAAAAACAAGAAAACCGCAGCAATTTTTCATCATTTTGCACGTGTAAATTTTCCAATTGGTTGAGCGCGTGAAATGCGAGAACTCGAGGGGAAAGGGCTGGGCGGAAGAGCAGGCGGGTTGTGGATTTTAAGGGGGTAACAAATGGGCATATACAATCGCAACTCTAATGAAATATACTTTATAATCCAGTCAAGTCTTTAACAGGTGACAAACTACAATATATGTATATAAATACAAAAATAATATGATAATAATGAATGCTAAAGATTTGCATAATCAAAGGGCAGCAGGATCAGGATATACTCCACCTCCTTCTGCTCGAGGAGTGTCTGTGTCTGTCTGTGTTAATATCCTTTTTGGTATCTGTTGCAATTGCCGTCGGCTGGCCGCAAGGGGAAGCCCATCGAATTGGGGCCCAGCTCCAACTTCGAGTTGCAAATGCAAAAATGTATAAAGCCAGACAATAAAAACGAGAAAATAATTGTGCAAAAGTGCGACAAAAGAGTTTGCTATACTGTGTAATACCCTGCTTTGATTTGTTTGGTTTTTTTTAAGAAAAAATCAGTTGAGTTGGCTATAAAACGAATATATAGGGTAATTTGTTATGTAATATAGAATTTAGAATTTTTTGGAATATGTAAAAAAAATTTAAAAAAAATTCAATTTATCTACCTGACAATATTTACTCGTAAAATATGACAACGAACCTGAATATTTAAAATATAAAAAATTATAACTTTTGTCGTCAACAGTTTAAATATTGTAGAATAGTTAATAGATTCTAAGTTACAATCTGTGAAATATGTATATTCTGATTAATTTAGCTGAATAAATTTATGTGTATTTGTATTTTATTACGGAGATTTTACCAATAAAATTGAAGTTAAAATAAATTAAATAATATTCTACATTATACGCAATATATTATCTGAATAAATTTATCTCTATTTGTATTTTATTACGGAGTTTTTACCCAATAAATTTGGAGTTAAAATAAATTAAATAATATTCTACATTAAACCCAATATATTTGCTGTTTTAATGAACTATCAAAATTATTTTAAATATCATTTAATCATAGCCAATAACATGAACTGCTTGTCTGTATATTATTATAAAACTTTTCAAATTTTCATCAAATTTTTGTTTTTGATATTTTTATAGATCTATTAAGATCCCACATAAATATTTTAAATTGCGTAAAAATCCGCTAAAGCTTTGCTCAAAATGAGCTGACATCTCGTTACTCTTTCTCTGTTTTTCTCTCTACCTCTCTCTCTCACCTGTATTTTAATTGCTGTTTCTCTATTTTTCCCGTGTTTTGTTATTTACTGCAACGTTTTGCTGCTTTTTGTGTAATTATTCACATGCACAAATTTTATATGCAATTTTTTTTTTGTTTTTATTTTTTTTTTGTTGTGCGCCATTTTTTAAGCACCAAAATGCAAAAGCGACGTTTTCGTTAAATTTTATTTTGTATTGTAAATACCCTGTTTTCTGATTTTTGTAAAGGGTAAGAAGGTGCATAGAAAAAACGTAATATTTTTTAAATAATTTAAGAACTTCTAATTGTTGAATTTTGTAATTAATAAAGTGAGAAACACCCTAAAGAATTACTCAGAAGTCTTAAAATAAGACTTGAATTTAAATTGAAATTTTGTACATTATTTGGTTCTAAAGCTGTTCTAATATTGCGAAAATTGATAAGAATAATAAACATATCATTTTTCCTAAAAATAGATAGTGCATTTATGAATATTATATTTTTAGATGGTTACCAAACATTAGAACAACAAATATTATTTTCTTTAAATATATTTTTCGTAAAAGTTGCTTATTATTGATTTAAGTTGATCTACAAATACATTTTTGATAATATTAATTTTGTATAAAATAATATAATATTTTTTTCTGATATAAATCTTGAGTGAAAGCAAGCTTTTGAATTTTAAATATTTTATGGAATCGCAACTGAAACACTGCAAAAAATAATGCAAAACTGAAATTCAAAATTGAATCTAATATTCTTTGTTTTTTTGTTATGGCTATAATTCAGTTTATAGGGTAACTTATAGTATTCATAACCGACTTTTAAATATATATCAACGTATATGGCCGGAAGGTGGCGCTGCTGCAGCTGCTTTACGACTGTGGAAAAGCAACAACAACAACAATAACACGAACAACAACAACAAAAGTTGTCTATTTGTGTGTTGCCATTGTTGTTATTTTTGTTGTTGTTGTTGTTGTTTGGCTGGCATTTTCCGTTTGCAGTTTTTACAACATTTTCCATGGCGACATGCGCTACATTTTTGTTAAATTTAAATGAAAAAAATATTAACAAAAAAATATATATATATAAAAAAACAAAAATGAAATGCTTTTCGCGCATAGTTATGAAAATAATGGCAGACTTAAATGTGCACTGCGCTGCACGTTAGACAGAGATGGGGCGACAATTGTAATGTTTTGTTCGTGTCTAATGCATTAAAAATAAAAAATTATATTTAAAAAATTGCAAACTGGCCAAAAATGAATTTCAAAAAGCTTAGCTTGAATTGTGGGCGTGGCAGCTTAAATGGGCATATGGCAAAACATTCAGGCAATTTAATGGCGATTTCCAAAAACAAAAAATACAAATAAAATACATGCAACGCGGAAAAACATGAGTTGTAACTTAAGCAAGGCAAAGTTTGTCACCAGCTCGACAAGATTCTTATACTCTGACTGTCTGTCCGTCCGTCTGTCTGTCTGTCTGTCTGACCTGCCTGGTTTTGCCTTTTTGCCTGGCGACATATCGCTTTACACTTGAAATGAATTTGAAAGTCAGACGCACAGCTCGTAACTCTTCGCTCACACACACAAGACACACACGAACAACAAAACAACAACAACAACATCAACTTCATCAGCACATGGTCCGTTGAAGGAGTCGATGCCCAGGTTCCCAGTTCCCAGTTCCCCAAGATTTCAGGTCTTTTTCCCTTTTATTCCAACTCAGGCCCGTGCGACTAATATAAACGTACAATGGACCAACTTAAGCTGAAATGACAGTTGCGACATGTTTTGCGTAGGCGTGTGCGATCTCCCAGACAACAACAACATACAACAACAACAACGTACAACAACGTTGTGAGGCAAATGTTTTGGTATTAATTTTTCTTGTTGCCAGCCCAAGCTGCAAGCTGACAATAAACTTTATCGCATTCATGTGAATGCACTTTATGACACCTACACAGGCAACACAGGCCACAAACACAAAACAGCCAAGAAATTTTATTTTTGAATACCCTGTAACCATTTAAAAATGGCCAAAACACAAAAAAATGGGGGTGTAATAAAATTGGCTAAATTTATATGAATTGCCTAAAAGAAGCAGTGTAAGTTTGTGAATAAGATATGATATATTTTCTATATAACGATATACTCTTTAATATGTATTGTTATCGAAAAAATTGCACAATTATTTTAATCGATAACTACGGTGTTTATTATCTGATTGTGATGAAATTTGCATAGCACATTTAGATCAGCATTAGATTTGGCATATGCAAAATCATAGGAGGAAGAGTATTGGAAATTTGATATAAACATGATCTACGTATGGTATACAGGAATCTACATACAAAATTTGGTGTTTTTGGCTATTAAAGTCTTCGAGATTTGTGCATTCATACAGACGAACAGAGCTGAATCGACTCGAGAATTTTTTCTGATCAAAAATATATAATATAATATAATATACATATCTATTGTGAATAATCGGAGATGTCTCCTTCTGCCTGTTACATTCATAAGAAGTTTTATAAACCCCTATTGAAAATATATATATATATATAGCTTTATAGATACATTAAAATTACATTAAAAAGATTCATTTTATAACTGGCTTGAATTCTGTTTTATTCTTCTGTGTTAAAATCTTTAAGCAACCTTTTTTTATTTTTTAATAAATGAACATAGTATTTTCTATTAACACCATTAAATTGCCTTGTATGACAGCAGTAGTTTTATTTTATTTTAATTGCATTTATTACATGTAGACCTCTTTGAGTCTACAAATTGTAGTATTTCTAAAGACACATTACAAAAATAATTCCATTTTAATAGCTGCAAAATGTAAACCTTTTATTTAAATATACACAGTATATCAATTAAAATATTCAATGTAAGAAAATTACAATCATATGACAGGCGCTTTTAGTTTACCGGGAATAATCAAATCACTGAGAATAAAATCTATAGTCTATTTAAATAAGCATATTATACAAATTACTATTGCATAATTTTAATACTGAATATATATTAAAAAACATATGAAAATTCAGAGAATTCATAGAAAACTAACATTTTCTTAAAAAATATCTATAACTTTTGTTAGACATATAATTAATTTAACTAATTATCTTAATATTTTAAACCAATCGTGTGATAAACGTGGATATTATTTCTATATAGAAAAGCAAAGAAATTGATGGTGTCGTTTATTACAGTGTATGTATCTATGTTTATAGTATAAACAGCAATTTTTTAGAATACTTCAGATTATAATACAAGGTATCTTATAGTCAAGCAAACTTAATTAGAACATTGTAATTTATTTTTTAGATTGTCGCGCTAAAATTTCTTTTTATATATATGTGATTTTTTGTACAAAATATATTTAGCTAAAATTAGCCACATTTGATAAGACATTACTAAGTCCTGGCCTGCAACCCCCTATTCCTCAACTCTCCTCTGACTGCCTTGCGGTCAGTGGCGGCGTCGAAGTCAACGGCAACGTCAACGTCAACGTTGACGCCGTCTGGCAGCCTCGTGACTTGTGCGGCTCAGTCGTCCGTTGCGTTGGTCACGTGACCCTAATAAATCACGGAATTAATGTTACGTAAAATGGAGTTGCAAGTCCTGTAGCATTTCAGGATGGAACAGCAGCAACAGAACCGAATCAAGCTGAAACCCCAAGTCAAAACCATGAACGATTTTAATTCCAATTTCAATTCCAGTTACAGTTTTACTTTTGCTTGAACGGAAACTGTGCCAGCCGGAAATTGAAAAACGTTTGCGGCATTTCTGATAAGCGCCAGACAAGACAAACAAATCGTCAAACTATAGTATATATATAAATAAGCATATAGTAAGTATGTAGTTGAGCTCATAGCTCAGCTTTTTATGGCCTGACTGCTTAATTGTCTGACATTTTTTAATAACACAACAGAGAACTTTGAGGCGAGTGTGTGGCATTTGGCATCTCGCTTGCACATTGAGACGCAGGCGCATTAAACAACCATAACAACATTAACAACAACAATAGCAACAACAATAAGAACAACGTGTAGCAAGCGCCAACATTACGACCATTAAAAATACCCAAAACGACAACGACAATTTCCTCATTATCGTAAAATTTATTCAAGCAAAATAAATTCATTGGTCGTTAACCTTGACACTGGTTTTTCCTTTTTTACAGTCAGAGACACACACACACACACACACTTAAAGTGTGCGTTATATTCTCTCACCCACTGTACACACACACACACATAGAAACTCATAAAATTCATGCTATGATGCGTGTTAAATAGTCGCTGTCATTGCGTCTGCAACTTGGCAATTGTGTCTGTGTGTGTGTGTTGTGTGTGACCAGACTTTAACATTTTGGTTAATTTTGAGTTTATAAAACTTGAGCTGCTTTAAAAACCATTCTAGATATATAGACTTTACTATATATTTCAGTCAGCAAATTGCCATTACTTGCATTTGAGCGTGACGTGGCAGGACTTGAACAAAGCCCAGCAAAACTCTGTTTGGCTGAGTAATTTTGGCCCATTCTTACTGATGGCCAGCCAACAAAAATATACGTTAGTATGTGCACATTATGTGCTTTATATAACACACAAGTATATGGCATATAAGAAGCAAGAAAAATAAAGAGAGAGTAATCCGCTTGTCGTCGCAAAAGGAACACAAAATGACGCGAGTAAGTATGCTACAATAATCGATAAGTGCGCGCTGTAAGTGTGTGTGCAGAGGCGTACGCAAAGGCTACCCCTTCCTGAATTTTGGAAGATGAGAGAAAATCAAATACCTTTCAAAACACTGTTCTTGTTCCAATTTTAGATTGTCCTATTGCATCGATTTATTTTAATTATTTTTATTTATCAAAAATAAAATGTCACTGCAATTCCCCCTTTACAAAACTTCTGCCTATGCCTCTGACTGTGTATATGTGTAATGTTTGTTGCTTGTCGCTTGACTGCGTTTTAGGCCGTAACAGACACACACACAGACAGACTTAATTTGGCCATGTGATTTGTCATGGCGGCTCGCGGGCTTTTGAGTTCACTTCAAGGCTGGGCAGTTCCTTTTGTTTAAAGGATTTTGTGCCCGAAACTCTGATGGATTCACTATTGATACTTGAGCATATCCTGCAGGATTCAAAGCCATTTGCTTTTAGTGTTAATGTGTCTTGTTGCAAACAGCCAGCAATTGCGAACTGACTGTGTAGCGTGTGTGTGACACTTTTGAAATTTATGTGCTGGGTTTTGGCGTTGTTCAAACTTGTTGATTTACAGAACAGAGAGAGACTGACAAAGATTTCAAACAACAGATTTATGAGCAATAATTGGAAAGCAGCTCAAAAGTCAATAAGAAATTTAATAAATTTCTAGTTTATTAAAATATCATTTGACAGAATTAATTGCTTTGCTCTGTCTGTTTTGAAAGGCATAAAGTTTATTTAGGGTTTTTGGCAATGTCTATGTAAAAAATGTTTTTAATTCATTATAATTAAATATTTACTAATATTATTTAATAATATAATATACGAAATTAATCTGGTTTGAGTCAATTTAATAAAAGAAATAAAATATTAAAAAAACAAATTTGTTATAAAACTTCTTAGCTAAAGCCATCTGATTATTATTAAAGGGCTTATTGATAAATCTATTATATTTTCATAGTAAGCCCAAAAGAAAATTGACTATAAGTAGAGCATAGCACAGTCGTTAGCTTTAAACTGGTTTTAAAGCTGCCAGACTAAATTTAACAAATTTTACCAAGTTTTAGCTTAACATTTAATTCAATTTTTCTAAATATATACATATATATATATATATATAAACATACATATATACATTTATATATATAAATGCGGACTGTGGCAACTAAAGAAAATGAATGAAACAATGACAAAAAATGGAGAAAAAAAAAACGAATATTTGCTAACCAAATAAAATGAAGAAAATCTTTTTTCATGCGCAGACCAAAAAAGTGTGTGTGTGCTGTGCTGTGTGTGTCTGTGTGTGACAGCTGTCTGTATGCGTATTGGCGTACAATTCGACAGTGATAGCGAAAAAAGGACTCCTTCGCCTGCCATTCACAGGACTCGGAGAGAGCACACTCCTCGTGCTCAGCTTCAGTTTCAGTTTCAGCTCTAGCTCAAAGTTGAGCTCAGTTGAATTGAGAGTTGAGTTTGAGTTTGAGTTGAGTTGAGTTCTGTTGTCGTCATCATCGTCCTCGTCATCGTCCTTTTTTATATAAAACCGACAGCGAGTCGAGGCAGCCAAGGAGAATGCTTTGCTGCAGCAGCTCCCACTTTTCTATATTCCTTATTTTGTCTTTTTTTGTTATTTTTTTTTCTACATTTCTTTTATTTCCAGTCAGCAGAAAAATTCTTATACACGAGCTGCGTGTTTGTGTGTATTTTTTTCTTTTTTTTCGTCCTTTCTTCCAGGCAACGCTTGGCATTCGGGCGCTCTCTCTTGGCGCTTGCTCCAAGTGCGAGTGTGTGTGTGTGTGTGTGTGTGTGGAGCAGTCAGCTCACTTTTCTTTTGAATGATTCGATGATTTTAAGCGCCTGCGTTATATGAAAACCAATCGCATCAAAGCACCCCATTAAATTTCATCGTCAGGCATATATCCTTGCCACAAGCACACACACACACACACACACAGATAGACAGACAGCATAGAAATAACAACAGCTGCTGCTGCTGCTACTGCTGCTATTGCTGCTCCTGTGGCTTGAGGATGCTGCTGCTTGGGTGGCTCCATTCGTCCTGGCCACGTCTGCAGCTGCAACAACGTCTGCGCCTTTCAATGGCAGACGCGCCAAGGCCCAAGGCAATGTTTGTTATATGCCATGGAAATCCGTCAGCTTACACACACACACACTCTTCTACACACACACCTACACACTCACACACACACAGATTCGCCTGCATTGTCATCATTATGTGCTGACGGCGTAAATGGCTCCATCAGCGCATTGTGCCTGCGCCAGGAGCCAGGAGTCGCCTATACACGTACGTATATCCTTGTATATGACATGTGCACAAGGATATGACTGCACATTGGGCGCGACTTTAAGGCACACACACTCACACACACACACACTCTTTGTTTGAGCTGTGTTCGCTTTAAAGTGCTTTTAATGGCTTCATGCACAGCGTATATTCTGCCTTTCAAATTTTACAAGTCATGGCTGGCATTTTCTATATACCTATATAGTATATATATATACTATATATATACATGGCCAGTCTATCACTGGTAACGCCTGCATCCTTTGCCCACTCAATCTTTTACTTTGGCTTGGGCTTTTGCTTTATTTGCAGTTCTCAACGTTGTTGTCGTCGTTTTTTCGTTTTTTTATACTATATTTTCTATTTTTTTTTTTGCTTGCTTGCTTGCTTGCTTTCTGGCTAACATTTAATGGGTTTTTCAGAAAATTGCATTTTCTTCTTTGGCACTCTTTAGTCTTTTTGTTTAGCTGCTACTTTTCCAGCACAGAGTCGCAGTTGCCGCTGTTGCCGCTGTTGCTGCTCATGACCATGGCTGCCATATTAGATTTTGAATGCATTTCCGCTTTTTGCCGCAGCGTGGAAACTTTTGTTCGCCATGTTGGCTGCTATTTTCCAAGCTTTCACTGTGTGTGTGTGTGTGTGTGTGAAAATATTTTCGACTGACTGACAGCTGTGTGTGTGTATGTGTGTGTGTGTGCTTGCCTCTGGTTGGCTCTGCTCTCTGGTTGCATTAAAAGTTTGTTTCATTTTGCTTTAGTTTGTTGTTTTGTTTGATGAAAAAGTCCAAGTTGTTGCGCAAAGTTTTTATGCAAGTTTTGCTATTTTGGCAAATGGATATATACCCCTAAAAGAGTCCCCCCTCTACCACTCTACATAAACCGAAATTCACATTGTTAGCTTGTGGGTGGCATAGCTATATCAAAGTTGCCCATATAGTTAGATATATATTCGCACTGTCTATAAATTTGCTGCTTGAGCATTTAGCTTGCTATCAATGCTGAAGTTTAATCAAACTTTAGGCCAAAAACGTAGCAGCTGTTGGCTAATAGAAAAACCTGTCTAAAACTTTGCATGCAACTGCCACAAAAGTTGCTTTAAATGTGCTTAAATGCAATTTAATTTGGCCAACACACGCAAAAAAGCATTGCATACCTAAAAGCCAGTTTAATATTTATATAAAAAAAAAAATAAGGGAAAATGCGCCCTTGAGCACACCTTAAAAGTGCAGCTTTATTATCGTATTAAATAAAAAAAAACATTAATGGCTATTTAACTTTCAATGGAAAACAAAGCGAATCAAATAAAAAACAAGAAAGAAACGTTTTTTTTAGGCATGCCGAAGCTATATTATACCCTTCTTAGAAAATTTTCAAAGTTGGTCAGATTGCAGAAATTATAATTCTACATCGAACTGTTAAGTTTAATTTTGATATCTTCAGAAACAAAAAAATTTTTCATACAATGACTTTTTGACTATATGAAATAGAGGTCCGATTTTAATGAAACTTGGTCAGATTGTTTTTTCCTACCTCGATCTGACATATTTGGTTTGAATAATATAAAAATATTTTTTTTCGGGTAAATCGTTCCTATGGCAGCTATATTATATAGTGTTCCGATCGGGCTGATTTTTACATATAAACTACCTGATACAACAACACACATCCATGCCAAGTTTCATGAAGATAGCTCAAAGATAAAGCCAATAAAACTCAGCTTGTCGTGCTGATCAAGAGTAAATTAAAGTATATTTACTTAATTTTAATTTAATATATATATATAATTAAATATATATAATTATATATAATTATATATTTAATTATAAAATTATAATACCCTCTTGCAAGAGTATAAAAAAATGAAAAGTCTCTTCAATTCATTAGACAAATTTATTTTGGAGTTTGTCTTTGATGGCAATTAACATATTTGGTTACAGAGCCAGCGACCGGTTGTTAATTCACAAACAACTTGGCCTATAGTTTGGCCTTTTTTATGGCCTATAATAAAAGGCTGGAATGTGTTTTTGTTGTCTCGGAAATCGATTATCGATGATGTGACAACTGAAAGGCGAGTTTTGTAGACTGTGTAGAGTGAGGTGCTGTGTAGCATTTTACGGCCGTAAATCTTCAAGGACGGACAGCAGCCACGAGTCAATCAACACGGTGTTGATTAAACTGATGATGCCCCAAAGCATTTAATTGCCGTTCGACAGATGATAACTATAAGAAATAAAAACAATAATAAAAACCAAACAAAACGAAACGAAACGAAACTAAACTTTTAACGACAATTTTGTTCTCTTTTTTGGCACTTTAACAAGTTTCCAATTTCGTTAAAATGTACAATTGTAAACCACCTGTAAAAAGTGAGGGCGATGCCATTTTCATGGTCGTTTTCAAATTGAAAACGTGTCCAACAGCAGTCATCAATTTTTAAACACGAGTAATCACTTTGTAAATGCTACACACAGACCCGAGAGAGTCCTTTGGGGGTTGGCATGGCTTAGCTTAGCCTAAAACCCAAAGCCCCAGGATAAGGTCGTTCTATTTGATTTTGTCTGTTCTGTCCTCTTCACTGCGCTGACAAGTATGCCTCAAATTTCTCTATCGCGCCGCAGTCGGGCCCCGGCTGGGTCGCTTGATTTCCAAATTTCGGCACGTAACTACAGAAAGTTGCACAAATTTTTATACAATTTGTTGCATGCATAATTCAGCAGGACAATCGCCAGGATTCGGGCTACAGCTACAGCTACAGCTGAATAACAAGCGCATATATACTGTCTGGATTTATGGGAAGTCGAGAGTACTAGGTCTCTTAGCTCATTTTGACAGCTTAAGCGCCCGCGCATATGCTATGGAATTATGATGTTCTTTGACGGGGGAAAGGACAATAAATTGTATTATTTAAACATATCAGGCATCATGCGTATCAAGCGTGAAGAGCTGAATTCAATTTAACAAAGTGTGCAAGAAAAAAAATGAAATTGAATATGGTATAAAAGAGTATTTAAAAGTCATTAGAAGCACAGGAAACTCTACAATTATAAAATTTATATATAAAACTTGAATTTTATAATATTTTAAAAATTTAATTAAAATTGCATTTTTAAAATATTCTGATTTAAAATTCAACACAAATTGAATTCAAAATTAATAGATAAAAATATATATTTTTTTATATATTTTATTTAACAATCTATTGTGTTATATTGAGATAATTTCATAATAAAATCACTTAAATTTCCTTGAATATTTTTAAGCTACAATAACCCTTTTTAAACAAAGCAATTTAATCTCATTTTATTACAATGAATTAGAACATTTAATTCTCCTAAAAGTTAACCCATTAATTACTAAACTATTAGTATTAAAACTTAAACAAATTATAGAATATATATATGCCAATTAATACAATTTCGATTATAAATATTAATAATTTACATTTGTTTAACAAATGGATTTCCGTTTAACAAAAGAAACAAATGAAAACAAATCAAAATTCGAGGCAAATTCAAATAACATTAAGAGCATGTTAATCTATTGAAATAAGCGCCATCATTTGTCTATCAAGCCGAATGGAACTCACTCTATACACAATCTAATACCCCAGGCCAGAAAATATTTAATTGATGTTTAGTTTTTATTTTTTTTTGTTTTTGC
Organism: Hirtodrosophila alboralis; assembly: GCA_035043045.1. Taxonomy (NCBI): domain Eukaryota; kingdom Metazoa; phylum Arthropoda; class Insecta; order Diptera; family Drosophilidae; genus Hirtodrosophila; species Hirtodrosophila alboralis. The sequence goes on along the minus strand of JAWNNH010000723.1, from coordinate 34,594 downwards.
AGTCGCACTAAACTGAATATTGAAACTGAAACCAAAAACTCGAAAAGCGTCGAGCAAATGGGCAAATTTATTAAATTCTCATTTATCAACATCATAAATCAAAGCTTTTAGCCATGGCGCTCAGTTTTCAGTTTCAATTTGGATTTTTGTCAGCTGGCGTTAAAACTACACAATGAAAAATATATATGTATATATAAATATATATTTCAAATGATCTATCAACAGTTGCCATTCGGCGTTGATGTTGATGTTTCTGGTTTTGTACAGTTATATATAAATATTTTGTAGATATTTTTATGGCTTTCTGCTTGTCTCTGCGCGTTTATGACTAGTTAATTTTGCTTGTTTTTGATTTTGATTTTGATTTGGCATTTTATTGTTGCTGCTGTCATTTCTGGCTGGTTTTTATTGGGCGCAATGAACTATAAAAAAGCGCGAGACGCGCGCTGCACTTGACAACTTACTGAATGACGGAATGACTGCGGCATGATGCGGCAATCTGTCAAAAAAAATATATAAAAAAAACGAGAATATGTTTTGTGCTACACTTTTGCTTTCAGCTTGACCTTTGACCGGTTGTCAAAATGGCCGCTGCAAGTGTCAACATTTTGTTGCTTTTGACAGGCAGAACGGCAAAAGTGCGCAAAAATGACGGCGGCAACAGCAAAACGCGGCTTTGAACTACTAAATCATTTTTTGACAGTTGGCGGCGCTGCGTTGACTGCGACTGCGACAGCGACGCCGGGGAAAGCCCCAAGCAGCGCAGTCGTTATGTGTGTGTGTGTGTGTGTGCACACTTTAACCATGACCTTGAACGCCGTTACACACACACATACACATACACGCGCTCGCTGCTTTTGTTTATGCAATAAATTAAAAGCAATAATTTTTCATCTTGAGGCAACAGCAGCAGCAACAGTTGAAAGTTCGCCTGCTGCGGCGCAGCGCATTAATTTTGTGTAAAGTTTATATACAGCATAGAGAGAGGGGGCGACTGAGGGGGGGTGCAGCAGTAGCAGCAAAAGTGATAAAGCACCGCAGCGACATTGGCAGCAGCGCAGCTTTGGGCAGACATTGTTTTTAACTCGCTGCGACTGCGTCGCCGGCCTCTCTCTCCCACTCTCTTTTCGCACGCTTACACGCGCTCTCCCTCTCCCTCTGTTGTTCAATGCAAAAACAATAATTCAACTTGTGGCTGTGTGTGTGTGTTTGTGTTTGTGCTCCACATACGAGTCACATTCAAAGGCAAAATCAAAAGCAAAAACAAAAGCAAAGGCAAAGGCACAGGTTCAATGCACGCTTTGCGCCTGCGCAGGTCAAGCAAATTGACTTGCTCTCTCGCTCGCACAGACTCGCTCCCTCTCTCTCTCTCTCTCTGTCGCTCTCTTTTGTCTTTGGCTGCGCCATTAATTCTAGCGTTCGCCGGCTTGTTTGACAGTTCTGACAGACGATTATTTAAAGTTGTGCTTAAATGTGCGCTCTCCTGCTCGCACTTGTTGTGTGTGTGTGTGTGTGTGTGTGTTTGGGTGTGTGTGTGTTGTGTCTGGCCCTGGCCATGGCCATTGCATTTGTTGTTGTCTTTATTATTGTTGTTGCTGTTGTTGTTGTTGTGGGCGCACATAAGTCACACAAAAGCGTATTCCAGTTCGACCCTGCGCCGGGCTATGTCGCTTATAATACAAATTACACTTTTTGGCATATTTCATTTTCAGCTTATTTTTTTTTTTGTTTTGTGCCTTCGTCTGGCAGAGCCTAAAAACTTGCAGTCTGGCAGCATTAACTGGGTTAGTAGGTCCTGCTGCTGCTGCTGCTGCTTCTGGTCCTGCACAAATTAATAGCGCCTAACGGCAATGGGGCGTATAAGCAATGTCGTCTGGCCCAGCACACACAGCACACACACACACAGCCACTCAAGTTTTTACAACTATTGCTAATTTTAACGATTTTAAAGATTTTACACACCATTTTTCAAGTTAACGCAGCGTGCCATCATAAAAGCAGACGAAGAATTACGATATGTTTTTTAAAATCCTGTACTCATTAAAAATGGAAATAGAAGGGTATGCCAAAGTTGTGCAAAATGTGTGTAACAGGCTGGAGAAAAGGCAAGTCTTGTATTTAAGCAGGTGAATACATTCCGTCGACGGAAAGAAACATAGAAAAGTGATTGACGCAGTTGTACGGTCGACAAAAAGAGAGAAGAGAGATGATTCGATTTGGTCGACAAAAAGTAACTAAGCAAAGTCCTTGACATAGTCGTGCAGTCGACAAAAAGAGAGAAGAGAGATAATTCGATTTGGTCGACGAAAAGAAACAAAAAAAAGTGCTTGACGCAGTTGTGCGGTCAACGAAAAAAGAGAAATAATTTGTGATTCGATTTTGTCGACGAAAAAAATAATAAAAGTTCTAGACGCAGTCGTGCGGTCGACGAAAAAAGATAATGCTACAATTCTTTTGTATTTCTTTTGGCTTGTCTATGACAGTGCAGAGTGCAGGAGTGCAAATGCTATGGACGTCACCCAACAGTTGACGCAACTTTATTTATCTAACATTAAATTTAAAACTAAAGACTAAACCTATTTAAAAGACTATTTTAGCTTAGTTTTCTGCTTATTTTTAGCTACAAAAATGGTGTTGAGACTTGAGTACAGGGTGTCGTCTAGTCATGAGAGCCTTTTTACTTATTTTTTATGAACTGCAGGCGGTCAATGAGTGCTGGTCGCTTAGCCAAGACAACAACCCAAGTGGCCATAAATCAAAATTCCAGTAAAAATCACGTGCCAGGCAAACGTTTACTGTTTTTGCTGTTGTTGTTGTTGTTATTTGTAGATGCTGCTGCTGTTTATTAATGAAAGCGAAAAGCGCTGCTTATATAATCACGTCAAGGGTCCTGAATCTGGCTATCGGCTGGCAAAAATCAAACTGCAAACTGCCACTGCGCACAGCGCACAGGGCTGCCAGAGCACATCAAAATTGGCACAAGTTCATCATCATCATTATAATCTAAAAAACAACAGCAAGAGGCAGCAGCAGCAGCAGCTGACGGGTGGCAGGAGGGCGGACTGGGGAGTGGGGAGTGGGGGGCGTGGCATGGACGTTGAAAGCTCAGAGACCGCCAGTGTTCAATTTATGAGCCGCAGACAGTCTGCCCTTTTTTTTCTGCTTTTCTTTTTTTTTTGTATAATCGACTGTAGTTTTTAATTAAAAGTTAACTTTATAATGATTTTTTATCAGCTGCTGCTGCTGCCAAGTCTCTTTAAGTCTAAATTAAAAAGAAATTTCTCATTTTAAGCGAAACTGGCAAACAGGAAGCGGCCCCAACGCGCTAACTGGGCGTTGGCCAACAGCTACGTGATCGGGCCAGGCTCAACAGGATTACAAATCAGACAATAAATAAATTTGATCGCCTGGACAAGTTGGTAAGTTGATTAATGTGCGAACTTCAGAATTTAATCACAACAACAATACTAATAATAATAAGCTAAGAGCGGCCCCCCTCATGCAAAATACTACTTTAATGTGTTAAATGATCTTAATGTGAAATGTGACTTACCATCGTATGTTAGTTCTGAAGGATTGAGTGATGATAAGAACTTACCATCTGCAATGGAAAGGAAACAAAATAAATAAAACGTTAATAACAATTACATTAATAAAATATTTTTTATTATTTGAGCAGAAATGAATTAAGAACAATTCAATCTAGAGCTTTCAAATTAAATATACTCTCTTCCTAGTCTGTGATCCATGCTAATTCTACCTATAAAATTGTGTAAGATATATAAAAACATTTGTCTAACATTTATTCACTCCAACTTCAATTCAAATATATTAAAAAAAACTACTCTTTTGCGCTTTGGCAACAAATTATAATAATTATGAATAAATAAATTTTTATTAAATATCATGCTCCCTTTTTTCGATTTTTTATTGTTTCAGAATAGTTGCGTGCGTTTCTTTGTTGTTATGTCAATTTGCACACCTTTTCAGTATAATTTTTATTATTATTTTATTTTTTTTTTTGCACTTTTTTGTGTTGGTTTTATAATGCATTATTATTATTAATTCGATTATTGTACAGCATTTAATTTAATACGCGCCATGCCGCATTATGTACAATAATTATTTTAAATTCACTTTGACAAGCATTTTTATTGACTACCGCCGCAAACCCCCCGGATGCAGTGTTTTTTTTTTGTCTTTTTCCCCCCAGCCCCCTGTTAATTTTAATTTAATATTTTAACATTGGCCCGTGTTTTAATTTTGCTTGCGGTTTTACGCATTTGTTGTTGCCTTTTGTTATCAGGCAACAAAAATGCAAATTAACGCACAGATTTCCACTTTGTTTTTTTTGTGTCTATTTTAAAATATTTATAGCTGTCATGGTTAATTTTTTCTCGCCGCTTTTTTGTTTGCACACATTTTATTTCAATAAATTATTTATTTTTAATTTCAGTGTTGTGTATTTTTGCACAACATTTTGGCATTTTATGGCGCATAAAATGGCATTTTAAACAAATCATATGGTGTCCATAAACTATTTGCTGTCCTAAAACAATTTTATATGAACAATAAATAGTTTAGGTAAATACACACATTTATAGAGCTTTAATTTTGTTTACCAATACATTTTAAAGTTGAATATTATTTGAAATATCTTATGAGGACTTTTAAATTGGAATACAACTATAAAAATCGAAATTAAAAGAGAAAACTGGAAAAAATAATAAAGTTGAATTTGTGATAAAAATGTGAAAATTAAGCAAATATAAAATTGTAATTTTATAAATAATATCAGTTACATATTATACTTTATTTACGTTCCTATACTGTTCCTATAGCTAAACTGTTCCGTATCCTTCTTCATATAATGCTGTAAAATGTATTTCTTGCTGTTTTTGGACTTTTGTTGTAAATAAATCAATGATAATTAACCTTCTGCAGCGCGTAGAAATAATTTTACTGTCAATGTTGTCAGCACTGACAGTCGAACATCTTAAATCATTTTGTTCTTGTTGTTAAACGTGCTCTAAAAGCGACTAAGACTCGGAGACTGACACTGACACTCCGGTTTCAAGTAAAAAATAAAATTAAATTAAAAAGAAAACAAAAAAAAAGAAAGCCCAACAAAATGAAATAAAATTAAAAAGCGCAACAACATTGGACACTAAACACGGCTAAATGAACAACGCGCCCCGAAAATGCCAAATGCGCAAAATAAAATGCCAATTCGCACTCGCATTTAAGACTCGAGGACACGAGGCTCGGAGGAACTGGTGACTGGATATGGAACTGGATATTGGAGAACAGAGTTGTACTGAATCGTTCAGAACTAAATGAGCGAACTCAGTTCTTAATTGTTGATCGCCTCAGTTCAATTTGATCTTTCAATCTTTTCTTTTTATTGCTGTTCTGTTGGTTTGAGTTTAGTTTTACTTTGTATTTATTTCTAGAATTCTATTTACACAATTTTCGATTTAAACTTATTTTAATGCACTTTTGAAAATGATTTTTAATCTTGACTGTAACAAAACTAAATATTTAAAGTATTTTTAGAATTACCAAGTCGAATCGAAATGTTACTTGCATGAGTGCGACTTGAACAAAATTAATTAAATAAATATTTAATCTAAGGCAAATGTAGAGCAACTAAATATGAACAATTCATTATAGTAGAAAAATTTAAAGAAAAATTAAAATTTTAGTTGTACTTTATTTTTTTGACTTGTCTAATAGGATAGAATTGATTTTGGTTATTAATTTTAATTGTTTTTTTTTTTAATAAAATGAAACATACAAATAAATAATATTTTAATTAATATAAAAATTAATAAAAACAACTGGACATGAGCGAATATCATTTCAAAGGTTATAATTTTTTAAGTAAAAATTTATTGATATTTTAAAAAAATGGAAAAATCCCTAAATTGTGTATCAACAAAAAACCTATAAAATAATTAATTTGAGCTCTTTTTAAAAATAGAAATGATTGATAGAATAATTAAATTTCAATTTTTCTTTAAAAATCATAATATGTAAAAGACATTTTTAAAGATGTTATTATAACAATTGAAAATAAAAATTGAATTGAAAACCAGATAGTGTATTATCAAAATTTTAAAATATTTACGATGTCTGTCTCATTCTATTCATATGATACATGTCCTTTTTAATAGAAATGGAGTCATACGTTATGTATCCTTTATTTTAAGAATATAAATTGAAAATAGGGTCAAGAATTTTTAAATATAAATTGATATATAATTATTCTTTCACTTGTTTTTTTATTTTAAAATTAAATACGTTTTAGTCGATTTTTAATCTTTTAAGAACTGAACTTATTCCTTAAAATGAACTATATTGCACAACTCTACACTGTGCTCGGATGTTCGATTGGAGGTCTTGTGACAAAACACCTTTTCAAAATGCACACAGTTTGATATTCCTCAAACAGACGTTCAGACAGACAGACTGGACAGACAGACAGACAGACAGGACAGACAGACAGCGAATGGGGGCCTCGATTTCTGATGTGTAGACGTCAAAAACTCTGTGGTGGCAATTAAATGCCTTCAACGCTCATTGCCAACGCCTCAGCGATCGCATTCTCTCTCTCTCTCTTTTTCTCTTTCTGTTCTTTTCTCTCTCTTTCTGTTTGATTTCTTGGCCAAGTCAGTATAGGCCACAAATAACGCCCAAATATGGCGCAATTTCATTCGCAACGCAACGCAAGGCAACGAATCGATTGCCGATTCATTTCAATTCGTTGCGTTTCGATTTATTTATCACCTGTCGTTGAAAATTGAAATTGCATTTCGACTTGGACTTGGACTTGGGCCTGAAGTTGAAGTTGAAGTTAAATGTGGATGTGGACTTTTATTTCTTTTGACTCGTTTGGTTTCATTGTGCCATTGGGGCCATCGCCCCAGGTAATCATTGTCAACAATTAATGAAAGCCATTGTGGGCGTGGCAGACTTTTAATGAACACTGTGCTGTGTTGCTCGGTTTTATTTTTATATATTTTTGTTGCTAAACAAATTAGCAAGAGCTTTTCTATTAGAATGTCCAGCGAAAAAATAAAACTCATCAACATAATGTAAGACGCTGCTCGGGGCGATAATGAGCTATAATGGAGTTGGCCAGGCCAACAGACCTGCTTCGACAAGAGTCGGAGAGACGAGAATCGCAAAATGCGAAACTCTTAAGAGCCTCTTAATGCCGCTTTTGCTCGGTTTTCTTTTTAGCCCTTTACTTTAGATATATTTTCTGATTTTTTTTTCTTTCTTGTTTTTTTTCTTGTTTTTTGTGCATATTTAAAAGCCTGAATTCATTCGTTGATCGACTAATCAGCCAGGCAGTGTGGAGTCTTCAGTGAGTAAAGAAAGTCAAGACAGAGTTTCAGTCTCCGTCCGTTGCTTATCAATGCACTTTGCCGTGCTACACGTAAACTTACTTTACACGCGTAAACTTTTGATAAGCGCCGCCAACAATGGCAATGCCGAGAGTCAGAGCTGATAGCGCTTAGAATTGATTTAAATCGTTGTACTTTGCATATTTTGTGCATTTTTATGGCCAGGATGTGAGCTGCGGTTTTTGGCCAGATAGCCAAGCCAAAGCCAAGTTAAAGCTAAAGCCAAGTTGTCGGCCTACAACTTGTAGCAGTCATTAGAGCGGCAATTGACCAGGGCCCCCAAAAGGCCCAAGTTTCGTGCTTTTACGCTTTGCTGGATTTAAACTGAATCACAGTGGAGTGAGACTGGGACTGGTAACAGAAACTTCGACTTGAACTGGCTTTTCGGTTTGTTGCATGGATGGGTTCTGTGTTGTGGCACGCGGACTTTTGTAGCAGACAAAATTGTCGACAAATAGTTTACACGGGCATGAAATTGTGCTCCAGCCCCAGACAACGGGCAAAGGAATGTTGTTGCTGTTGTTGTTGTGGTTACAGGAATGCGCATAGCTCAAAGTAGTTGCAAACAAAACATTTGGATTAAATGATTGAGTGCAGCATGCAACAGCAAACAAAACCAGCAACAATATTGGAATTGCAATAAAAAATAAAAAGAAAGCAAATTTAAGTTTCAAAAGAAGATTCTTTGCCTGGGTGGTCTATAGGTTCTATGTTGGACTGCTAAATTAATATATTAATCTAGAAAAATTATATAAAAAATATAACATTATGTGCTGTTGCGTGGTGGTCATTAATTTATATCAAAAGTGTAATTGAAAACCGCATAAATTAAGCAAAATGCATTTTTTATGCTGTCGTTGTTGCAACATTTTTGTATGTTATCCCAATGGGAATGCGCGGCTTTGACATTTGGCTGCATTATAGTTTAATCTTATTAAAACATTTATATTTATTTAAAATATGCATGCAATTTGTTAATTTAACTGCTTCTGCTTCTGCTCCCAATGCTGCGTTTGCTGTTTCGCATTTATTTATGCAACGAATAATTTTTTTTTTTTATTTTTTAATTGTCATCTTTGTTGTTATTTCTGGTTATTATTATTTTTTTCCGTTTTTTTGCTTTTGTTTTTGTGGCAGCCACTGCGCTTAATTGCATTTTGCATATGAATTAATGAATTTTTTATCAGCACATACACATATCTGCTCAAATATGCAATATATATATGGCATACCCCTCTACAAACATCATTTATATTATTTTATTTTATTTTTTCATGCCAACTGATAATAGAATAAAGGCAACAAAAAAAAACAAAAAACATGCGCCAACCGCAGCGATTTTTGTTTGCCTTGTTTTTTTTATTTTGCAGTTGTTTTGTTTTATTTATTTGATGGGATTAATTTTTTTATTGCCTATATTTAATTTCATTTGTGGTTGTCATTTGTGAAAGGGATAGACCTATAGACAAATGAAAAGTGCAAAAGGGTCAGCAATAGGAATTGTCGGCGAATCGCATTAAGAGTTGTATAATTGATAGCATATGCTAATTCGAAAGTCTATTTGTACATTTCCTTAAACCAAACCCTAAAACAATTATATATTATTATGCCTAGAATCCACAACAATATCAATAAGCAGAGCAACCCTAACAACACCTTGATAAATGTGCATATTTCTGTAAATTCCAATTTTCCTATCAAGCAGCTTGATCTTCATTAAAAAAACACAATGCATGCACATTATCTATCAGAAATATTCCTTGGAAAAGGGTTTATTTCATATTATTTCATATCGTATATATGACACACATTTCCTAGTTTCATTAAAATGCAATTAATATAGGCTTTCAGCACATTTATGGGACCCCGATGACCAAATTACCCAATATCAGCTACTGGCTAGCCAACTATCCAGTCTTAAAAAATTATATTAAGGGTGCGTCATAATTAATAATATATATATATGCTTCCACGACAATTACGCACACGAGCCTGAGCATTTCATTAACTTTACATTAATGCGATGTATGTGCGATGTATGACACTAAAGAAGGCAACAAAATGCAATTGCATAATGTCAAAACACTCGAACAGGGACAAGTGTAAATATTATCATATATATAACAAAAATGAAATGAGAATATCTTAGTACTTAAGTAGAAGATACCCTGTATGCACTTATAATATAATAATTTTAAATATCTTTGAATTAACGCATAGAAATATAGAAATATACAACGATTTGGTTCTGAACTAAATAATATTTTTTTCATCATATCGTTATTAAAAGTATTTTATAATTTTGTTGACTAAGAAACTTCTGCCATTTGGATGAAGGCAAAAAAGAAAAACAACGAAAATTAAAATATAGAATATGTGAGCTACGAAATTCTCAAAAGTTTTCAATTTATTTCATTTTTTTATTTCTCAGTATCTATATATACCAAAATGTTGAAAAACATACATATGTAGAGGTCAGCATCAATTAGCTGGTCGGATTTGGCTCAAATTTATTTGCAGTTATTCATTACTGCCAAACAAAAAGGTTTGTTAAAGACAAAAATTTCTGGGACACGTTTCGGAAAAGTCACTAGAGTTTCAACAGATGTACTCACTGTTAACGTACACAGCGCTGTTAACTTATACAGCACTGTTAACGTATACAGCTCTGTTAAAACAATGACAGAAGGCAGTATTTTTTAAATAAAATACGAAAATTACAGTAGCCAGTATTTTTTAAGTGAAATACGAATTAGGTTTTATTATTATAGAATATGGTAAGTATGATTTTTGTTTATATATTTTCTTTTTTGATGGAGGGCGTAGCAACGCACGCCGGGTACACTAGTTCGATGCATATATGACCTACATAAATCACATTTTGTGTCTTTAATTTTTACAGTCATTGACAAACATGGCTAATGTAGATTATCGTGTCTTCTTTTACTTCCCAATTTAATTATATTTTGTGTATCCGTTTCCTAATGAATTTCACCTGTTTCAAGATCTTTTCGAAATGTCATTAGATCAAGAGCAAAATACCCTATAATCTTGTAGTTTTTATAAGCACTTTTGTGTATTTGAAAGATCAGGCGAGTGCTCTTCTATCTAAAGTCAATTTAATATTCTTATTATTCCCTTCTTCCTTTTTTCCTTTTACTCCTTTTAAATTTTATATACAGGGTATTACAATATTTAGTTAGCTACAAGTTTATTGTAGGTATGTATTCTTATATATATATATGTTTGTGTTTGTAGTTTCTATACATATAACTCAATCCATTAACGTTTTGATAAAGGATCTTTATGACGACACTCCAAGCGACGTCGGCAATCATCATCAGTTACAACAACAACAGAAATTGCTTTGGTACGTGTCAGTTGGTAAGAAAACACACACACACACACACTAGGCACACACACTGTCAGAGTGAAAAGTAATTGCGTTTAAATGCGTTTACATTAAGCCAAAATGCAGCCAGAGCCAACTTGGACAGACGCTTGGCCTAATTGCAGCATAAGTGTGTGTGTGTTGTAATGTGTGTGCGAGTGTGTGTGTATATCCATCAAGGACAATTATTATTACACTTGTAATGTGACCATTAATAGCATTATTAATGCAAGCATTCACATCACATTCACAGCTCGAAGAAAACATTCAATGGGTTACACAATAATTTCCGGGGCAAAGTTTTATGCAACGGGGAAATCTATAATATATATCTAGATAGCTATATATCTATCTATCTATATATCCATCTGCTGATGGCGACTTTACGACATGCAAAGCCAAAGCAAAACACTTTATGGTTACCCCAATGTCCCCCCTCCCCTCCTTGCCGCTTATATTCATTGGGTTGTTCAGTTGGTTTCAGTTTACGACTTTTTAATAGTTCTCACATATTTTTTATAGATTTTTCTACGCCCGCTTTCTTGTGGTCTTCCCGTACTGCTCCACACTCGTCGCTTTGATGAAAATTATTTGTTATTGTTGTTCTTCTTCTTGTTGTTGTTGTTATTGTTATTTTGGCCAGCACATAAAATTGATTTCCTTTTGGCCCAGGTCCCAGTTGCCAGTTCCCGGGTCCGGACTCGGGCGTTTACTCTTTCGCCTGTCATAAAATTTATGTTTATGTCGTAAAATTTAGTTCGATTTTTGTGGCATGTTTTTGCTGCATGCCTTTTGATTTCATTGCTTGTCATTGCAGCGCACTAAAAACAATCTTTCTATCTCTATCCCACACTCAACCCCCACTGGGTTTGGACCACACCAGGTGTATGTGTGTGTGTGTGTTGTAAAGGGTTTTTTTTTCCTTTATATATACATAAATAGATTTCGCACAGACAACGCGGCGTATGCGCAACATTGCTGAAGGTAGCGTCACCGAAAAAATAAAAAAAAAACAGAATGAAAGAAGTTGTCGCTTGCTGATATAAACAAACGACAGACATTTGTTTTTATTACACACCTTATGCGGAGAGGGAGGAAGTGAGGCAGGGGGATACTTTCACTTTCACCCCGCTGTCACAGGGGGGGCGGGGAGTGGTAGTAGATTCTAGTTATTTTAATGCACATTTTGTAGGCAATTCCAAATTAGGCAATGTTTTGGCAATATTGTACTTGGCCCCGACTGCTGTTGGCCCTTTTATATGGGCCAAGTACTCGATGTGCACATCATCAAGGTGTATGTGTGTGTGTGTTTTGGGGGCAGAAATGGAGTTTGGTGGATGGTTTTTGGCCACCCTGCCCTGTCGTACTTATAAAAAAGTAATTTTCTCATTTCTTGTTCTCATTCGAGGCTTTTTGTATATTAGAAGAAATGGCTTTATTTATTTCTTATATGTAAGTGGCAGCAAAAGTTTTTCCCTGCCATCTTTTGCTTTTATTTTTGTTTAGGATTTTTATATATATTTTGGTTTTTTTTTTTTGCCTGCTTGTTTGGGCGCCGTTAAATTGGCAAGTTTGTTGTGCTAAGTTTGGGTCTCGCTGCTGGAGCACATAAATTAGAGGCACAAATTAGAAATTATGTGCGCATTTAAATGTGAAGAGGAGCTCCAGTCTTAGTCAGTTCAGTTAGTCAGTTCCATATGTTGGGCTCGGGCCCTGTCTGCTAATGAAATGGCTGCGTGCCTCTGCCTCTGCCACTGCTTGTGCCACTGCCTCGGCCTTTTACTCAAACTCAATGAATATTTGAAGAGCCAAAGGAACCACAAAAAAAAAACCGAGAAAAACCAAACAAAATGAAACTTTTGCCACGGCGCCATTTGGCGCTACAAAAGATATTTTTCCATTGAAAACATTGCAGGCAAAAGTTGTTTAAATTTAGCAACCGACACATGTGTGTGCAGTGGGTGGGGATAGGAATGGGGCATGAAAATGTGCATGGGTGGCAGAGGGGGGGTGTTGCAGACGGGGCAAAATAAAGAATAAAGAAACAGTGCCACACCATTTGCGTTCTTCTGGTTGTCGACATTTTTTTCGGACATGGGACAATTGTCGATAATATTGCTGCGGAGGCGCTGTGGCATCATTCAAATAACACAAAGACAAGTTCAATGATCTTCACTGTGAGAGGAGAAGATAGGTTGCTGCGGGGATGGGGGAGGGGGAACAAGTAGAATAGAGGCAAAATATTAATGTGCTTTTCTTTGAATGCCATTGCTTTCTTCATAAGAATCTATAGGCTATAACTAACAATTTAATAAGCTTTTTAATTAGTTCTCTGAAGACTTGGGTATTTTGTATTAAAACAAATACAAAAAACGAGATCTAGGCGGTGTTATTTTCTCTAATTCATTAATACACAGTATATTGAAGATCCTAATATGTTAATGTTAATATTAATATTACAGACATTTTCTGTTTAATTACGCTGTGAAAAAGCATTTTATATCCCCAACATTTGAGAAATTAACTCCTAAAATATGATTTTCTCACAAGAATTGGTAAAACTTATGAGCTAATAACTTCTTAACCGATACTTATAAAAAAAAGTTGATGGCTTTAACAACTAGTTTAGCTACATTTCTATTAAGTGTTGGAAAAAAAAAATTTTACTTCTGTATAAAAAAAAAACGCATATAATTGTTTTTTTTTTAATTGGGCATATTTTTAAGTAATAAATATTTTCATTTAATTCGCTTTAACTTTTAAAGAAATAATCTAATTTAAAAATGTTATATGACAAGTTGATAGGCTATTTTATTACCATTACGAAAAAGCTAACAATTTTAACATTATTAAACTATGTTTAGATTTATTTTATTTAACCAAAGTTACGTGTTTGAAAAATCTGAAATCTAGCTGTTTTTAATTATTCCAAAAATGGTCCCGGCAAACTATTTCTTTTAAATTTTTATTTTAAAATCAGTCACCTATTTTTCGTAATTTACTCTAAAAAAAATTCTTTATGCAAGAATTTTATTTAAATTGTTGCATTGTGCTTAGTTTATTATATTTTAATATTTTAATAACTCCTACAAAACTTGCCATCATTTTCAACCCTCTTATGCTATATTAAATTGCCTGATTTGCTGTATTAGTAAAAAAAAAAGAAAGGTTGAGTGTGACGATACCAATTTAATTCCTTTCTCTTTTACCATCAATCCATGATAATTTGTTGATCTTCGAACTCCCACTTTGAGCCTGAAACTATACAAATTTTCCGCTCGTTAGTCTCTCTCTCCTCTCTCTTACTCTTCACAAATCGACAACTTCATTTCCTTTTTATGATATTTCATTGCCCATTATGCTCTTCAACGTACTGCTACCCTCCTCGCCCTGTAACAACTATATGTTTCACTAATGTCGTTTATCATTAGGCAAAAAGTCTACTAGTATTTATATTCATACTAGACGAAAGAAATATTTATATATATATACAGGTTTTCTTCCTGTTGACGCAAGATAATTTGCCTCGTTTGTCTGTGCCGTCGCCCCTCGCACCGCGCTCCCATTACAAAATGTCAAAAAATTTCCTAAAACACGACACGCCCCCAAAAAAACAAAACGAGCCGAGCAAAACGCCCACGACACGCTCCCGTTGCCGCTTTATAGAAAATTGGAATGTTTTGTAGGTGGCATAACTACATGGTAATGCTAATGGTAGAGTGTAGACCCGGTCCAAGTAGTTATGTAGGTGGATAGGTGGATAGGTTGTTGGGTTGTTGGGTTTGTTGGGTTTGGCAGGTGGCAACGCCCAGCAGAAGCGCATAATTTGTCATTGAATGTTTGGTTTGTGTGCCATGGCCATGGCCAGAACAGCAGCTAATGTCTTAGGTGTTGCCTGTTTGCATAAAAAACGGTATTTGCCACCCTCTTAACGGAACCGGAGCTGCTCTAGCGTTTCACTTAATGGGCGGGTAAGTATGTTTGTATCCACTCGAGATGTTGTTGTCCAGCCTATTTCATTTGTTGCTTAATTTGTGGCTAAACATTTAAAAAGCATTTAGTGTCACACTGGCCACACTGTTAACAGTGGCGGCCATAAAAGCATGTCCACTTGCTATCTCGGGTCGCAAAGTTCGCTACCATTTAATGCACACACATATAGCCATATAATTATAATTGCTGATAAATGTTTCATACTAATAAACACTTAAAGCAAACGAACGTCCGACATGGAGCTAACGATGACGACGACGACGTCGCCGGCGTGTGACGCTAATGACACTTGGCGTCGACGTCAACGTCTACGTCAACGTCAACGTCGACAGAGAGCAGCAGCAGCAAAAATGAAATGATTTGTGTGTGAGATTGCATGCCTTGCAGTGATTTGTGATTTGTGTGTTGAGAAATGCAATTTTAAACGGGGGGCAAACTGGCATCAACTGGCAACTTGATAAGCCACTGTCATCAGCAGGCTGCAGTTTTTGATAGCTCTATTAAAAGGCAGGCTGCTGCTGCTCTTCATACAAATATATATTCACGTATATACAAAATGGCGATATATTATTGAAGTTGCAAATTTGTAGCTGGCAAAATAAATGTGAAAATAATGAATAATAAAAGTCAAGAAGAACATGATTTTTTATGACTGACGCGACTGCTGAATGAGTGCCAGAAGTGCGAGAAAAACAGAAACAACAAGTGTACGCTTTACCGACTTTAATATACTCTGTATTTATTACTTAAATTGCAACAATAATAGAGAGATCAGACTTATAAAAAAGCACCTGACTGAAGCTTTAAAATTGTGTTGTAAATTAAGAAATTTTATTTTGGTTTTTTTTCGGATGTGTCAGTTGGTTTAACTAAAAGTAATATACGAAATAATCTGACTAGGGCATATACGCACACACATAACAAATTTCCTAAGGCTAGCTATAGGAATATCGCCAAAAATTGAGATTATATGGAGATATATTGCACATACTCTTAAATTTTCGGGAAAGACTGTGGGCGTGACTAAAATAATCTAAGACATAATCTGACTCAGGCATAAAGGAACAAACATACCAAATTTTCTAAATCTAGCTAAATCTAGCAAAAATGGATTTTATATGGAAAAACATTTTGAATAATTAAATACTCTGAAATTTCCGGTTATGACAGTGGGCGTGACTAATAAAATCTTAGCACATGATCTGACTGAGACATATACGCACACACATACCAGATTTCCTAAATCTAGCTATAGTAATAAATACACACACCAAAATTTCCTAAATCTAGCAATAGTAATATAGCCAAAAATTGATCTTGTATGAACAAACTTTGCATATAATCATATATCCTCAAATTTCTGGATATGACAGTGGGCATAACATTTTAGCACATAATAAAACTGAGGCATATGCAAACACATATTTCAAATTTCCTAAATCCAGCTATAGTAATAAAGCCAAAAATTGAGCTTATATGTAGTAACTTTGCAAAAACTCATATACCCTACACTCCAATTTAGATACACAGTATAAAAAGTGCAAAAGTCCGTGTCTGTCTGTCAAAATACACACATGTATACACATATACTCGCATATTGGACAGTTGTTATCAGCCTACAGTTACTGTGTGTGAAATCCCCCCTGACACGGGCAAAACTAATATAGTTGAGCCGTGACTAATTTATGCGGCAGCCAGTGTAGCACAGATCATAACTATATTATGGCGATAAGTTTCAAGCTAGACAAATTCAAGTCAAAGTCATGAGACCAGCCCATGTAAAACGAGTCGTGGCATCTTTTTTTTGTACTCTATACAAAAGATGAAAAAAATAAAAAATTGAACAGTATAGGAAAATTTCATGCCTCAAAAATGTAGCTAAAGGAAGTTTGCATTTTGTCTGCGCGCGGCTGCCGCAACCCTCCCAAGGCGACAACAAAAGGCCATTGTTGTTGTTGTTGGTGTTGCTTGTTTGTCAACTGCGCTGCGACCTCTGGCAGTGTCTGTGGCAGTGTGGCAGTGGCAAGTCCGCCCTGCTGTTGCTGGTGTTGATGATTTTGTTGATGTGCTCGTTGAGTTTGATGTGGCAAAACGCGCAAACCTTGTAGCTTCCACCCAACACCCCCCTTAAAAAAAAAAGCCAAAAATGAAAGGAAAGAAAACCGGGCCCAATCCCAATCCCGGGTCTGGGAAATTCGATGCGCATTCTATTCATTGGCGTGTCGGTCCTAGAAATATGATAATGTGCCAGAGCAGCGAGAGGAGCAACGAAAATATATGCAACAGTCAGTTCGTAAATTTTCATTGTAAAATAAGAAGTGCGTGTTAAGGGATGAAGATGTATTGCCTTTTGTGCAATTTGACGTAATGTTACATAAGCTCTATGTAGAGCTCTCTATGCCCGAAAGGGGGTTGGGGTGCTCATTATAAAAGGCAGGCAACATCGAATTTCTGTTTCAATTTTTATGATTGTGCAACTTGGGCTGGGGAATTGTTGTTGGGTTAGGTACGAATATTGTGCTACGTGCGGCAGCTGGTGCCCCTTTTGGGATTGGTTTTATTTGTATTTTTTTTGGTCTTGAATTCGGATTGGGTTCGCGTTCGGGGTGCAGATATATACAACAGATATGGGTAATTTTTGGCAGCCGCGCGAGAGTTTTCTATTCAAAAGTTGTTTAATGCGTAAAATTTTAATTTTTTATTTTTTATCGTCGTTGTTGTTGTTGTTGTTGTGCCACGTTGGTGGCGGATATTGTGTCAGAGTTTGACAAAAGAGTTAAAAAGTTGTGGGAAAGGCAGATGCTTGCCTCATGAGAGATTGACTGATGCTGAGGTGTGAATGAATATTTCAGACTGACAAAGTTGATGGTTTATAAAAGGGGTTCCGAAAAAAAATATGAATTAATTAAACTATTTCAAATGTGTGTCATATAACATAAATATGGTTAAGAAAATATATGAAAGTCTGGGAAACGCAAGAAATTGAAGGAATTTTTGTAAGTTGAATTTACAGGACAATAAAATAGAATATATTTAATTTTTGTTGGGAATATAAATCATTGAATTCATTAAAACTTCAACCCACAACACTAAATACCATTTATTGTTTAGGTATAGAGTAAATTAAACCTATCGATTAGTAACTCTTTCTCTGTCTCTCTTCAGGTTAATGAGTTTCCTTCTAGTAGCTATTTTTATGCATTTGCATAGAAAATTAAGCTAGGCTTCCGCCTTAGCTAAATCACAGCACAAACCTTGGGAGGTTCCAGCCCTCTTTGCCCCTTATTACCCCACCACACGACTGTCAAACGAAGCAAATGTAATTCTATTAAAAGCAAACCAACAAAAATACAAGATAGGAAAAAACAAAAAAAAAATAAAAATGCTTTCACATTACAAAAGCAAAGCAAAAACTCTCAGGCTCTTTTGGCCCATGTGAATGAGAATAAATTCTCGGCCCAGTCGGCAAATGAAAATTGTCTAATTGTGCGTGGTAAGATAACAAACAGCCAAGGGCTAAGAGAAAAGGGCCAGAGCTTCCTGTTATTGTTATTGCTATTGTTGCAACACACATTTCGTCAATGTAAATAAGCAAAAATTGGGCGACAGCAGCAACAAAGATAATCGCCTTAGTGGCAAAAACGAAAAGTGCACTTCAGGTCATGTCAACCCACTGTGGATGTGGCATTAATGCCGCAATGACAACAACAAGCTGCCACACACACACACACACTGTCGGGTCAACCCTCGTATATTTTAAAACTGTAACAATTGGCAATTGTGTGGGTCTTGCGGCTTGACAAAACGCGCTTTGAGGCACAGAGCGTTAAGGATAACACGCACTTCTGAGGCTGCCCCACGCCATGAAAGTTAATTTACGTCACGCAGCATTTTCAATCAATGTCAGACAGGGGTAGAGAGGGTTTTTAGGGTTGAGGGTTAAATTTGTATTTATTTTTTTTTTTGTTCCCTGGTCGCCCGCTGTTCTTGTTTATTTTCATTTTCGCAGCTGAGGCAATCAAATTGATCTCGTTTTGATTTGCATTTAAGCGACACTTGACGAGCGTCGTATCCGACTTTTAAATGTAAATAAACACATACAGTCTATAAACATATTTTCATAGCTGACATTGCTGACATTTATCGCCTGGTTTTTGGCTCTTTAATTGCGCATTAACTGTTGCGCCAAAAACAGACGTTGAAACCCATCATCATCATCATCGTCAGCATTTTGTATACTCGTACCAAATGTATATATTTTATTTTTTGTATTTCTTTATTTTTGGGGCTGGTCACAACCCAAAGCTATACAAATATTTTTTAATTGAATGCAACGCTGCTGGTACGCGCGACGTTGATGAGGGTGCCCTATAATTATAGACCCAAAGACTAACTCGAAAATACATACCGAATCGAGAAACTGACACGAAACTGTCTGCGGACCTGACTCGACAACTGACTTGTGGCTTTCCACCAAACTAATTGCTGGGATTATTTATTTATGGAAATCTATCTAGGCAAAAGTCGTCGCGTTAACGCCCCTAACAATTTCGATCATGATGAGGTCTACAATTAACTTGAGCAAGCTGGAACCAGCTATAAACAGAGCTACAGATATCTCTAGGCACAGCTGAGAAATGAACCTAAAATCAAAACAGCCATAAATATCACAGCCTTGAGCTAATAAGTGACACTAATATCACATTAGGAAAATATCTTTGAAATGGTAGTGGAAATTTTCAAATTCACACAAGAAATTGTTTGATCTACATAAAGTTTTCTCATCAAATGAAGCTTGATCCTTTTCTCGATATTCCATTAACTGAGATACTTTAATATATAAATAACATCATCTTTACAATTTCAAATATTTTTCTCAAAAAAAAATGCTCACTTTAAGTCCTTTTCCTTTAGTTTCCTTTGGCAATTGCCTGACCTCCTAAATTAGAGAAATTTTCTCAAGTTTTCTCATCAATCGAAGCTTGGTCCTTTTCTCTATATTCCATCAACCTGAGTCTAGAAAAAGCCTAAATGCCATTTTGTTGCTCTACTTTAATATAATAATAATATCGTCTTTACAATTTCATAGTTTTTTCTCAAAAATATGCTAACTTTAAGTCCATTTCTTTGACTGTCTTTTGGCAATTGCCTGACCTCATAAATTATAAAGATTTTCTCAAGTTTTCTCATTAATCGAAGCTTGATCCTTTTCTCTATATTCCATCAACCTGAGTCTTGAAAAAGCCTAAATGCCATTTTGTTGCTCTACTTGAATATAACAATAATATCATTTTTGCAATTTCATAGTTGTTTCCCAAAAATATCCTCACTTTAAGTCCATTTCTTTGACTGTCTTTTGGCAATTGCCTGACCTCATAAATTAGAGAGATTTTCACAATTTCGAATACTGTTCAAGGCACAAACTCAAATTTAAGAGCCTTGCCAGAGAGTCACAGAGGACACATCCTTGTGTGCTACGTTACTTTATGCTTTCTGCGAAAAATTCCTGTCAAAATTGATAAAAATCACATTTTCCATTTGAATAACATTTTACGAATTCGTGCATAAAATTACGACAACCCTCGGCGAAGTAGCAGCAGCAGCAGTTGCTAACCCCCCCAACCTCAAACCTATATATATATATATATTTCTATATATTTTTGCCCCTCATTCCCCCCTCTGTCTATAGTTGTGTGTGCACTGGAATTTCTGCAGCAGCACCAAAATTTCTTTGGTAACCACATTCCGGACTGGGCTGCCTTTCTGCCTTGTCTGTCTACTTAAAATGTAGAAAATATCTATTTGCTACGCCCGAAATACGCGCCGCAAATTTGCTCAGCTGAGGGGAAAAACGATGTGAACTCAACGAACGACGACAACAATTTTCCTTATCGCCATGGCGAAAATGAAATTAACATTAAAATTTGCTTGCTGCCCGCTAAAAACTTATTCAAGTGTAGATAATTTTCATTCACACACACACACTTATACAAGTTAAAAAACTTCAAGTTGCAGCTTCAACTAACTACAAACTACAACTACAACAACGACTATGCCAAAATTTAATTTGTCTACAAAGTAACTCTCGACGTGTAGATAAATCAATCAAAATGGCGCGCCGTGCCAGTGCAAAATATAAAAAAAAAAGTAAAATAAAATAAAAAAAAAAATATTAAAAAAAAAGTAAACTTAAAAAAAAACTACTCGTAAAACGCGCCACAAACTTGTCTAGAATTTTTGTCGTTGTCGGCTCACTTTAAAGTATTTTTTTTTTTTAAATTTATTTTTTATTTTTATTTTTTTTTTTTGCAACAACATTTGACGTCTGTCCAGCGAATTGAGTTTGGCGTGTGCACCACCTATTCCGCACGCCCAGCCAGCCAGCCCCTTGGTCCAGCAAAAATCACACTATACAACCGGAATTTTTAACCAAAATTAGGAGACAAATATTGCAGTTTAGGAATATTTTTCTTTCTTTTTTTTTTTGAATTCGAAAATTTCTAGATTAAGAATACCTCACATAATTAGTTAAGAAAAGTATATATTATATGCATATATATAATTGTCTCTTCAACAATTTTTTTTTCTTCATGATCTGTCTATTAGTTTTGACATATGAAATACTCTCTTGCGAGGAAGAAGACTAGTCGGAAAGTTTATTTTGCGCATCTTTTTAAGCATTATATCGTATTTTAATTAGAGATTCTTAGCTCATAATTAACTAATATCAAACATTGCCAACAACTATTGATACAAGTTTTATTGGAATTATTTGTATTTATTAAAAGATTTCTAACTAGAAAAAGGCCTCAATATAAAGCTTTTTCGAAGACCACCTGGAGCCCAAATAAAAAAAATTAGCCAAAAGTTAGTATTTTATCCTGAAAGCCAACATTACAAACTAGAATATTGCATCTTTACTTTCATCATAATTTTAATTTAGTTGAACAAAATATTTTTCCGAAATTAAACAAACTTTTCTATTCCAGCAATCAAGTTGTTAGATTTCAAAAAATTTAGTCCTGATAGGAATAAATTGCTTGGGCTGCTGAATGTTAACATTTAAAAGCTTCTACTATACAAAACTGAAAGCTGAAAGTGAACAATATCTATAAGCTTCTACATTTTTGAATTCTTCTGCCTATTTCAGCAAAATCTTTTGCTCATTTTGTTGTTCAGTGTGATAGGAAGACTTGAGAGCGCGTCATTTGGTCTATGACCAAAAAAGTTGCGCCTTCCTCGAACTCGAATCTCCAACTCGCAACTCGTAACTCGCAAGTCGCAACTCGCAACTCGAAGTCGAAAACTGAAAACTGAAACTGCATTATCACCATGGGCCACTCGAGGGTCTCCAAAGGCTGGCAGACGACGAGTGGCCCGGAGAGTGTCTTTTTCGAGTGTGGTGTTTGCGTTGAGCGCTTTTGTTTTGTTGCCGCCAACAGGAAAACACATAAAAATATTTTGCCTATCACCATAAATAATTCAACGTAGAGTTCCGAGCATTGAGCATCGGTGCGAGCATAAAAATCTTCAAAAAGAAGCGCCAAGTGCAAAGTTATTGTTGTTATTGTTGTTGTTGCTGCTGCACGCACTCAAAATATTGAAAAATCTTTGGCTGCCACAACTTTTTGAAGTTGGCGTTGGAGTGAAGAGCAACGCGCAATCTCCAACTCTGCAACATGCAAAAGACAGGCAGTCTACAAGTCGAAGCTTAGGGCTGTCCCTAAGTATCTCTCCGAACCACACACTTGCCACACATCTCCGTGTGTGTGTGTGTGTGTTTAAGCCATGTTACTGTTTGGTTGAAGAAGTTTTCTGCTCATGACTTTGGCTTCGAATTGCCGCACAGCACAACACTTCAATGTGAAACAAACAACATAATCAAAGAGCTGACAAAGCGACAAATCGCTAAAGGTGTGAAGTGTTTACACTTTTAGGATTTAAGCTCAACACATTTCCTGATCAAAATGTTTTCAAAATCATTTACAAGAGTTTTGAAGCTAAATTAACAAATTTTTCGAATTTCAATTTTGTTTAAAAAAAAGGTTTTTCCTCTTTTTTCTTCTTTTAAATTTTTTGATAAAATGAATTTTTTATTTTTGTTATTAATTTTTTTTATAAGAGCACCCAAAAATATTTCTGGCATTATTTTAAATAAATTGCTAAAAATATTAAAATATATATTTCTACAATCCTGATTTAATAAGTATCATATTCTTCGGATTATTGAGAGCATATTAGATAAGTATTTGAAACTAAATATCCTGATTTATGTGTACGCTTTCATTATTCACTAATTCTTCTAACTAACTCATTTCTTGTTGCTCAAAATTTTTATATAGTATAAAAAGTTAATTTATTTGAATTATAACACTTACCAGGGTCTGATGTATCTAAGACAGGTGGCTGCTGTGATAATGGACCGGGTGTACTACCAGCGCCCGGCGAGCGCGCATCATCGTTCATTGCGCCCCCGTAGGACAACGATGAGCTTGGCGGCCGCTGCAAAGAGCAAGAAAAAGGATATTCACATTAATACGTTAATTCATAAAAAAAATAAATAAAATACAAAATTATAAAAATATATGTGAGTCATGCAAAAAACGTAATAACGCTGAATACTGTTAGTTTAGATAGTGTTAATTGAAACTTAAGATAATATTATATTTAAACAACAAAAAGGTTATTTAAGAAATGGTTTATTGGAATATTTAACAATTTATGACAATTTTACATTTAAAATGCTTCTAATCAAATAATTTAATTGGCAGAATACAATAAACTTTCTAAGCCTCGATATTATTGTTATGGATAAGAAGTTTCGTCAATTTGAAAATCATTTAATATTTAATATTGTTCTGCAGCTCTTGTATACGTAATTATGTATCTGGTTAGGTCAGTTTTAGATCAGTTTAAGACATATTATATCAAAATTATCCTCTTTATATAAAAGTTTAATATTTTCTGGCATAAACTTGCATAGAACTTTTTGCTGTACGGTCACTCCGTTGATTGTTTACATTGATTTGCAAATTTCAACTCGACAAAAATATAAATTAAGCCGCGAACATTATTGTGCGATAATTTTTAAAAATGATTTTGAAAGATCTTCATTTTAGGCATAAGTATAACGAGCATTAACAAAATATTGTATATTGTATTTCGATGTTAAAAATATATTATTGCGCTGAATTTCACATAATTTGCAGGAATAATTATTTCAAAAATAATAAAACCATTTTCGACCTTAATAATCATTTTTAGCAGCTCTCGTATACATAGCTCAACTTGGCAAATATGCGTTAGGTGTTTGTTAGAATTAGTTACAAATTGCTTATAAATGTCGCTTTAAATTGACACGCCAACCATAAAATGAGCCACATAAAACTGGACATACAATCAATATAAAAATCGCTGACGACCAAGACATCACTAAGCCAATATCGATGTCTATGTCGATGTCGATGTCTATGTCGATGTTGAAGTCGATGACTTTGTCCGTCGATGACTTTGTCCGAGTATGAACGTCTGCTTCTTGGTCTGCACGACTGTCAAGTTGTCAAAAGTGCCATAGTCCGGCCATATTATGGCCAAAGAAATGGCCAGACGATCGTGGCCTAGGCCTAGACGATAGCAACAACATCGTGTGCAAAAATATATATATAAATATATAAACTATAAGTTATCAAATTAATATGCAGCAGCTGGCTTTGGCTCTCTGGGCTGCTTCTAACTAGAAGTAAACAGAACCAGCCTCGTCATCTTTAGAAGTCGATGTCGTTGGGGCAACAGACGATGGCGGCATATTAAACGCTCTCTGACTGCAGATACCAAAAATGTCAATGTCCAGGCCAGCTCTGCTCTGCCATATAGCCATAATTCTGGTATACAGCCATCTTCAAGCTCAAAATCGATCGGTAACAGCAATTTAAATTCTGCTAATAACGACAAAATTTGTTGTCGCTCGCAGAGAAGTCAACAAAAATACAAATATTAAGCTTTAACATTAATTTCATGCACGTGCATATATAGATATAAATATATACAATATATATATTTTTGCCTTTGTTGTTATTGCTCACAAAATTTGTGTTTTTTTTTTTTTTAACCATAAAATTATTATTTTCCCAAGCTCGTAAAAATTCTTGACTTTCGAATATAATAAATTTCGAGTGTGCGTATATTTTTTTTTTGATTCATTTGGCATGCAGAGCGCATCGCATATGTTTTCGCTAAATATTTGTTAAATCGCATATTAATAGCGCCCTCCTATAGACAATTGTGGGTGTAGGTGTGTGTGTGTGTGTGTTTATGCTGTGTTTGGGTGTGTATATTATTTCTACATTTAATTGGCTAACTCAGCACGTTACCTAGTTCAGCTAAAGTTTATTTCATATTGCAATTCAAGAATATACCTTCATTTAGTTCAGTGAACTGGGAAATAATCTAGCCAGAGCTTGTCAATTAAATTTATCTCAATTTTTGAGTCAATATAAATGATATTTGTTTATATTTGCAACATTTATAACTTTTATTTAAGCAGAATGTTGCTGAGCAGAGATCTTGTTTCTGCATCAAATATTTAATCTTAAAATTTGCTTCGTTTGTCAATAAAATATGAATTAATTTATATAATTCAAAAATATATTTTGTATTTTAAAATTGTCGATATGAAATTTATATGAAAGTTAACTGATTTTAAGTATATAAAATAAAAGATATTAATCTTTATAAATGCAGTTCAAAAACTGTATTTCTACTTAAAATTTGACTAGACAGTAATAAGTTCTGAAATCATACTTTAAGTCTGAACTATCTTCAAATATTTTTATACAATTAAAGGAATCTATAAACATCTTCATATTCTAATAGTTTATTAAGCGATTCCCTTGGCTATTTGCCAATTTGTTGTAAATTCTCTCTAATTCCTGGTTTAAAAAATTGTGCTGCTACTTTCAATTTCAAAAGGCACAAAACCGTGGGGCAATCAAAGTATTAATAATTAGAAACGTTGTCTGCATTTTAAAACGCCTTTTGGATTGGTTTCTCTGTCTATCGTTTGGTAACTTATAAGTTGTTTATCTCTGTCTCTATATGAGCTATGAGGTGTCTTTTGATAGTCACATAAACAATTTCCAAGCTCAGAGCTTTGCAATTGTAGCAATTGTCGTTTCTTCTTTTTTTTATGATCGAGCAAACTTTATGGGCTATAAAAAAACGGGGCAACCGCAGCCTAATTTGTGGCTCATTAAAGCGAACAAATGAAACTATTTAATTAGCTGCATTAAAAAAAAAAATAAAAAAAAAATAAAAAATTAAATAAAATTGAGCACAAATAAAACAAAGACCTGCATTTTCCGAAATGAAAACGAAACTTTCCTTTTATGAGTTGGGGCCATGGATGTTGAAGGAAATTCGATAGGCCTGTCGGCGGCATATACACTGGACACAAACTCAGGGTTCTTCTGGGTTCGAGTCGGTCAACTTTTCGAATCTTTCACACTTGCCGCACACTTTGAATTGAAGGTTCTGTGAGGCAGGCGGTCTTCAGGCTATTGAAATTGTATCAAATTTCTTGAACACGGCGAGTGTTGCAGATAGCTGGCAAGACGTTGCAGCAATATGCCTCATGCCGCATGCGGCATGCGTCGTGTTAAATGCCAGTCGCGCTCCTTGAAAGCCAACAGGACGGAGGACACTGTTGCCCAGTTTATCGATGCGTGCATTAATTACATTTTCAATTAGCAAGCGGCCAGAAAATTAAGCTATCGAATTGCCAAAGGCACGAATCGATTCCTTAATGTTTTTGTTTTTGTTGCTTATCACATTGCATGTCCTGCGACAATTATTATCAAATATTGGTTTTTATTTAAATGATGAGCCTCGAGAGCTGCTGCTGTTGCTGCCGCTTTCAATATTAATGAAAGTGAACTGAACTTGTCCCCCCAACGTCCCGCACATTCCATGCCACTTCACATCACGTAATGTTGCCCCCACAAAAAGCAACAAAAAAAAACTTTTTCACTTTGCGTCCCTTTGGGTGCATTAAAATGATCAAGAAACAATTTTCGTTTACCTTTTTGCCGCCGTGGGGTCTGGGGACTACGGGGACTGCCACTCCGCCATTTACTTGGGGGTTTTGGGGTTTGGGGACCTGACAGCCAGCAAAATTATTTATTTATCAGCTAAACGCAACGTCAATAAGCAAAATGGCGTTTGTAGCTCTTTAAATTTTTGATGAGCCCAACTCGACTAGCGCACCAAAAACATGACAATCGTCGTGTTGTTTAAAAATTAAAACGTGCCGCACATTAAAACAACCACAGAATTGTGATGCCAGGCGAGTCATAAAATGTAATCGCCCCCCCTCCCTACCACTAGCCTCCCCCATGTAAACCAAAAATGAACAACAAACACTTGGTCAATTGCTGTTGCCAAACTTTTGTTTGATTGCCCGGACACTTCATTATGCTGGCCAGCTTTCCAAGTGACTTGGCTAAGAAGGCTCAGCTGCCACATAATTGCTGTTGCTGCCGCCGCTGCTGCCCCGAGTTCATGCCGCGTGCCATGCCCCACCCCATTGGAAGAAAAGAACAAAAACAAAACAAAAAGTTGCAAAGTAAATGCAGGAGTCAAAACATGCAATTTTCGCTAGAGATGCGGCTATATAATTTACTAGCTGGCAATCACAGTGCTTGCTGCAAGGTAATCACTACAATCAACAGTTAGTAGAGCTGCCACACAACCACCCAACCACCCAGCCAGTCAACCACCCAAACACTACAATCAAATTATGGCAAAACGAAGCGGACGTTTGATTCTTTTAGCACAAGTTTTTCAATGCGTGGGAAGCGAATTTTCCTTTACATTTCTAATTTGACATCGAATTTTGTACACTCAGAAAAAAAAACAACCTTTAAATAGGTAAGAATTATGAATTATGTACGCAGAGTCCTTAAAAAAACTTAAATTTCATTTAAGCATGTTCATTTGGTTTCTTTATAAAAACATTTTTATTATATTTATATTAAGAAATAAATTTAAACATTATTAAAAAACAATTTTGAATTGTTGAGAAAACTTAAGTAATATTAAAATATATTCATTAGATTTATTTTTACAAATATTTTTTATTATATGTGGGGCATTTTGTTTGTTTGTTCCTACGCAATGAATAATATTTACAGCAAAATAAATTACAAATTACAGCTAAATAAGAATAATAAATTTCGGAACGAAAGTTAAATATGAAAAGAATATTGAAAGATTTCCAACAAAAAGTTCGATACGTAATCGAGCTCTATTTTTGGATACCGCATTATTTGAAGGCAAATATTATTGGATCTAAATTGGGAAGTGATGGCACATCCAGGTTATAGTTTCAAACTTGTCCTATCAGATTTTCATTAGTTTCGATTTTTAATAAATACTTTTAATGGTAAAATATTAAAATTTTGATGAATCAGAGTTAATATACTTGATGCAGTTTTTTGGCAAATTCTACGAGCGCGGAATTATGGAGTTTCCCAAATAATGGACAAAACCGTACGACAAAACGTTAAATTTTTAATTGATTTATGCTTAAGCTATTTATAATAAAATCAATTTTAAAATTAAAAAAAATTAACATGACATTACTGTCAAACCAATTACAAGATTTCTATAGTTTAACTTATGTTCACACGTTTATTTCTCTCAGTGTACACTCTTGAGCCGAGGCGTGGCAACACGTGTGGCATCTCGAAAATTTGTTGTTGGCTGTTATTATGATTGTTACTCATTTGCTAGCGACACGAAACTAAGGACTGTAGTTCCTGTAATTGCCCTGCAGCGTTTTCCCGCGTGCATTTGACATCCGAATAGGAATAGGGAATGGGAATGGGAATTGAGAATGGGAATGAATTTGGCATTGCGACTGGGATTTGTAAGTCGTGGTTGGAGTTTTTCAAAATTGAAGTATCTGCTGCTCGAGGCTAGTCAAGGATTAGGTCGGAGATCATTTCACAATTAAAAACTGCAGCTTAACAACATTTTTGGAACTAAACCAATATAATCATTGTCGAGAAGCGTCTCTTCAGTTGTCAGCTCAGTATTTGTAGTTGGGACTATTTGCTGAGCCCAAAAGTGGACGTGAAACATATTTTCTGTGTCTGCGTGTGTAAATACTCAGACCACAACACACACACACACATTTGGTGGTATATCCTTAGAACAAATAATTAAATCCTTTTTACATGGCTAAGTTTTTGCTTGGTTTATGTTTCTGATGCGGTTCAGCAAGGATAACAAGAGAATTCCCCCCCACAAAAACAAAAAAAAAAAAAATACCCAATCCGTATAAACCCCGTCGGCTGTTTGTTTTGATGGATTTGTTATTTGGCATTGCCGGGGCACAAAAGCTTTTGTTTGTCTGTTTGTGTCGTGTTTAGTGTTGTTGCATGTTGTTGTTGTTGCTGTTGTTGCTTGTGTGTTGCTGCTGTGGTTTTAGCGCCCTGGAGCAACGCTTAGATACAGCTCAGCCCCAGCCTTTGGCTCAACCCCATTGTCGTTGCTATTCAGCTGCTTCTGCTTAATTAACGGTATTTGAACATGCCCCAACTGCCACACAACCCCACCGAACGACTTGCCACTTGAGCAGCAGTTGTTGCTGTTGTTGTTGTTGTTGTTGCCACCTTCTGTGTATTTAATTGCGCGCATGGCATTTAATTGTTTTTCAAATTTGTTCAAGCTGTAAAATGTTCGCTGAATGAAATGAAATGCGTTTTCATGTGTGTGAGTATGTGTGTCTTCATGTGTGTGTGAGTGTGTGTATGTGCCATTTTGTTTGAGGGTTGAATTTTTAATTAAAGTGCCTGGCATCGTAGGAGCATTGCTCCTTGCAAGACCAATCAGACCTGGGTTCTGGTCTGGTCTGCTCTGTTCAACACATTCGCAATATGGCTGCCATTTTGGGGTTGCCTTCGTCCTTCTTGCAGCCAGGACACGCAAATTGCTACAATTCTATATATATATAAATTTATATATATATATATATATATCTGCTTATATATGTATACAACTATATATGTTAGTCAGTGTCCGTATGTGCAGGCTATAATTTCAATCAAATTGCAAGTTAATTACACACAATTATACCACACACACACACACACATAAACACATAAGTGGCAGCTTGTTTTGCTTTAATTATTTTCTTCAAGTTGAACTTTAATTTACGAACTTTGTATTGAATTAAACATAACATTGATAGCTTGAAAATTATGACAAAAGTTTAAAAATATTTGCAAAAATTCCATACAACAAATATGGTATAGATAATTATATAGGAATATGGAAAAAATAGCTTTAAAAATTTAGTTAATTATTTTATGTTAATCAATAAATCAGAAATTTAAAAAAAAAATGGTTAATTTTTTATTTTTCTTGCAAGCAAAAATTATATTTCAAGAAAAATAAAAAATGAATAATTTTTTGGCATTGAAAAAATTAAATAATATTATAGTAATTTGTTTTCTAACATTTTAATCGTAGGGCCCATAACACCCACTATTTATATATATTTATGTATACACCACAATATCATAAGTATTTTCATCATAATTTCACAAATTTCTTGATTTTCTCAGCCATTACTTAGGCCAACTACAATAAATAGTCACATTGCGATAAGAATTCAACAAACACTTAACATTGTTGCCCAAAACAAAATATTCGACCAACTATCTATTTACAATTCCAGTTAAAATCAACTCGAAATAATCAGTGGGGGGAATTTTGGTTGTGCTATGCTATCTGTTCCGTAAAAAAGCAGCAGCAGCTAATGGGGCATTTCTGGCAAGATAGCCGTAGTGACCAATAGTTAAGACTACGGCGGAACCACTCGAGTGGCAACATGTTAATTTCATGTAGAAGCACTTGACATAATTGTGCGACTACTGTGTGTATATCTATGTATCTCTGATACAGCGAAGATCAGATGGACGTCATTACTCATACGCGATGTTGTTCAACGTGCAACTTGCTGTACCTCTGTCTCAGCTCGTATAGAGCTCTGTCTCGCTCTGTGGCACTGGAAAACTTGTTGTGCTGCTATCGCAGTAAAAAAAAAATTAAAAAAAAAATTTAAAAAAAAAATATAAAAGCACGCCCAAGTACAAGTCTGTGATTAAATATGTATTTATACGCTGATAACAAATTGAAGCAGGTAGCGTACATAACTTTGTACATTTTCGGAAATCTTGTGCAAACAAAGAAATTAGTATTTTGATAATAAAAATTCAGAAGCTACCTGAAAATACAAAACAAAATAGTGCCAGAAGAAAAGAAAAGAATGTATAACAACAAAAACAACAACAAAAAATAGAAAAAAATATTAAATAGATAAGCAAAGTAGAGCTGAGCTGGGAGCGCAATTGTGACTCTATCAACTTATCATTTGTTTGACTTTGTTATTATGTTACACAAACAGTGAAAATGTGGCATGAAACAGCAGCAGCAGCTCGAAAGCAACCAAAACGCAGTCAGAACCTTGAATGTAGATGGAAAATTAGATGGGAATACACCGAGAAAACTAATTTTCAAAAAAATTATCGAAATTGATACAGCGGGGTATATTACACTTTAATCATATTTTCTTTTTAAATTTTGCATACTTGAAGTACTCTAATTAATATTGATATTATAATTATTATATTATAAAAAAAAAATCACCTGACAATAATAATTTTTTAACAAATTTTAAATTATTCATCATATAATAAATAATTTTAAGGTTCGTCAAAAATCACAACAATAAAAAAAGGTTTTTTTTTAACGGAAAAAAATCTTTAAATTTATTTATAAAATTTAAAATATTTGAAGAAATTTGTAGAGTGAGCCAAAATATCTAATTTGAAAATCTCATTAAAAAAACAATCTAAAATAATGTTGAAAATGCAAAGATAAACATTTGAATTTAATTTTTGTATATTTCTCTACAAAAGTTAGAATAGAGTCGAATTGAATTATTACTTAGCAATTTTTTGACATTATATTGAACTGTGTTTAGCAAGGAAAATTCTACCCAAATTTTAACATTTTTCTCAGTGTACGCATTGACGGAAATGGAGCACGGCTCGAGCTTCGGTTTAGGCTCGTTGCACGCGATTTTGCATTGGGCAATGTTCACACACAGAGACAGAGTGTGACTGAGAAGGGGGTTAGGGGAGGCTATGAGGGAATATGGGGGTTTATCTGTGCCGCAAATCTCAGCTATCAATTTGAACTTTTCGCAAAACCCAGCCAAAAGAGATTAACATGTGAGCGGACAGCGAGAAGTGAAGTGGACTTTGCACTTTTTAATTTGCAACTGACTGCAGTTATTTGTGTTTGTTGCGGCTGCAATGCAAATAAGATAATTATTCAAATGGCATGTTTCACACAATTCCAAACACACATTCCTCCAAGTCCAGGCCAGACCAGATCAGGCCCCAAAACGAAGAAAGCACAGACGCATCACGAGAGGCAATGGAATCATTTTCTTGCCGGCTAAGATATCAAGATAGCAACATGCAAATGCTGCAATGATCGCGCGAAATAGATTTGCATAAGCTGACAGCAGAGCGAGAGAGAGAGGGGGGGAAGAGAGTTAACTAAAGACTGGGGAGGGTGGGGTGGTGCAT
Source organism: Hirtodrosophila alboralis (assembly GCA_035043045.1). Lineage (NCBI taxonomy): Eukaryota > Metazoa > Arthropoda > Insecta > Diptera > Drosophilidae > Hirtodrosophila > Hirtodrosophila alboralis. The sequence goes on along the minus strand of JAWNNH010000723.1, from coordinate 2,138 downwards.
AAACTGATGCCCAGTCTCAGAGCTGTTCGTTGCATGTGAGAACATTAATCGTGTAATTAATTTGATGCATGTGTATGCAAAGTAATTTCATGTAAAATGTCACACCCGCCCCAGACCCGGCCCCAGTCTATAAAATCGGAAAAGCGTATCCCAATCCGAACCAAGACCCAGACCCCGGCAAACAAACAAACCGGCAACAGTTTCTCAATTCTTGTAACATGGCGTGCCAAAGACAAAAATCAAACTACATACAAAAAACTTGCTGGCCAACTGGCCGGCAGACAGACAGACAGACAGACAGTGTCAAATAGATTCCGCTGGTAGATAGAGACGACAGCGTTTGGCTTAAAGATTAGCCACATCGTGGCCAGGGATCAGGCCAACATGCCCCAGCTCCAGCTCATTTGCAAATTACGTGGACGGTTCCTTGTCAGCGCCAGTCCGACAACTGCTTAAGCAGACATTTTCATTTCGTTTAACCCAGAGATAGATTTTATAGATTTGCATTCCCCGAGAGACAGAGGGACAAAAAGACAGAGAGACAACTAAGTATTTTGGCCGCCACATGACATATGCAATGTCAGGCGCTGACGTGCCAAAATCTCAATCTTTGCACACGATAAGGTGCAAGGTGCTCCAAGGTGTTGTGGACACTTTTTGGCCTTATCGACTGGGCCGCATCTTGTTAGCCAGATAAGCTGACATTTGAAATTAGCTGGCCAGCGGATACATGGCCATAGACAAGGCATTACAAGGATTTATAGTACTCCGTTTTCCCTCTCTTTTACACTTTACTTTTTCAAAACTGTCGAGTCATTTGGCAGCATAATCTGAAATTCATATAGTACTCGTATTATTGATATAATGCACTGATAAATGGCTCTGGCGGCATCAGCTCAAAAGTAGATCAAAAAGATTCGCAGCCACGCACTTTTGTTATTCCACTCTACCATATACATATATGTGTATGTGTATGTATATATCTTCTATATAAAGGCCAAAAATACACTTCACTTTAACAACGCCCCGAATCCCCAACTTTGGTTTTTATGCCGTGTCACGCTTGCTGCGAAGTTCACCACGCCGCGCATTGTCTTAAAAGGCCTCTAAAAAGGGGCGGCTTGTCTCTAAAAGCCTGGCCCGCACTGTGCCCCACCAGAAACTGAAAGCCAAAACCCAAAACTGTCGCATCATTGCGGACCGGGCGCAGTAGACTAGAAGACGACGTCGCCATTTCCATCGTCATCGTCATCGTCGTCATCGCAATGACTTGCCAAAAAAAAAAATACAACAAAAAATGAAGAATTCTCTAGTCGAAAGTGTTGGACCATAAGATACCCTGGATACCCAGTAATAACAGGCAATTTTAATATAGTCTATATATTAAAAATAAATAAATGTGAATGTATTAAATGAAACTTTAAAATTTAAAGGTTTAATTCAAAATAAATCAAATTTTAATGATATCGTTAAAATACTTTATGAGGAAACCTTCAATTTGAAGTATCGATTTCTATAAATATCGATACTTTGCAGTGTTATTGAGTACCTTTTAAGCAGCCGCTTTTTTCTTTGGATTCATAACAAAATTTACCATTTCTTTATTTGATCAATATTTAAATACCTACAGAATAAAATGATGACATGCCAAAATAAGCATGTATTCTAAAAATCAAAGCTTTAAGGAATTCTAATTTAATTAGAACCTAAATATTAAATTTTTGTCTTCAATTCGACTGTTTATACTGTTTATACTATACAGGGCTGGAATGGCCTTTTACTACATTAGTAAACCTTTTTTAAAAGCCCATTTTTAATGCAGTATTTTCAATATTTAAAGCCTACTCTATTTTCGGTCTCGTAAATCACTCAAAAAATCACGCCGTCCAGTGCAAAATCAATTAGAGCTGGTCGTGAGGTCGACGCTGGCTCAAACACTTTTTGGCCATTATTTGGCCCAGAGAGAGCCATAAAAATTAGAAAATTTGATTATTGCCACACGATGACGATGTGCAGAGATTCACTCGTCCATGCGGCAGGGACGGACGTCCCACCGGGCTGAAACATTTGCATATTATCGTGAGGGCCTTGGCAAGATGCTACAACGGAAAAATTTCATTACCCAAACCAAAAAAAAA